>JAVKLA010000053.1:15298208-15321599 GCA_034782735.1 Sagittarius serpentarius | reverse complement strand
CATTCAAGGCCAGGCTGGACGGGGCTCTGAGCAACCTGATCGAGTTGAAGGTGTCCCTGCTCACCGCAGGGGGGTTGCACTAGATGGCCTTTGATGGTCCCTTCCAGCCCAAGCCATTCTGTGATTCTATGATTCTATGATAATAACTCAGGTGGTTTTCCAGGTGGTTCAAAAAGTGTGTGTCTTGTATAGCCTTGTAAAAACAAGTTTGCTCTAGATACCTTACATAATGGCATTATGGCAGAGAGAAAAACTGAATTTCAAATGTTCTGAGGAATTTTGTGACAGTTATAAAGGAAATTAAGTTTGGGCCTGTCAGAAGGAGTGAGTTCCCTGTTTGATCCAGATGCTTTTTAGCTGAGCTTCTGAGGTTGAAGGTTTTTATAAAGACAGTGAATGACTGCAGACTTGAATGCAATCTTAATGTTCAGAGTCTTTCAAGATATGTGCTAGGTGTTTGGTCAGTAAATTCTTTGCACCATTTTACTCTTTCATGCACAGACCATAGTAGAAATTGCAGTTTCTTATTTTGAATGTTCATATTCATCCATTTCTATAGTTCTGGTATTGCTGGAATATTTCCATTTTTGTAATGTTAAAAGCTGGATATCAAAGCAAGGCAGGTATCAACCTACATTGTAATTATTTTGTCATGGCTATATATTTCTGCTTAGCTTTTTAAGAAACTTACTCGTAACTTTATCTTGCATCATTGTTAATGTAGTTCCATCAAGTTTTGCATTTAGTTACTTCCTAAATTCTCTTAGAAGCTCTCTCTTTGCTCATTTATGACATCAATAGGGCCAGCTGCTACACACTTGCATGTAGGAATAAAAGACTGCAGTTTGGTGGTATGTATCATCCCGCAGAGAATGAATGTGGGCATGTGCATCCATGTGTGAGTACATGCACATGTTTATTGCCTTGATTAAATACTGCACCCAATAATGTCACAGGAACTTTAACTTCAGAACCTGATGGGCTGAGTTGTTCAACACTGATAGTGTGTATTCAGATTTACCACTACAAAATAATTCATAAAGTTGAGTCAAGAGTTCATGTTCTAAGTTTAATTTAGAATAGGTTAAAATATGAATCATTACATTTTCATTTCCTCTCTGATGTACTTAATGCACCCATTTTTCAAGCAAAAAAGTTACATACATTTCATTAATGCTTCCAAATATATGCTTCTTTTCAAGAGGCCTACAAACTCTCAGAAACTGGTGGAAAATGTGTATAGAGCAACTTCAAAAAAAGCTCAAAAACCTGAATTAATTGCTGTCTATTGTCTCTGTGCAAGTCTTGTCAGATTTGAGATGAGCTGTATTTTAAGGTTTTGCTGATTGTGTCTCTCCTGCAATACACCGTGATTAAAGATCATGATGATAAAGTAAATCTTTATTAAAGGTAACAGTTAAACAATGAACAGAAACAACAGCCAACAGTAATACTGAAAAATATGAAAAAAGGAGTCCTTATGACTGAGCATTCTTGTGAATTAAATATAATGGAAAACAGGTCATTAGTAAATAATCAGTTTTAGATTTTTGCCTTATTATTCATAATCACAAAATTATTGTCTTGGCTGTAACAGTCCCTTATCAGGACAATGCTCTGGAATAGTTGCTACAGCATTATCTTCCAACCAACCACCCCTCCACCCCCACAAAGGTTTGATCATTTGGAAGAGCAACTAAAACCAGACAGAGTCATACATGAATTACGCTGCATACCGACAGTCTCACCATTTCAATGCATTCAGTGCATTTCAATATGTTGCTTTGTGTTATCAACTGTCCCAGTGAAATTTCTGTGTGAATCCACTATTCATAGATATACTTCCATTATTTATGTTACAATAGTGTCTAGTTGCCCTCTCTGGGACTAGAGTGCTATAAATACCTCTAATTAAATGAGAAATAGCTTCTGCTCTTGGAAGGTTACCATCTAAATAGAATAGATGGGCAAACAGCAGAAGAAAGGAAGTATTGTTAACTACATATTAAAGATGAGAAGCTGAGACACAGACTCAGGAGATGCATGAATAATATTTTCTGGGGAAGGACTGAAGGGAAAAAACCAACACATTTGCACTGACTGAAAACAAACTTCTTTTTGGTCTAAAGATTGAAAGTATTTATTTTATATTGAGAAGTGTGTTTCATTCAACATGAAAAAAAATATTTTTGAGGAAAACCATGGAAAGAAAGCACTAAATTTACAGGATGTCACTCCATTTCTAAGGAAGATGTCTTGTTCCCTTCTACACTTCGTCTTAGTTATAGAGCTCTCCTAGAATGAATTTTCTCTTTATCTTAGCTCCATCCTACCAGTCAAGTTCCTAATCACAGTACTCTTGTGTATATTGAGGGAGAATGAAATGAGATAATTTTCATTTTTTCTGTTGACTTCAGTTCTACTTTATATAAATATCTAAAAAATAGAACTCTGCCGTTTCTAGTCATTATTAGAGTTATTATCTCTCTTTTTCAATGCATATGTAAGTATTCCATGTAAGATGGAGTGGCTTCACTGGAAAGCAGGTGAAAGCAATCTACACCAAGATGTTATACAGTACCTTAAAGGACACAAAAAAGTCTTCAAAGTCCTCCAGGATGAGGAGAGAATTGAGAGAGGTTCCAGCAATTTCCAGGAAATTATGTGTTGTGTAAATGATGGAGTTTACATTCTGATGGATTAGAGAAAGTAGACTTTACTTTCTATTATTGTCATCAAAAAGGTTTCAGAATTGCCATCATAAGCTATCTTTATGTTTCTGAAAATTTTAAACTATTCAACCTCTTCCATATGGCAACTTTTGCTTAAAAACATTCAGAAGTTTTGGTGAGAAGTAAGGTGTCTTAAGTCACATGTGAAGGTTCTGGTAGGGACAGAATATGAAGCATGTGTTTCTGTGCTCTAGTCCATATCACTTGTCCATTGATTATTGAATTCAAGGTACAGAAAATATGGCACATAGCTTAAAAAAAATAATTACAATTTCATGAAGCTTCTCTTAATGCAGATTCCTCACATACGTCAGCTATGATTTTCATTATCTAGTGGTCTGTTCCATTTGGATATTTCATGTCATATCAAAGAGAGTCACGTTTGACTCTGAAATGCAGCATGACTAAGAAAAGAGTAAGAATTCTTTTTAACTTCAAAGTCTTGAATGGCATGAAATTTTGTTTCCAAGGAAACTGCACATTTCACTTTGGTAGAGGTTACACCACAAAGAAGGTGTAAAAGCCATCTTCTAAATTGCCTCTACAGATGTAAAAGCCATGTAGAAGATTCTCTGGTTTAGTAGTCCCCTCCTTCCTGCCATGGAACAGAAGTGAAGCTAATTTTGTTCTTCCCATATACATGAACTGACAAAGACAATAGTTCTCTAGTGTCAAAATGTAAGAAAATCAGAATTCAAGTATTATTGGTATCCATGAAAGATAAAGCTAAAGCCTGAAACTATTTCCAGAAATCACAGTGAGGTCCATTCTCCTCTATGGAGATAATGAAAATCTAGAATATCTCCATCCTTTTTACTGGAATCACATTCTTGCCTTTATTCACATATTTTTACATGCTGGAAAGAGCCATCACCAGCAAGAACCCATGTCACTCTACTAAAGTTTAGTGTTACACTGATTCATATCAGCTGAAAAGCTGATACCTAGATTATGGTTTCTTCAGTATTATTCAAAATAGGCCTATTTTATAGCGTATCACTAAATGCCACTAAAACCAAATGCCTAAAGGTAAAGAAATATGATGTTTACATTCTCTGCCATTTTTCTTGCCAAAAAGAAAGTCCCAATAGTAGATATTCTCTGCTGAGAACACATTTTTATAAAAAAACTCTTACCATTACTTGTATAAATTGCTGTGAATTCATTTGCTTCTTCCCCAACTGATTCTCCAAACCAATTAATTTAGCATGATGTTACAGCAGTAATTAACAAAATGATGAGTTAGTGCATTCATTTGCAGCATGATGAGGTTATACAGTACACTTTTCTCTTATTGCTATTATTCCTTAACCTCTGTTGTGTCCTTGAGTTTACTAATACCTCAGATTTGGTGAACCAAACTCTTGGATACTGGAAATACTCCCTTCCTTAAAGGACCAGCAGTGCAGATTTACACCCTTCCTGGAATCAGCTATAAAATCCCAATCAGATAAGCTTTCTTGGAATACTCAAATATTCCTGGATTCCTCTAAATTTAAAGAAAGTGCACAGTATATTATATTACATAGAAAAAATGAAACTATTGCACAAATCATGTTATTTCTGAAGTCAACTACTCTTAATATGAACTTCACGTTCCCCTAGTGATTGCTCCAACACCACCAGCCCATTACACCCTCTTCATTCTGTTAACCACTTGCCACAGTTGCATGTAAGCTTTATTTCAAGTGTGTATTGATGTTAACTATTACTTTGATTAACTCAGAACAGAGAATGACTGTTCATAACAGGATTTAACCTTGTGCACCAGCAATAACTAATGAGTGAAGGTCTTCAGAAACTCCTGTCCTTACAGCTAAAAGTCTGCCCTCTAAGCTGCTGACATTTTAGTGATAGATACCAAGCCCACTTATCATTCAAGCCAAGAACCTTCATCATTAGTAGCACTGAGAATAAACATTCATCATGTAGGCTTTATTGTCTGCAAGGACTGCTTTTATGTGCTTAGTTTTAGAGCTCTCTTTAAAACAATTTGGCTTGCATTGCAAAGTAAGTGAGAAAAAGCATTACCTTTTCTATTAGATGGCAAGAGCTATATTTTGAAATCTGGCATCTAGACCATATCTCTCATAGGCTTCACTGATAAAGATATAAATATTCTTCTGAAAGCAATGGGTGCCTGAGACAGAGGGAGTAGAAGTCACCACATAGCAAAGAGCAATTACAATTCGGGTTGTCGGGTTGGTTATGTCTGGAATACATGTAGTTCCCTGAACACCTTAACGAAAGATATAAATCTTCGACCTGTGCCCTTCTCGCTGGAATACACTTAGACAATAAAAAGTAATTTCTTATTAAGAGTTAAAATTTTATTTCATTGTATACCCTAAGTGATTCTTTGTGATAAGGATGAAATTGCACCTTTACCCCTGATTAAATGACCCAGATCTAAGTCACTATTCCAGAAGTTGTTGATCGGGACTGTGAACACCAGTCTCTTATTAGCTGGTGCTTGTCTGTTCTAGGATGACATTCTTTTTTATGAAATTCCTGAAAAAACATACCTTGTGAAATACCGTCTTCAACAGATGAAACCACAAATGGAGTGGAAATAACAACCCTGAGCCATTGCTGCTGTCTGTGCTGCATTTGGTGCTGCCGATACATTCCATCACATTGGACAGTTATTGGAACTTCTCCTTTTTTCTACAAAAAGTTTCCAACCAAGAGAGTTACATAACAGTATAAACAAAGAAAGAAAACATAGCCTCAAGGCCTTAAAAATTAAAGATCCTATTTTAAGGGGAACAGCCTTAACCTGATGCTCCATTAAGGTCCTTAGGGAACAGCACATACATGGCTGGGATACACTACGTACCCTAAAAAAAAGTCACTATGTGAGAGATTATTATTTCAAAAAGACTAGTTTATTTGGTGATCTCCTTGTTCCTTTGTCGATTAGCTCAGTGCATCTCTCAAGCTTGGCTCCGAAAAACAAAGACAATATTTTAAAAAGTGTGTGCAAGGGCCTGGCTGACTTCTTGGCTGAATCAGCAGCGCAGGTGGGACCTAATTTCAGGCAATAGAGTGGCCCTGTATAACACAGAAGCCACAACATAATTTTGTGTAAATAAAAATTCCAGTGAGGCACTCCTGTGAGCACTGTTCTTTGCTACAATTTTAAATGCTTTTAAAAAAATGTTCTGCCATTCATATTAATTTTATTGACATTTGCCGTAGCTATAAATGAAACAGTTAAAGAGCTGTAGGCGTTCTTCTGAAATTACTGTCAGCTGTGAAGAATATGGTAAAGCTTGTGAAACTGTTCCCTTTAGTGATTTCAAGACCTGCTTCTGAGAGAATGAATTGTATCTTGTCCTGTACAAAGTGGGGAATAATTTCTGTGGAAAATGCTTTGAGGAGAGATATGTATCATAATGGGTAGAATATTATTCAATAATTTTGTAAGTGTGTGGAGGTAAAATATATGAAAGTAAATGAGAAGAGCAGATAGAAATTGTTATCAATCTGTGTTACAGATTTCATTTAAAACAAAAGCCAGATCTTCACCCCAGTGGAGTGTCTTATTTTGCTGCAGCTAGGAGGAGGGTAGCCCGTTCATGGTCATACTATTCCAGAGCTTGCTAAGGAAAATTTAAGTGATAAAAATGGCTTCAACAGCTCAGAGTTACTCTATGTCATTCTCAACTGCAAATACCTCACTTTAGGCTATCTCAAAGGAGTCAGCGTAGTGCCACCATGTAATGTTCTTGCTTGATATACTAAGGTCAGCATAATGCAGCCTGCTCCCTGGCCAGGGAGATGGTGCGTGTGCCTCACTAGTTCTGGCCATCACACTTCTTCATTCCTCCTCAGATTGTCTGTATCTGACTGTGGAGAGTAACTCTGAACTATCTTAATTTTTAAAAGTGGTTTTATGGGCCAGCTAGGTCATAGACCAATGCTGTTAGCAAAGAAGCTGCAGCATTGCATACACAGCAGTGTATATAGCTCACAACTTGCGATCACGATGAAAAGGAGTTCTCTGATCACAACAGTAAGATCCACCAAGAACATGTCAAAGATGTCAAAATGCATGAGGCTTCTAATATATATTAATCCTACAGGGCAGTAGACTTTTCTGTTCAGGCCCTTTAAAAATTTTTAGATGTTCTATAATAGTTATCTTTTCTATCTCCTCCTTAACAAAGGAATCTTTCTGAGAAATCCCTAGGGTTTTATGGGAAAGATTCCACCTTTCATTTTAGAAGTCAGAAACCAAATGGCACAATGTTTGTAAGCCAAGGGGAAGACGCATGTCCTAATCTTACCCCTGCAACTTTCTACCTTACTGCTGCAACAGATTCAGAGAATAAAGCACCTAAAGTGTGTGTAGAAGTGATCCTTATAAAAAAAAAAATAAAGAAAAGATTTGAGGGTCACCCTCTGGAAATTCCAGCAGTTAACATTTCACCTGTTTGGCAATGCCACTACTGAACTGGCATCATGCCCTCATAGAAAGCATTTTCAAAAGTTCTCAAGCAGAAGAATAACTAGCAGAATGAATAATATATATATATATATGCGCATGTGTTTGTTATTCTGGTGAATATTGGCAAGGTGCTAAGTACAGAAACATTAAGGGATTGTTTGTGGGTGTTTGGGGTATTTTTTGCTGTGTAGGGAGGTTTTACTCTAACATTACTTTTGAGAATTTGTATAAGAGTTCCACCATTTAAAGCAGAATTCTATATGAATGTAATCAACATATATACTTTTTCATGAAACATAGTTCATGGGGCTTTGTGGAGGGAATTGGAGGGATTTTTGTTTGATGATGTACATTCACATATAGGGAGACTGAAAAACAGACTAAAAGTTTACTTATGTCCCTCTTTAGTTAATAGCAGAATAGGAATTATATAGCTACTTGTGATGTATCTTCTCTCTGCAACAAATGTAATTAACATTAAAATACAACTTTAGCGGAGAAGAGACCAAGTTGATCAAACAATATGAAAAACAGAACTTATGAATGTTTGTTATGAAGCTGTTTTCCCCTGATACTCTTCATCATATAGCTTGGTGAAAATCAGGATAAATTGTTTGCAAAAGTGTGAACCTGCATTTGAAACAGTCACAATTGTAGCATTGTTCTGAATGTAAGTCTGTAAATGAAGGAATTAATTTTTTTTTTCTCAGGATCTTTCAAGAGTTTTCAGCAAGAACTCTTCACACAGTCATTCTCTTATATCTATAGGTTTAGCACCAAGGACCAATTGAAAAGATGCTTGCTTTAACTAAATATTACTAAGCAACAGGGCTTGAATAAAAAAAAAAGTTTCCTTTATGAAAACAACAATATGTATGCACAGGTTACAGCACATGGAGAAGAAGACTGGAAGATAGAAAACTACTGAGATAGAGGAAGTTAACTCCTAGAAGTTCCAGCAATTCTCTGCCTGCCCTCGCCAAAGGTTGTAACAAAATTAATCAAATGAGATAAAAACAAAATATACACCCTGTATAATTAGAAAGACAGTATTTGCATGACATCCAAACTTCTCATAATGGTAACAACAAGGAAGCTAAGATTTTATGCTACAGGAATGCTAAAAAGATAATACAGGGACATAATTTAATCATTTCAGAAACCCTGATGGAGAGATCTCTCCTTCAGATATAAGACTTCATACATGTAAGTACAATTATAGAATGAAACAACACAAACACACTGCTCCTGGGTACATGCATACTGGACTTGGGTAATCAGGAATGAGTCTATATTACCTCAGATAGAGGTCCTCATTCCTGATTACCCCTTTCCTATATCCACAAAATTAGTTTGATAATTTCTAATGAATAAATGTAAGTAGGATATTAAATCTCTGTAGCTGTGGTGCTGTATCTGACTGGATTTAATGCATCTTCTCTGCCCCATTACCTTTCCAATGTGGTATGGTCCAGAATATCAGATTCTTTCGCATAAATGCAGAAACCTGTATTTACAGTACTGAAGATCCATATCCCCCAATTCTTTCTATATGTATATATTTTGACAGTTCTTTACACTGAATCTCTGATTTTCATAGCTGGTGTTGAGTGTATCTTCCAGGGGCTATACCCTGAAAAATTAAATGTCATTCTGTTTAGCTGATTGCACCATCTGCTAGTGGTTTGCTTTCATTGTACATTCATTGACAATGCTGATTTCATGCAGCATCGGCTTTCCTGTAGATTTTCCTATTGTGTAGTTTGTTTCACAGTTATTCCTATGTTTTTCCTGTCTGAAAAAAACATGTAAAAACAACGCATGAGGGAAGAGAGAGGGATGACTTACTGAAGGATTTACAGTTGTACACATCTGAGATTTATATGCAACAGAACGGGGCCCTTTCCATAAGGTACATCTGCATTGCCCTTGAGTAAATCACCTGCTGTGTACTGGTAGACTTTGAATGCTTACCATGTTGTTATTAATTGTGGCAGGTACACCCACCCTGGTAGAGACCAGAACTTTTCAATTCAAAAAAACTCTAGAAGCCATGGTTTGGGGGTCGAGATGCCTGGCCCGTGTGGTGACTGCGGTCACGTAGACACTTCGGTCAGTGACAACCATCACGTACACACTTCAGTCAAAAGGCAAGACCCCCAGCCAATGAAACACTTCAGCTGAAAGAAACTTCTCGGCTGTTGACCATATATTACCACAGGACAGATTCAACTAGCGTACAAATGGAGCCCCGCCGGAGGGCAGATGGGGCCAGCCTTCTTTGGAGTGGTGGGTCTGCAGTCGGAGTCTCTCCCCTTGGGTCGGGACGCTGCCCAAGGTAACCCCTGCAGGTTGAGAGCCCTCATCTGCTAGGTGAGTGATATGCACATTTTGCATCATTGTTTCTAAAGCGTAAGAATTCCTAAGTCGGTTGTGCAGTATTAATTTCCCCTTACATCATTGAACCTGTGGTTTGCTAGTGTTGCCGGAGTTCTAAATTATTTTGATTGAAGAATAAATTTTGTTCAGTTTAACACCTGTTTAATTTGATTGCGTGAGCCTCCGTGACATTAATTTAATTAATGAAAGAGCCAAGCACATTTTTGGATCAAGCCTTGGGGTATTTCTGAGTTTTCAATGCAAAACAGACCTTCTGTGTGATCTGTGATCATTATTCCTACTCCATGCCCTCAGTGTAGCCTCTCCCTGCCGTGACCAAGCAATCTTCTTGTGGCAGATGTGAAGAGTTTTCAGAGCAGTAATTGTTCTTATGCCCTTATGGATATTACACTGAACTATACATCAGTCTCTAATTTAAACTTAGCCCACTGGTATTTTTCACTTTTGTAATCTCTGTAAGCATTTGGTCTGTACCTGGCTGAGCTGTTGTAGCTAAAATTGTTGCTGCTGAGCTAGCATTGGTGTTTGCTTTCACATAAATATGTTCTCTATTGAAGCTTTTCATTGAGACTATGTGGGGGTTTTTTTGTTTTCATATCTCCTTTAAAATATTTTGACTTTTTAAAAAATTTGGTGGATGTTCATCTACTTCACCTGTTTTCCTACACTTTCAAAACACCACTTCCTTTTCCATTCCCTTTCAGACATGCAAACTGGCTGTCGGTTTGTATCGTTGTTTTTGTGGCAGACCAAAAGCTGCTTAAAACTATGCATGTAATTTTTATTCTAATTTAATTATAAACAGAACTTGAGGACAGTTTAAACTGGTTTAGAAATATTTACTACTCCCAGTAAATAAAACTCAGAAATAATTCTTTACTTGAGCCAGGATAATATTTGAAATAAAATCTCTGAAGTCAATTTTATACATACCACAAATAAAAGTGTCAATTTTTTACTTTATCATTAAACTCAGATGTTCTGACATCTTCCATTTAGTTACAAAAATGCATGTCACGTGCACTTTTATCTTTCATTCTGACACTGATTTTTATCTCTTCAGCTGGCACATCATACTAAATGTCTTTACCTTTTTCTGCAATAACATTAGGCCAGTAAGAAAATCCATCTCTGTATGCTTGGACTTCATGAGTCAATCTACATGCAAAATGAGTAATTTCCACTTTCTTAGGAGATATGTGCCCCCCTGGTTCATTCCTAGCAGTCAGGTATTAGTAGACTTGAGTTACTTCGGCATTTTTAAAAGACTATGTCATGCTTTGGTATTTTTATTTGGATACTGCAATGATTTAGGTACTGTGTCTGTTAATTCATCTTGAGATTATGATCTCATTTTTCATTATAAGAAAAAAGCCATATATTGATATTTCCTTTCCTCCTGCTTTTCATTTTTCATTTGAACTAAAATTATTAAGAAGTTCTGACAGAAAATAACAACAGGTCAATGACTTAAATGTTAAAGTAAGTTAGATGTTAACTCCTGTTAACTGTGCTGGGAGAAAGCTGGGAAAATCACCTTAGAAAAGAAGTTTCCTACTAAATGCCTATGGTTCCCTGCAGCAGACTTGTTAATGAACTACACCACAGCTGGAATACAAAGTATAAGGCTAACCTATGGCATTTGCTATTTTTGGCTGCTTAAATATAAAGAATATCTATCCGATTAAAATGTAGTAAATTTTCCTCTTCTGAAAATAGGTTTTGCAAAAGAACACTGCAGAGGAAAAACACCTGATTATGTCCGTATTTTCCTCTTCTTCAACTTTTAAGCAAAGCTAACAGATTAATTAGCTACAGAAGTCTACCTGCCTCAGTGTTTTGTTTGTGCATAACAGAACAGACAAACTTATGCTAAAGGTGGAAGGTTTTGCTAAGATGTAAAATGCACTGGGATAGGCCTTGTAAAACATTGTTGGATTGCAGGCTAAAATTCTTAATGATTGTACTGAGAAAAAAAGATCTCCATACTCCCTGCTGGCCTGAGCATTGCCTCATCCCCCGTCAGAGCTGCAAAACAAACAGCCGGCAACTGAGCCTTCCACTGGGTCTTCTGACAATAATTTCATGTAAAGAAATGTAATCTTAAGCAAGACCCCTCTTCATTTTTTTTACCATGACATCTGTCTATGGAATGTGCTATTGCCTTATCTGTTAACTTTGTAGTGACAAATACAAAAATTTTTTTGTATTTTCATTACAAGAATAATGAATATTTGTAACAGATTAGGTCTACAGGGCATAAATTACCATTTGGTTAAACTGTACATAAATGCATTTTCATTCTTTTTTAAATTACTGCTTGTTTAAAATAATCAGTTTAAGGTAATTACATGCATTGCTTTCATTTCCTTAGTCCTGATACTTATGCCATGCAGTTGCTTTATTATATAAAGGATTTCTAGATACTCGTGGGTTTAATGTTATCAGAGTAGTTGCTTGGAGATCACTCTTGATATTAAGTATAACCCTATTAAAATTTAACAAGAATCAAGTTCTAAATGTCTCAGGAACAAAACTCTTTCACAAGTCTGTTTATGGGCAAAATTTTGCACACTGCATGCTTTCCCTGAGCACTGGCTACAGCCAGGAAATTTTTCTCTTCTGATATGTAATAAATTAACTTGCATCTTTTTTTTAAAAGAAGAGAGCATAGAGGTCTTGCAGAGTGCAGGTTACTCTGTTATAGATACTCAGTGTTGATAAATTTACAGCAGAACTTAGAGTATGTATAAAGGAATTGTAATTTTTTGAGGAGAAATATTGAAATTACATTCAGTTATAACATAGGAATTTTGAAGGTGCACATAATATTTTGGCTTTATACCCATCTTGTGTATGGCCTATGGCCGTACTTTATACATTGATTCTTCAGTAGTGGAAAAGGAAAATTTTAAACAATACAGGCAAATATGACAACACACCCAAGTGATGTAGAGTACAAGGTGATTGCTGTTGCATTTTTACACTACAGAGAATCAGTTACGACAAAGTAAGAGTTGACTCAAAATCAGGAATACTTTTTTATGTTGTTTGTTGATGTCTGCTAAAAAAGAACAGAAATGCCTTTTTAAGGATGATTTGTGGAGTAATGCATAGTAGTTGGTCAAGTCCTCACTGGTCTACACAAAGAAACGTTCATGGAATTAAGAGGTTGCTTCTTTTGAACCTGGTAAATTACCGTTCATATTTTAAAAGTGTCAGCTTGCAGTTCTTTCCCATGCAAAATATAACTTTGAAAATGCAGACTAGCCCAAGCTGAAAGCATAGGCTGAAAGCAAATCATTACCTTTCCATAAAATTAACGAGATTTTCCAGCTCTCCCAGATAATAGCCCTATCCTTCAGGGATGACATTTAAGAGCTATGAAGGCCCTATTTATGTTTTTCTAGTCAAAATCTTATTTCAACTCTCTTTAGTTCCATGAAAGCATAGAGACTTCACAGAAATGAAAACTGAATCAGCCAAACCTTTATTAGCTGCTTTTTTTTTTTTCCCCTTTTTCCTTTTCTTTCCTTCCTGGAGGATAGTCTTGTACGGAGACCTAGCAGATTGTTGTGAGATGCTTCTCTTGACCAGGAAAAAAGAGTTAAGGGGCAGCTGATACTAATACCTTAGTATCACAAATTCCAACCACCTTAAAGCTGCTCTGAGAGATTTAGCTTCTGGGATCATATGAAATTAAATTAGACTTTTACATTACATAACAAGTTCCTACAGTGACTAAAGAGGTGAACTAAAAGATGTGATCCTACTTGCTCTAAAAAAGACAAAACAAATTAGACTTTCTCACAAATCCACTATTCAATTCTATTAATTTTCAGTACTTGGCTTAATATTTTTACATAACTGAGATGATACACAAAGTTCTTCTAATTTTTTCGTGGGCTTCTCACTGCTTAGTTTGATATAAAAAGTATTCAGAACGCAGAGCAGTTAACTGTTAAATTGGGGCATCAGGTATATAACTCTTTATTCAAGATTATAATAATGTCAGGAATTGCTTCCTGTTTGAAGATGAATGCAAAAGTGGCAGTTTGATGTATTGCAAGTTTCACTACTATAATTGAGCTTTATTTTCTTTTAATAGAATAAGATGGGGAAAGGATAGAGAGTAGAAACTGGATGTCTTCTTGAACTCAGTAGTCACAAAATTAGTCCTTTCTCAAGAAGACAAACAGAATAAGGACTGGAGAAGCAGAAGATCATGTAGAAAGAGTGCGGAAAAAAAAGACTGAAAAAAAAGAAAAACTAAAGATATAGAAAGACAGCAAAATGGTTATCTGATGAAAAGGAATGAAAGCCAATTATACAGAAAATATCATGTGATCATTCCTATGGAAGAGAAGATCCAATGACTAGGGATTCAACTAGAGATATTAGTAAGTTTCAGACATGGCAAAGGAGAAGAACAAGGAAGGGATGCAATTCAGATTCTACAGTACAAGATCTGTAGGCATCTACTCAATATAGCCAATGCAATGTATTTCAAGATCCTTTATTAATAACAGCTGATAATCTAAAGAGGATACAGAGGACAGAAAGATGCAGGAGTAAGTATTTAGGTATAGCACAGAAGCTGAGAAGGAACCTTGATTGGAGCATGGGAGAATTCACTGATCATCCTTTATGCTGGGGTAACTTAAATTACAGGAAGAAAATGCATATGCCCAGTGATTGCAAATATTCAAAAAGCAACAACTTTGGTGATATTCAGTCACATTTTTCCAAGTCTTGTCAAAGTTGATTAGAGAGTGACAAGCTCAAGGATTAGTATTGTAAGGAATATATGACTACTGGGACCACTGATGGAACAAACGAAGCTTTTTTGATGGATTGATACTACCCGAGGTATTAGTCATTTAGGATTGAAGCTGGCATGAAAGAATACCTTTTACTGAAGAATATAGAGAATGGGATGAGATAAATTAATGATTTCCACTTTTGACTGTAATGATCAAGCTAAGGGAAATAAGGAAATGAGGGCACACTGAGGAATTCAAGAACGAAAACGGAAGTGACATGTAAGACCTGTTGTAGTAATGTAGATACCAAAGACATGATGAAAATACGTTGCAAATAAGATTAAAATAAAACAGGAATCTTATATGTACCTTTTGAAAAGGTAAAATTGGTGGTGTCCTGTTGCATGGTAATGATGTAAAAGATTCTAGAAGGGTAACATAGAATCATAGAACAGCTCAGGTTGGAAGAGACCTCGAAAGACCACCTGGTCCAACCTTTCATGGGAAAGGGAGGCTAGATGAGATTATCTTGCACCTTGTCCAATCACACCTTGAAAACCTCCGGTGATGGGAACTCCGCCACATCCCTGTTGATGTTGTTTCAGTGATTAATTGTTCTCACTGTAAAAAATGTCTTTCTTATATCAATATGAAACCTCTCCCAATACAACTTGTACCTGTTGTCCTTTGTCCTCTCCATGCGGCTCCTTGCGAAGAGAGAGCTTCTGTCCTCTTTGTAGCTGCTGTTTAGGTCCTGCAATACTGTGATGAGGTCCTCCTGAGCCTTCTCTTAACATAGACAGTTTAAGATCTGTTTGGGCTAAAGTCACTTTGGAGATGAATAATTAAAGGTTCTGTGATGGTATTGCTAGGAACTGCAGGAGTTTTTGTGACCATTGTGTTTATACATAAATGAAAGTTTCTTTATCAAACAGCCACAGGTGGCAATTGGCAATATGAATGGAAGGCAAGTGTCAGGTTTGGACAAAAAAACCTCACGGCTTTATCACTCAAATTAACAAGAATAGGCCGCTGATTACAGGAAACTGAAGTATTTAGCATTAAAAATGAAAGTTTGAAATGAAATATTTTTAACTAATTTTGAGACTGCCTGGCTGAAAAGTAGCAAATATAGTCCTTACATGTGGTAGAGGGTGTGGGAAAGAAGATAACATGGAAGATCATAGTTTTAACAGTCAGATCCTGCATGCAGTGGTACCAAACAAGATTTCAACATGGAAGCAGAAGTAAAAAAACCTATAATGTAGGTTTATCAAAGATAGCTCATATTAGCAATAGTAATCTTTGGCTTTAAAAACCAATTAATTTTTCAAGACAATGAGAGACTTTTCTATCTCTTTTAATAACCACTTAGTAAAGGTTTTGATATGGTACCACAGAGACTGCTAGTTCAAAGGGGGAAAACAAGATTAATGCAGTAACTGTAGGGGAGAAAAGCAAGTAAGTAAAGGTGAGACAATGGACTGTACTGAAAAGACAATGATTGGGCTATAAAGGTCTACCTTTCACTGAGAATCTTGGCACAGAAGGAAAGACTGAGGGTAAATCTGCTGATTACATGAAGCTACATGGCCATTGTGTAGATGAATTCCAAGATGTTGGACAGAAAATAACAGATGATCCTGACATTTGGCAAAATATAAATCAGACAGTATTTTAACAAGCTAAACGCTTAGGAACAAATCTGAATTTAATCCATAAGCCTCAGTTCATCAGTTAGAGAGTTCATAGTGTATTTTTCATTTCAGTGTATATGTGTGTGTATTATATATATGTATACATGTACACATAAATATATGAATTACCATTTTTATGCAGCTGTGAAAGGCCTGAAAAACATTAAAAACAGTTGCAGATGTGCAACTGATCACATGCTAAAGAGCAGGATTCCTGTGGTCCATTGAAGGACTAATGAGGATCTATGCAAGACAGATGTAATATCACACAGGGAGAATGAGCAGATCAGGAAATGACCCTATATAGCATGCAAAGATTGAAACATTTGGCATCCGACCTTGAAAACATGCTTAGTGTTTGGCTAATCTAAATACCTATTAAAATGCATGATAGATGCATGATAGAAGACAGTTATCAAATAGAAAAACATATGGACATAAAGGATAGTCATCAGTTGCAATCCCTGGCTGCCAGCTGCTGAAACCTCCTGCTTGCTGTTTAATCACTGCTACACAATGTTATGCTCGTTATTTGCCAGACTGTGGGATAAAGGACACTGAGTGACAGCTTTGGTGTTTGACCAAGCTTTGTGGCTGGGCAAGGTTAAATGAGTGTCGTCTCTGGACTGATGTTAGAAACGGCTTCTAAGCAGTCAATTGTGGCCACTGAAGAAGGAGTCTCTGCAGTGCCAGTAATGGCCAGGGAGTCAAAATGGCCAGTGGCCCGTGGCAGACAGATCCTGAAAGAAGCCACCAGCAAAAATATCTGTTTTTACTAGTGATGGGGAAGTATTAATACAATTTTTTAGTAACATTGATCATCTAAACTTCTTTATGCAGTTCCAAGGCATTCACATGCAAGAGGGAATTCCAACTGATTTTGGTACAGAGATGGGGTAACAGGAGAACCAGAGAACCGTCGGTCTTCTGTGAGAGTAAACGAAGAGACTGGTTTATTTAATCTAGCAAAATGAAAGTTTGAAGGTGAAGAATGAATGTCCCAAGGACTACACATGAGCTATGGGGAAGACTCTTTAAAATTCAAAGGAGCAAATTCAAAACAAGAAAAAGTAGATCACAGAACCATAGAATCATTAAGGTTGGAAAAGACCTCTAAGATCATCAAGTCCACCCACCAACACCACCATGCCCACTAAACCACGCCCTGAAGTGCCACATCTACATGTTTTTTGAACACCTCCAGGGATGGTGACTCCACCGCTTCCCTGGGCAGCCTCTTCCAATGTTTGACCACTGTTTCAGTAAAGAAATTTTTCCTAATATTCAATCTAAACCTCCCCTGGTGCAACTTGAGGCCATTTCCTCTCATCTTAAATTTAGGTGTTGCAAAAAACAACTTTGGTTGGAAATTAAAGGGAAAAAATTTTTTTCCTACTTTCAGTGCAGTGACCTTCCGAAACAGGTTTAAGTAAGAGTGGGGTGGAAACAAGCCACTTAACAAGCTTTGAGGTAGACCTTAATAAACACAAGAACAAGATTATGTGTTACGGTGATAGCAAGTTAATGCAGAAAGTTCCTTTCACTGTTGTGCTCTGTGTTTCTGTGCCAGGACCATTTTATATTCTTTTTCTTATAACTTTTGTCCTTACAAGTAAATAATTTACTTCATTCATACCATGCCCAAAATATTTATCTTTTCTTTAAAATGTAAACCAAATCCTAGTCTTTGTGCCTTTATTTCTGTGATATACCTGTTGTCTCTTTCTATCTGGTACAAATTAAAATCTGCCATTCAGTGAAGTGACTGGTAAAAGAAAGACAGCAAAGAAAAATGCAGCAAGCTTTAGTAAATCTTCCGCTTAGGATGTATTACTACATGGGAAACCTGGAGCTACTAACACACTCTTCTGCACCATAACACCTGAGGATAACAGAAAGCAAGAGGCCTCATGCAAATTTATCTTGAGATTATGTAGCAAAACATTGGAGGCTATACACAAAACTACTATGATTTCTGTGATGTTACCAGATGAGTTTTCCCATACTGTATTTATTGCAGTCTTTCACTTTATGTGGAGACGAGTAATGAACATTCATTGGCGTATCTCTGTAAAAAGTTCCCTATCATATTGCTTACTTACTGGAAATGCCTAGTGACAACATATGATGATATTAAGATTAACAACCTCTTGATTAATAGCAGAGAGCACATTTGCAATCAAATGGTCTATATCAATGAGGCATGTGAAGAACATTTTGTACATGAGTTCAGCAGTTCATGGAGTGGTGCCATTACTGACATAAACCGACCTGGTATTCAACTCATGAGCTCTGTTGTAGTGTTTCAGAAAGCTTAACCTTATATAAAATGGTATTTCTCATGTCTTAAAATAGATGCTTGTAACATGATTTAGAATTTGCACGTTGGTAGCCAACCTTGACCACCCTGTGAAACAGAGTGCAACACAACGCGATCTCTGCTCCATGACTGCAGGCAGAGAACTACAGAAAAAGGTCAGTGGACATTTTGACAGATGAAGACAGAGACGCAGAAATGAACAACTGCTCTGGAAAATGAAAATCGCCATTAACACAGTACAATACAGTGGAGGTTTTGCTACTTCTGCCGTTTCTGACTTTATCTTTGGGGACAAGTATTTCTTACTGTCTTTAGGCACAATTTGTGAAATATGTTCCTTTGAAAAGCAGCCTAATTGACTTTTTTCATAAACAAAGAAGGTTCTGTTCAATTTTTTTAAAATATGCATTATTTCTTTTTTAATTTATTTTCATAAGCAACATTTTGAAACAATGGTTGCTTTTTCATTATTAACTGGATCAGTTCAGCTTTAACCTTGCACTGCTTTCCTGGAACACTAAGAAAAATGTTTTTGAGTTGTGAAGATACACAGTTTTGTAATATTTCATAGATGACTGCGGCAGATTTTAGGATAACAATTATTTAACAAGAAGAAATAACTTTAAGAGTAAAGCATGCAGATGCTGTGCAATCTGTTCCAGCTGCATTCATGATCTCAGTTGGTGCAACTGGTCCTTTTCTATGTGTGTATGAGAAACAGAGTTATTATGGGGCTCGTTAATAAAAAAAATTACCTGTATATACATAAACAAGAAGGTACTAGATCAAAGTACAACTATATAACTGTGAAGAATATAGGTGATTGTTGCTGAGGTTTACAACCTGCAGCTTCCATGCCAGCTCTGTGCCTGTGGATCTTCTTAAGGATCTTCAATGAAACCCTCTCCCTGAAATCCCTGCCATGAACTTCCCCACTCTCAGGGGTTTAGCTGTGTGGGTACGAAGGACCCAGGATCCAGCCCTGACATGGCTTACCTGTGTTGCCTTGACTCAGATCGCAGAGAAAGAGCCATGAGACAATCTGTAGAGACAGAAAAAGGTTAAAGTTACAGAAGTAGGATTGCTGAGAAAAGTTACAGAAGTAGGATTGCTGAGACAGGATCGTTAGTAAATCAAGAGGATAAACAATAGCAAGGAATGGTATAAAACCCAAAAGGAAAACAGGGAAGCTAGTTAGTTTTGCTGGTGGTCATTGGGTTGAGTTGTCAGTACCATCAGCTGACGGGAGACAGCAGCTCAGCAACACTCAGGACCAACCCCACGTAGCTACAGAGGCTAAACTTTCTCCCCAGGAGGCCACCTTTCTGGCACCTGTATGCTGTGTTGTATGGTCTTGGCGTGCTCTGTCAGGGGAGGTGAGGATGACAATGCTTGGCCAAACAGCTCCCTAAGACTCCTTTATACTTTAAAGCTGTGTATAGCCTGCTTGTAGAGTCTCTTTGCACCTGGCTAAAGATGCCTGGACAAAGGGTCCCAAACGAGGGGCTGTAACACCAGGACGAATCCCTTGTGCTTCATCACAGAGGCTAGGTGGCAACACCTGGTAGAGCTCAACTCCTTAGAGCACATGGCTTTCTATCTGTCAGGCAGGATCCCAGTCAGAGAAAACAGACAGAGCTTTTCTCACCGTGCCTTACTGAAGTGCAGGCTCAAAGGGCAACAGGTACTTTTACATTCATCATCCAGTTGGTGCAACTCTGCAGCTTTTCTGTTAACCACCCACTCTCTAAGGACTTTTCTGCCTGAGCTCAGCTATAAAAGCACTGCAAACTTTACGTTTCAAATGTCATGAACAATGGCTTTCAGCACTGAGCAAGTAGAACTGTTTCTCGTCTAGAATTAGAGGACAAGTATAGAAAAACGTAATTTCAGTTAGCACATTGACAAAAAATGCTGGGACTGTCTACAGAAGCTTTAAATGAAGCGAAAGGAAAGATGTATAAACCATTTTTTGAGCAATGACAGTTGAGCACTGGATATATTTCTGAATGATAAAGAAATGGGGAGAGGTAAAGAAATTATTGTAGCAGGATAAACTGGTAACTGAATGTGGCATTACACTGAAGGTTTGGGAGCCTGGACTAAAACGTGGCTGAAACTTTGCCTTGTTTATTACAGACAAACTGCTGTAGCCTGCTCTAAAGCAGTATAGACATGACATAGTTTAATGTATAATTCACTTCCGTGAATTGATGTTGACCTTACCCTTGGCATTTGGCTTTAGTATTCTATTTCTTTCCCTTGTTTCATTAATGATGAAGCTTCTCTCCCTTTGTAATTATCATTGGTAATTGATTGCACACCCAGAAGAAGAACAGTTGGGGTTTTTTTGGACACTGAGCGGGGCTGGAGGCTTTATTTTTTGCCTATTTGGTTAATGTAATTATAACACATATATATATATCTGCCTCATTAACATAACAGATGATCTACTTCATTGTCACATTTGAAAATGTCAATTTCCAGTTCAATCTTAAGATCCTTCTAGTCTAATGATTTATCTCTATGAACAGATATAATTAATCTAAAGTGTCACAGTAAGTAATACCCTCTTCCACTAGTGTTTCTTCTCTTTGGTGGCGTGATATATTCTCTGCTGCCTTGTTTACCCATGTAATATAGATTCTCTTAAAGAAAAAGAATAAAAATACTTATCAATTAACACTGTTAGCTAATTTCAGTACTTACTTTTGGGAAAGGACCTTTGTCTATTCTTTCTGATGCATCTAAAGACAAACGTGTCCCATTCAAAAATTGTAATGACACAGTCATCACGTTGGGCCAACCTGAATCTGGAAAGTGCAGACAATAATAAAGTATGGTGGAAAGTGTCATCATCCAGTGAAAATAATTTTTGGCCTGTAAATAAAGTATGTCCCATGACTTTCAATACTCAGTTACGTGCTTGAAAAGATGTTTGTTTATTCCTTAGCTTTCATACAGACCAAACAAATAGAGTGTTGGAGCTCTTTATCTACAGTGTATCAGTTTTAAGAGATTTTTCGTCAATAATGAATAATTAGCAATTTTGTGATAGGACTTGTCACTGAGAAACCAAATATGGATTTGTCCAGATAATGTGACTCAGGCAAAGTGATGACATGATCATAGAAAGAATCATAGAATCACAGAACGGTTTGGGTTGGAAGGGACCTTAAAGATCATCTAGCGCCAACCCCCATGCCATGGGCAGGGACACCTTCCACTAGAGCAGGTTGCTCAAAGCTCCATCCAACCTGGCTTTGAACACTTCCAGGGATGGGGCATCCACAACTTCCCTGGGCAACTTGTTCCAGTGCCTCACCACCCTCACAGGGAAGAAATGCTTCCCTACATCTAACCTAAATCTACCCTCTTCCAGTTTTAAGCTGTTACCCCTTGTCCTATCACTATGTGCCCTTGTAAAAAGTCCCTCCCCAGCTTTCCTGTAGGCCCCCTTCAGGTACTGGCAGGCTGCTATAAGGTCTCCCCGGAGCCTTCTCTTCTCCAGGCTGAACAACAACAACTCTCTCAGCCTGTCTTCATAGGAGAAGTGCTCCAGCCCTCTGATCATCCTCACGGCCTTCCTCTGGACCTGCTCCAGCAGGTCCATGTCCTTCTTGTGCTGGGGGCCACAGAACTGGACGCAGTACTCCAGGTGGGGTGTCACAAGGGCAGAGTAGAGGGGAAGAATCACCTCCCTCGACCTGCTGGCCATGCTTCTTTTGATGCAGCCCAGGATACGATTGGCTTTCTGGGCTGCTAAGGCACATTGCCGGCCCATATTGAGCTTCTTGTCCACTCATCCCACCCCCCCAAGTCCTTCTTTGCAGGGCTGCTTTCAATCCACTCATCACCCAGCCTGTATTTGTGCTGTATTTGTCTTGTTCAGCACTGTATACATCGTTCCCCTGAGTCCTGGTACAATGTGCTCCAGCTTTGGCTCCGTCTTGGACGTAACCACCTAAATTTCACCTGTGTCCTCTTCTGTGTCTGTCCTATAGGTCCTTTTCTTTGTGGCTTGCCCACATGCAGTAAAATAAAGATGCTTAAATTAATGAGGTCTAGGTACTAGTAAACTTATTAGAGGTAATATTTACAGATTTTCATCAGGAGGTTTAACTGTCCAGCAGTACCTCTTAAAAAAAAGTATTAAAAAAATACTGTCAGAGTAATGAAATGAGTTTAAGACTTGCCTGACTCTCCACACCACCACCCTGCCTCTGACTCAGTCTTTTCTATAAACAATAAATCAGTTTTAAGGCCATGGAGCAAATCCACCTTTGGCATAAGTTGACACAGCCCCATTGTTGCTCCCACTTACACAGCACAGACTATTGCCAAGCGCACTTGTAATAGAACCTATCTGGAAATCTGACTCTGCCATTGTAGTCTTATTCTGCCAGATAGGGTTGTGTTGTTTTTTTTTTTTTTTTTTCCCAGCTTCCTTAAAGAACAAAACACTGCTTTCCAGTTTCAAATGTGATAATTTAAATCCCACTTAAACTGACCAGAAAGGGTTTTCAAAGAGAGCCTTTTAGGAGGAGATAGAATTCATTCATGTACTGCACTTTCCACAAGAGCAAGTGTTCAAATGGGCTGTTATTTAAAGAAGCTGCTGCTATTACTGAAAGGGAGTGTGGGGTGGAGGAGAATTCTGGAAAGGATTCACAATGTATAGATAGCAGCACTTCCTTGTCCTAAAGTTATTTTGTCTGTGTGCCAGTCCATTACTGCCATGTTTGCGTGTTTCTGCAAGGTACTGAACTAGAATTAAATGCTTATGGCTATCAAATGAAACAATAGGTCTCTGTAAATTTTTTTAACTGCAATTGAAGCAGCTGTTGTTTAATAAAATGAGTCTGACAATGGTACAAAAAAGCTTCAGAAACTTCCACAAATGCACTCTTTAAGGAGTCTTTCGCAAAACTATTGTCAATAGCAGTTAGTAGAAATGACATTTTCATTTAAAACAGAACGTTCATGCCTTGGAGGCTGAAACAAAAATAAAATTTGGAGCATATTC
>JAVKLA010000053.1:15281684-15298108 GCA_034782735.1 Sagittarius serpentarius | reverse complement strand
ACATTGCTGGCTCATATTGAGCTTCTTGTCCACCCCACCCCCCCCCCAAGTCCTTGTCCTCAGGGCTGCTCGCTATCCACTCTTTGCCCAGCCTGTATTTGTGCTTGGGATTGGCCCAACCCAGGTGCAGGACCTTGCACTTGGCCTTGTTGAACTTCATGAGGTTTGCATGGGCCCGCATCTCAAGCCTGTCAAGATCCCTCCGGATGGCATCCCTTCCCTCCAGCGTGTTGACAGCACCACACAGCTTGGTGTCGTCGGCAAACTTGCCGAGGGTGCACTCTATCCCACTGTCCATGTCGTTGACAAAGATGTTAAACAGCACCGGCCCCAGTACCGACCCCTGAGGGACACCACTTGTCACCTGTTTCCACTCAAACATTGAGCTGTTGACCGCAACTCTCTGAAGTGCGACCATCCAGGCAATTCCTTATCCACCGAGTGGTCCATCCATTGAACCCATGTTTCTCCAGCTTCAAGACAGGGATGTCATGTGGGACAGTGTCAAACACCATGATGTAAAATACTTGTGATTATAGCTGCTTAATACAGATATCACTAAAAAATTCCAGATTATGGCATACAATCAGGTTAATGATTAGGATTTGGTCATAGCAGAACTTCTTGTGTCCTGCTTGAAATGCCATGTCTCATCCATAACCACACTTCACACTGGCGACATACCGTAGTCCATAAGGAAGAAAGTACATGGGAGAGCCGTTCCCAGCCAGAACTTTGTCCTAGTCGTTGGGGAAAAGCACATGGCAACAGATTGACTGCCAGCAGAGAGCCATTCCGTACACCACCTGCCTTCTCCTTTCCCTTTCAAGAGCTCAGAAAAGGATTTTAGTGTTTGGTGAGGGCTTTCCTTTGGAGTGCTGGCACAGCATTCTCAAGAGTCAGAGCTTATATATCCTTCTCTACAGCATACTGATCTTGTCTCTTCCCCATAGCAAGGAACAAATTTAATCCTTTCAGCATAGAAATCTGAATACAGGTGCAGCACAAGAAGTCCGTGTTCTGTTCCCATTACAGAAAAGAATATACTTTTTTTCTTGGTATGGTTGCCCTCAAGGACCAGAGCATCGTGTCTTTGGGATCACCAGTCAAACTTTTTTTTTCTAGTTCATTGTCCTGTGGTATATTAGCTATCACAATGCTAAATATATATATAGTCTGGTATATTGTTTTGCTGAGTGAAAGATTTCTCTTCAGAATTATAGGCATAAGAATAATGCATGAAAACATAAAAATACATCAGTAGTTTCCTTATTCTATTGAATATGTTATTGATTTGAAAGTATTTTTCCTTATTTATAAGGCCTGTGGCAATATTGGGCCCTAGTTCTTCAATTTTTCTTTTCTTTCTTTTCCTATTGGTACAATTTTTAGGTCAGAATATCCTGATTCATGATTTTGTCCTAAATATAGTTTAAAGACTGTGGGTGTCTGAGCTTTTAGCGTGTGTTTTCACAATGAAATGAAATTCCTATTTCTGTTGGAAAGATGGTTGTGGATTTGGCTTTTTAAAGCAGAATTTGGAAGATCTATTTTCTGTGTTGCTTTTACTTGCTTGGGATGCAAAACTCCCTACAACTCGGAGAATGGCACCTTATAAATGAAATTTACTATTATTGCTGTTTTCTCCACAGTAAAAGCTATTCTTAGTGACAACTGAGTTGCAGCCTTAGAGCTCCCTGTCCACTATTATAACGTTCCAAACTTCTCCTTTTGGGCTCAAACATCTTATGATTAGGTTAAGCTGAAAAATTTTGGTTGACTGGTTGACTGAAGTTAGTTCAGCTATTTTTTTAGCTAGCAAAACACGTTTTATAACAAGAGTCTGTATACAAACAAAACAGCATCTATTTAAAAAACAGGATGTATTTTAAAAAGCTCAGTTTTCCTAGAACACAAATAATTTGAAGAAGTTGAAATATGAACATCAGATGTTTTGCTGCTGTGAATATTGTAGTTTCATTCATTTAAATCAAGCTTTGCCTGTTCATAAATGTTAGTCCTCAAATGTCTGTCTCCTACCCTGTATGTCTCGATGACGAGTTATCATTGATAATGGGCTGATCTTAAGTGGTGAGTGGGAGTTGGTGTGTACGTGTGATTGTGAATGCTAGAAGTCACTTGGAATATTAAACTTTTGAGAAGTTTGCTAAAAGTCTAATCACAGTTAAAGCATAACTTCAAATTAGAAGTTTTAAAATGGTGTTTTGTTCTCATTTCATTACTACTTAAGATTACACAGCAAGAAATTCAAAGGTTTCATAGTAATATAAAGTCTATACAAAACCATTTAGTGCATTAATACATAAAGTTTAGGGATTACTTCTTAATGAAGTAGCATTATTTGATATGGCTGAGATTATCTGGGAGACTGCCTGTGTTAACTTTGTGGATCTTATATGATTTACTGTTTTCCAACTGTATATTGCTGTAGGCTGCTTCAATAGTTGAAAGGAGTTTATGAAGACTGTGTTCAGAAGACTGAAAAACAGGATAAGTAGCTGACACAAGTCAGCCTTAGGTGCCTTATTTCATATAATTTAAGAACAGATGGAACAACTTTTTGGGGAGAAATTGGTTAACTGCCTATATTCAGCGTAGGAGCCTTGGTGTAATATAGGAAATTTTTTTCCTTCTTGATAAAATAATTCTTTAAAAATAGTCCAGTTGACCTAAAATTACTCAATAGTTTCTTCTGCAGAAAAAGTAGGAAAGAGGAGATTAATAAAACTTGGAAGAAAGTGATACAGATTCTGTTTCTTTCTCTTCCCACCTAGTGGTTAGGGCATTCATCTTGGTTGATGGAGGCACAAAATCAATTTTCTCCCCTGCTTGAAAGGGATTAATCCCATATTGTAACAAGGACTCCTTCCCACAATACTATGATGTATTTTGGGATGGGTTACACTCAGTATCTTCCCTTGACTGTGACCCTGTAAGTATTGGATATGTATCAAGAAGTCTGCCTCCAGAAGCTGATAGCTTTACGGGTGTTTCAGGTCTGACAGACTTTGCCTTCTGAGCCTAGTGGCCAACATTAACTGCAGATACTGAGCGAATGCTGCTTTTTGAGTATCTTCCAGCCTGGTGATTTGATCTGAGACATGAAAATTTTACTGCGAACAGGAATTTCAATTAAATATGCCTCACAATTAAGATACTGTGCTTGTCTTTCTCCACCATTGAATATTTAAGTAGAAAGCATCACCAGGTGAAATTGAAACTAGCTCACCCGAGTATTTTATTATATGGTAGTTAGCACACTCTGGAGGTAGATGAAATCCGACGAGTCAGAGGACAACTCTGAATTTGGGTCACGCACCATGGGAGGTAGGTATGGGGAGGATATACAAACCACAGGGTCTGGAGTATGCGAGAGAAGAGTTGTCATCAGCATTACTGTATGTATGCTTAGTTCTGTGAATCGTATTTAATCAGGTTTTTAAATTTCTTTTTTCAGTAAATATTTTCAAAACAAATAAAATTATTGTGTTTCATATCACAAAAATATTTCACGCCATCTACAGTTATTATCTTCTGCTTCTCATTTCTGAATTTGTATGTATATAAATATACCTAGTTTTGTGTGTGTGTGATATATGTATATATGCATGTATATGTACATAAACATCTACATGTATAAGCTCAAATCAATTTTTTCTCTTTTTTAGATCCATGATAGATGGCATTTGCTTTCCCTGTTTGCTGTGTTTTCCTGTGCCAAGTTCCTTTTAGTAAGGAACGCTTGGATTAAGTGTAAGTCTCTGAAACGAAAGGGATTTTGCATGTTCTTCGCTTGTCCCATTCCCCACCCCGGCACGCAGCGGGTGCTACCTGAGCGTCCTGGGAAGGGGAGCTACCCCCGGGGCAGGATGGGTCTCGCAGGGGAGGCTGGGCCTCTGAAAAATTGGGAGAGCCATGAGAGGTGTAACGGGCAACACAAAGGCAACTCCAGGACGTGATGGGGGGGGGGGAAAGTGATGTTCCAGGAAGCAGACGATACGGTGCGGAGCCGCACGTGGATTGTGGGGTCACAGGAGAGGAAGTCCCTGAAGGGCTGCCAGGCTGAGAGAAGCCTGGAAGAAAGGGGCTGCCCTTCAGGGAGCGTGCTTGTGATGCCTTTCATTCTGTCTTGATTAACTCCTCAAAAGGTTTTCTGTTTTAAAAGATGTTTTTAACACTATTTCAGTTTTTGCTCAAGTAAAACCAGGATTCTGAGCTTAAAAATCCTAGTAGCTTTTTAGAGGTGGCAGGCTGCCTGAGTAGATCCAGTCAAAGCAGTGGCAAGTTAATACGTCATCCTAAGGCCAAGACAAGAAAGTACTTGCTATCTGCCGCATCCCAGTTTTATTAGTCTCAAGGGTATATTAAAGGACACACAAGGAACCAGGCACAATCCAAACCCCTTTACTTTTTCTAAAGAGGAAGAAGATGGTGGGCTGAAAGGCCCCGAGAAGAGTGAAATCTATAAACCCTTTGGGATGTGTCTGTCAGAGTGGGAGCTGGCTAGGCTGATAGCAGCATGAAAAGGTCAAAATAATACAAGTGCGTCAGCAATCAGCCCTCTTTATTCTAAATGTTTCATACCTTTGAGGGATGAACAGAACGTGCTGTATTTGGAAAAAGCTCTATTAGTTGCTTCAATCAACTTTTGCCACAGGCTGCCAGAAGGAAGCCCTTGAAGGGAAACCTTAAACCTCCTATATTAATTCAAATTTGTACCCAAAAGTAAGTCAGGCCTTGGTCTGAGCGATATTACTGTAGCGTACTCTGCTGAAGGTCACACACCTGAGTGGGTGTTCTTAGTGAGACCCTGCAAAGAAGGGGTCCTGAAGGGTGTCTCTTAGCTTGGTAACCATGACAATAGTTTTCCCAAATACTTTCTGTTAATGAGGAGTCCAAAACGTTACGTCTGCTTGGTATTATTTTCCAGTGTATTCTGTGGATATCACCAGTACTTTCAGAAACGGAGAAACTGAGGAGGAGCCTGGTCGTGATCAGAAATCCAGGTGCTTGTACACTGGGCAGGTGACATGGGGCCAAGGGGGAGAGAAAGGGAGGGCTCTGCAGCGGGAAAGAGAGGAGGGGTAGTCTAACTCCTCACCTAAACGAAATCGCAAAAGACAGATCACAAGCAGCCAGACTGAACATGGTCAGATCTCATGGACCTACAAAGACATGTAAGCTTGTGGAAAGAAGGGTCTCTTGAATTATTACTTTAAATAGCAATCAGCGGTGTATTCAGTACCTGTGAGCAAAGTCAGTCCCCAAGGGTTGGTTTGCGACTGTCTAACACAGCATCCAAGGTTTTTTAATTACAAATCAGGAAGCTTGCTCCTCCTGAGGGATAATGGGGGAGAGTAGATGCAGGCTGGACGTGGAAATAAGTCTGAAAAGTCAACAGTGACCCTAGGAGATGGGTAATTGCATCCTGGTCCTTCGCCTCAGGAGCAAAGGCTGGCGAAAGCTCAGGGGCCTCCCAACACCCTTCAGGTTGTGCTCAGACCCCAGGGAACCCCTGACACCCCCAATCCTTCCCTCCCAGGAGATAAGGCTCATAACCCTGCAGCTGTGCAGGATGAGCAAGGAGCCGGAGCCGTGCAGGACCGTACGGCGTGCGGTGGGAAGCCTTCTCCAGTCGTGTGCCGAAGGAGGCATCCTCAGCATAACGTCTCGGCATCACGCTGGGGTTTCCCGCTCCCAGCCTGCAGAGCCAGAACGCTGCCTGCAGCTGTGGATGTGGTAGCGGCTGACTCGCAGGGGAAGGTCTGTCACCTTTGAATCACTGAGACTTGAATCAAAATCCAATAAAATGTCAGTCCTCACAAATGTTTCTCCCTGATACATTCTGCCACCTGTTTTAACAGCTGCAGAAAAAATCCAGTCCTTTGCCATGCCTATCTGCAAATATTTAGTGTATCCACCTTCTGTGGCTGTTTTAAGCTAATTCTGTGGTAGTGTTCACGTATAAATATATATATTTATATGAGAGTATATAATACAGAAGGCCAAGCTTCCTTTAAAAACATTATCAGACACAAAAGGGAAATACCACATCAGTTATAATAATTATATTACATATCTTTATATTCAAATAAAGTTACTAGTGGTTTTGGTAGATGAAAAATATACAGCAAAAGGAAAATCTGACTGCTAATGATAAAATGGAGTAGGTGATGGGTACCAAAGAAGGTTCTTGATGGGGGTGGGTCGTGGTAAGAAATGAGCAACATTTCCACAATATTTGAGAGAGGAGTGGATGCGTTCCTTCCTTTCACTTGGTATGTTTTTTTTCCATTTGAACAGATGCTGTCGTCATTTGGCAAAGTACCCCTTCATAAGGTCAGTTCTAAAACATTAGGATTACTCCTCTTGATTTATGCTCTTATTGTTTTCCACATAAATGAAGAAAGCTATGGCTTCTTCCTTCCAGTTAATGTGCCACTAGCTTAATTAATTTTGGAAGCGGAAGAGGGTACAGGAGATAGCTGATACTAATGAGCTGTACTAACAACATTAGGGACTGACTGAAACTAGTTATTAAAAATAACAGTAGGCTTGCTATATGCTTTGGAATAGCTGCAACAAGTAAATCCAGTGCACCCAGACTACAACCAGAATTTTGTAATATATGCCTATCTGCATATAGCTACTGCACCCCAGGAAAAATTCTGATCCGAACCTGAGCTCTGTGTTTAGTTCCATACTTTAAAAAGTAAAACCCCTGCCTATAAATGACTTCTCCATTTTGAAAGCTAACATTTCACTTATAGCTAGGAGAGGTCTTGCAGTTAAAATGTTGCAGTTTGATGGATCTACACTTCAGGGATTACTTCATCTGTGGATAATTCTATTTCCTCCTCTGTTTTTATACTACTAGTACCCAAGTGTCCCAGTTAGATGGCCATTGTGCTAGGTACCATACGTTCATATATATTCAAAGCATGTACATATTTCTATTATCAACAGCAAAATGTTGTGAAGATGAGAAGAAAATAATGTAGCAACAGCAGATATGCATGAAACTCCAGGACAGCTAATGGCAGGGGAAAAAAAAAAACCCTAAGAAACAGCTAATTCACAGTATTCAAACTCACCTTGAGGGGAAGCTGCCCTGACATCTTCAAAAAAAGGAAACTGGAGCGACTACTACTACACATCTAAATAGGTGTCCAAATCTATTGTCATGTCTTGTCTTAGTATCTTGTGAATTGGAAAGATAGCCTATTACCTCGTTAACTTCCATTTTGAGATGCTGCTGTTCTGCATGAATTTATTTCTTGCATTTCCTTGTGATTTTTCTTCACTGTTCTGCCCCATTTGGGATCAAAAGGGGTTTTTTTAGACTTTGGTTATAAAGCTCTCCCTCAAGCTTTTTTGCTTTGACCCAGAGTGGTATTCCTCTTCTTCCTGTTCATTACCCTCAGACAGATACTTGGTTGTTTTGGTCATATTTCTTCCACAAAGTATTAACCCTGTTTATCAAGCTCCAGGAAATATTTGTTCAAGCTCTGCATGAGCAGGCTTTCAAGAGTTTGCAGAGAATCTATGCGGTGACTAACTTCACCGTCACCCTGAACACAGCGGAAAAGGACAGATCAACATAATTAGGCTTTTTTTCACTGCTGTGACTCCAGAGTATTTGCAGTGTAAGCAAGAGCAGTGTTTGACCAAGTCTTTCTACCTACTGGGTGCAGACACATTCACAGCTGAAGTCATAGTACAGCGCCAATAGCTGATAAAAGCGTCCCTTTTACTCTTTGATCAGGAAATAATTCTCATAGACATCTGGGAAGAAGGTTGTGTAATGAGAAAGGAAGACACAGATGCTAAAGAATGCCTTTTGCATAGGTGAAATTGTTTATCATTTCAACTTGTTATATGGTGAAAGGAAAGAGAACCAAGTTCCGGGGGGAGGCGAGGAAGAGGTACCCAACTGCCTGGGCCTGGCACTGGAAAGGAAACTTTAGTCTTGCTTGGAAGGGTGAATAGGCCTCAGTGGATCTGAATGAGTTTATTTAGACAGTTAATGTAGAAATCCCCTTTCTCTAATACTACATGTATAGTGTTTGGGTAGTTACAGCATATATTAGGTATTTTAAAGTTAGACTGTATATAGACAAAACACACTCTTCTCTGTAACTCTCTCAGAAACAAGATCAATTTTTCCATTGGTAATTAGTTCCATTAGAGTGTATCCTTACACAGGATTGAGTATAGAGAAAAAATAATATTTTTCACACTGTCCCCCGTGATTACCGTATTTAGCATGTAATCAAACATTCAAATATTTATTCATGTAAAGTGATATTCCAGACCTTAGCATATTTTGATATTTATTCAAGCTGAATATCTCTTCATTTTGCAGAGATGGTAAAATGCCTTGCTCTTTATAATTAACACCTAAGTATGACTGAAATATATCCAGATCCTACAGATAAGGTAAGTGAAATTTTACTTCCTATAGGGATGGCAAGTACTGCCAAGGACAGTGGCTAGTATGGGACAAAAGTATGCTTGCCATGACTTAGAAGAAGAAGGTATAAGGGAAAGATCTTCAGCTGACAGCATGAAAGTCAATTTACAAGTAGATTTTAAAGCCTGGAAGTGGGTTATAAGCAGAATTAAGCTGTTGCAGCACAGCTTCAGAAAGCTCATGAGTGAAGCGGTTATCCACAGAGAGAAAAGGTAATATACTTATGCCATAACAAAAATGAGATAATAAAAGTAAGTAAGTGATCAACACATGGTTTTCTGTCTGCAGAAAGAAGGATGTAAATACAGACTTGCACAGCAAAGCCAAAGAAAACCTGGATTGATTCAGGCATAATAAATGCAAAAGAGAAGAGCAACTTTTATTTAGCAAATGAAATAACTCCCACGACAACCGAAATTCCATACGTGCAGTGGTCAAAATAAAGCTGGATGCCAGCAGTTATTCAGTGTGTTGCATAAGACATTCAGATATTTCCTCTTCTAAGCAGTACAAAATGTTATATTCATTTGATGGTTTATGGCCTCGATGTGGCTTCCAGTAAAGAAAGGAAAAGGAAATTAATTACAGGTTATATAATCCCTGGCCACACTAGGAATCCTCACCATGACCTTTCTCTTCTGGTCTTTGTCGTCCAACTAGGCAATAACAGCTGAGCAATAGTTCTAGCAGTAGTTAATCTCCTTTCAGCACTAGACCAACTCCTTTGCCTTGGGCCTGAAAAAAGAACTGAAAATAAAAAGACAAATTGGTATTGTTTGTTACTTGTGGAACATACCTGCTATCTCTCCTCTGACATTCATGGCTAAAAATTATCACATAGTTACAATTTTAACATCAGCAGAAAGATACCATTACAAAGATGTATTTTCTAAATCTCAGCAGATGGGAAACTCACAACTTTTCAGGTGCTAAATTAAGCTTGTAGACTATCATGAGAGATTTTTACTTACCTTTGCATATGATGTGACATACGATCTCTGGACTAAAGCAATCAGGTCAATTAAAACAAGTGGTCTTATTGTAGAAAATAAAAATAATTGTTAAGTATGAAATGTATTTTAAAACTCTGGCCACCGATATCTCTGAAATGGAAATAACGCCAGTAAAATAGAAGGAGTAAACAGTCAAAATATATCAGAAATAATGTTTATACATTACTTAATCATTGGTATACTAACATTAGCACTACCACCTAAAAATGGAAAGATTTCTGCACCAAAATTGCCTTGTCTTATATAAACCCAGAGTAATTCTAAGCCAGTTACAACAGAGCTGGTCCAAGATTTATGTTCAAACAATGTAAATCACACACTATTTAGGCCTCTCTACCAGGGTTCCAATTTCTGTTAATAAATGAATCCAGGGTATTCTGGAAGGAAAAAAAAAAAGAAAGTAAAATAAATATATAACCTCCTGGAACATAAGGAAACTTCAATATGACCTTTATTTTACAGTCCCAGTCATTCAGCCTGATGATCTTTGGAATTCTCATATTTGGCAGAGATTATTTTTGTAATGATTTCTATTGATGGTGAAATTGTAAATAACTGTATGTAAGAAAGAATGTGTCCAGTTCAATATTGCTATATACAATATAGTGCATAGTTATTAGTAGTATCACCTGCAGCTACTATTTTATATTTTAAATTCCTTTTGGTTTCAAGCACTCCCTAGTACTTACAATACATTCTGGAGTTACAATATTGAATTTTAGTCTGTCATTAAATGAGTAATTTCTGTCTATTCTAATACAATTTTGTATGACAGCACCTGGAGAAAGTTTATATGAGCACCTTGTGTGGTGACTGTAAAACTGATATATCATTCACAGCACCAGCAATGCAATCCCCTATGAATGTGGAATAAGAAACAGTTTCCATCAAAATAGGTTTTTTTTTTTCTGAAACTCAAGATGTTCACCAAGGCTTGCAAAAGCAGAAATGATATGAATGTTGTCTGGCTTCATTTTAAAGGTCATAAAATACATTTATCACCCTTAACATCTTTTATATCTCTGTAATTAAATTATATTGTTCATGTGTTTTTCAGACACTCCTTGTATGAAACGCAGGGAGGCATAATGAATACTATTTATAAGGGCAGAATTACAAGATTATTGGAATAAATGCTGTATGAACTGTACAGCTTAAGGGTGAGTGAATAAAATTTTCCATCAATGATATTAATAATTATTACAGCTTTGCTACTTTAGGAAAGAGTGAACTACTGAAATATGTCTCAGTTTTGACACAGCAGTTGGTCAAATATATTGACTTCAGTGAGTAAGGGCACAATACTTATTTCTGCTCTGCAGAATACACTGAGCACAGCCTATGAATGCAGCTGTCAGCATCTCTGTCATGGCACTCTCACTCTCTGCTGTGGTCCAAACTGCAGCAGCCCAGGGACAGAAGTGATTTTTACCAAAAGGCGTATGTTCCTCCAGGCACTGGGTGCCCAACTCTAGTACCAGTCCCTCCCACACCCTCTCAGCCATGAGTCCCAGGAAAAGAGAAAGAATAAACTGTCTTTTTTTGTTGCATGTGTGATAGAAGATCCTGTAAGAGGATTTATGTTGGTGAGGAAGTTCCAAAATATATAGAAAAATCTTGCTAACTCCCAAAACTAAAATCAATCGACCAAGTCCTCGTCAAGAAACTTTAAGAGTATCCTCGTTCTGCTTAATGGTTTCTCTTCCGACACACATGAGGAAACAAAAGATGCTACATCTGAAGTATAGGATTTTGATATAATAGTTTGCACTATCCATATTTAGGAGGTGTTCTGTTTGTGAAGTAAAATTTAAAATTGCTATAGTCTGGATAGCACGCCTGAATGGCAGCTATTATGGTTCTGAATCTGGTTATGAATAGGAAGTGGCTTCCTGCATAGCTGCTTCTGGGATTTTGTCAATCTCATGGTTAGAAGTCTTTTTCAAAGCTACTCTTCTCCAGCTAAAACATATTTGTTCTTTCAAAAAATATTTTATGGTTTTATATAAGACTTTTCCTTTCCAGTACTTATATTTCCTGTGTATTTACTGAGAACAATGCAATACCCTTAAAACTTCTATTTTTTGCTAGGCTAAACAAGCTTAGTTCTCCCTTCAGCATTTCAACAGTCCTTCTCAGCAGCTGTTCTGATACAAATTCATCTTTCTTGAGTGTAGGTGACCAGATTTATATATGATATTTCAGATGGAGCTTCAGCACATCCTTGCACAGTAACAGTAATATTGTGTAATATCTAATAGAATTATCTTGCCATTTATAGCCTGTACACCTTCTTCATGGTATATTATTTTGACACATATTAGTCATCCCATAAACAAGACCCATAAAAGTTGGAAGATCTTTAAACTGATTTCACACTGGCAGGACAATATTTTTTCTCCTCCTGCCCTGTTGTTTCCAGGTGACAGGCACTCACAGGTAGAGGCCAATAACAAAACTTTTTTACCTGCTGCATTGCAATAACTTTGACTTCGTAATAATAAATGCCATCCTATTTCTACTACTAAGCTCTAGTTTTTCCTATAGAATACTCCAATTCTGCAGTGTATTGATGATGTCTGCCAACTTAGTTATCAGCAATTTTCATAACTGAACAGAACATACAGTTCTTTGCTTTATGCCAAAGCAACTAATGTTATTAAGTAAGATCTGTCCCAGAACCAATCCCTGTATATCTCCACAAAACAATTCCCTGTAGCCTGCTATTTCCCCTTTTCCTACATCCCATATTCATGTCTAAAGTTCTCCTTCCGTATCCTGTCCACAGCTGCAGTTTACAGTTCTGCATTTCTGAAGCTAGCCACTAATTTTCCATGCAAATATGTATATGACTTCTTCACATAGATTAATTATGCAATCATTTATTTCTTCAAAAAGACAATGCACTTGTCCATCATTCTTCACTGTTGGTAAACACGCTGCATTTAATTACTTTTTCCATTAGCTTATATACCTTCAAATTATGACAATCTTCATTGGTTCTGTCAGAAGTTGAATGTGGGCATTTTTTTTGCCCTTGCACACTCAGCATAGAGTGCACTAAATTCTGAGGTTTCCTCCCACCTGACTGTAAATAATTCAGTTATTTTAGCCATCAGGGTTTCCCTTTCCTTCCTAATAGTGTGTTCATTATCAAAAGTTAAGATAAAACATTTATTTACCTTTTCAGCAAAACTTAGTTCACCTTTAAAATTTAACCTTCTGAAGTTTGTAGTGAACACATTTCTTCTTTTCTTCTTCTCTTTTTTGTTTAAACAGTTGCATTTTTTATTACTGTTGTATTTATTATTTTCAAGATCAAATTGCTTTTTGGGGTTTCTTCTTAAGCTCTGCATTTCGTTTCTTTGACAATCCACCTTTTTCATTTTGTGTCATTGCTGCTATTCCTAATGCACTTTTCAATAAATTAGGTTTGGGGTCTTTTTTAATAAGTTTTTTTTCTCCTTTATTTGAAATATAGTTTCCAGAAAAACTCTGTGCCTTTAAAACTTTCATGCTGAGGTCTCTAAGCTCTTCAGCCTATATAATGTCATTCCCAATTCCTTTAATTTCTCAAAATATTCCCATTTGAAGACAACATTAGGTTGCAGACTAATCTTTATTTTTATTAGACTAAGATAAAATCTAAAGTGGCATAATTTCCAGCTGGTTCAAAGAACTGCAGCAGGCACCACACCTCAGAATACCCAGACTGCATTAATGGTCTCTGTTTTCCACTGTCTATTTGGACAAGAAGTTTGCAATAGCGAGAAATGTCCTGGTAGGATATATTTCTCTAGAAACAGAATATTAAAAGAATATATAAAACAGAAAACTGACCTTTTTTTCCCCCTCTACTGACAACACCCTGTCACGAAGCAAAATTTGTGGAGAGAGAAAGAGTCTGAGAACACTCTTTTAATCAATATTATCAACATCCCAACAATAAATAGGTAAGAGTAATTGCAAGCATAACAATGAGAACATTTTTTGGAAAAAAGGAATACTAAACCCTTAACTGATGTCCCTGTTAAATGTACATTCTTCCTGAAAAGAATAATGATACTCTTTCTTGATGGAAGGTACACATTAGAACTAGAGAAAAATATTGACCAGTTTTCTATCAAAAGTTGTAGTTTTGCCAAGACCAAGATGTTTCCATGGAAGTATTCTAATTTCTGACCAACTTTATTATAAATATTTACTTGGGGAGCTGAAGGGTCTGGTCTTTCTGCATACTAAGCAGCACTGGTCTCCAAAGGTTTTAATGCAAGTGGAATACCTTGCAGGGTTTGATCCTAAAGGAACTATCTATCCCTCTGTAGTATCTACAGAATGAAATTCCAGTGCTCAGTAAGTCTCTGAAGACTGACAGAAATGAGAGAAGAGGCTCTGTCAAAGTAAGAATACAAGCTACATACTGTCTCATGAATCCACAATCCAGAAGAATAGTCAGTCCCGCAGTATTACGTTTATGGCTTGGGGGTCAACACCCCTTAGTCTGATAAACTAGATAGGTACAAGAATCCACAATATTACCAGTCAAGACAGGTTGTGCAAGATAGATACGAACTAAAACTGAGCATATAATCTGACTGGAAGTTTCCCTTAAAAGCTATTCAAGAATAAAAGAGCTACCCTGGAAGAGATGAAAATTGCATACAGAATGTTTTCTACTAAGAAATACTTGTCACTTTTTTTGTTTGTTTTCATTAAATAAAGAAAAATGTAAAATCCAGTTATAAGCACCTGAAAATGAAATTGGAACAACACTTTAAAAAAGAAAACTAATAAAATCAGTAGCGGTGAAGAGATGGTGCATTGCTTGAGAATACTTCAATATAATTCCTTCCTTTGATTCATCTGATGCTTTCAAGACATTCTATAAACCAAGCAAGTAGTTGTTTTCTGGAGCAGTGGATAACCGTGATATCATCTATAACATGTGCTCTCTTTTAAAATAGTGGCTTCTGTAAAAGCAGGATTTGGATCATTACACTGTGATTTAGTAGAATCTTATTCCATGAGTATTCCTGTTTAGCCAGATTATGAATCATTTATTAGCATTCATATGCAGTAACTCACGTTCCGTCCCACCTAAAGGTTTCAGAATTGTGGCCCTGTGTCAGTTTTGCTGCAAGTGCAATATGGAATTAATCTATAAAATACTGATATAAAAGTCCGATTTAGAGTGGTGTGGCTGAATGTTCTGAACAATTTATCATCTGAGATAAAGTATTCTAAGTCTAGGAGGATATTTCTGGCAGCTCCATTGGGTACTTTTTGTAGGATGTGTGAACAGTCCAGATCTCTTGACTTACTACTGCATGCTACCCAACCAGATCCTATTTGTGCTGAGTGGGCATATTCTATGCACAAAGGCAATTTAGTTCATTCCACAACTTTGTAGTCCAGAGCGATGTAAACATTGATATATCTCCACCACATTCTCAACACTTCTGCGTGACCAAAACATCATCTCCTGAAGTCTACTGTCCCACAGAAAAGAGAGTCCTATCATGAATAGGAGGGATCAAGCTTAAAAGTGTTACATTTTACATTGCCTTACATTTGTTAAGTGTTTAATCAGCACTTGTTTAATATTAAATGAAGGAAAACAATTTTAGCGATGAAATTCTTCCATTTCCTTTTTTCCACCTCCCACCAAATCTGTTTTGTTACCTAGTAAAACAGATTATCATTAATGTTATGCAGTGCATAACAACTGATGAAAATGATCAGACTATAGAGCTTAACAATGCATAGTGAAGGATACTTCATTTTATTTTAGAATGCCTTTTATGACAGCACACTCTGGCAGAGCACTTTGATTAAATAACTGATAATGCCACATTGTAAAACACTGACATTCTTGGTACTTTATAAGGAATTAGCACTAAAAACTGAACTGGACTTCTATCTGAATATAGTTTTATTGAAAAAACTTCAGTCAGGGTCCCATTATTACTTATTCTCTGAGATAACTATGCAGTATGCTGTACCTAACTTTGCAGACAGACGAAAAGATGGAAGTGAAGTCTAGTCAAATGTCTCTAGCTTTCTCATAATAATGTTGTGGGGTTTTTTTTTAATTCTGATGTCATATATGAGTTCACTATATTGAAAGAACTCTTTTATGTTGCTTCAGTTCATTACTCTGTGCTGATCTTAACACAAGAATGTTATTCACTCCTTTCTTTGATAATAAATATTGATGTTAGTCCGTGAGCAAGTAAAATGGCCTTCAGTCCCAGTCAGTAGAAAATCTTCTTAGAAATTTAATAGATATTTCTTTTCACATCTTTTAGCTTGCTTGATGGTGCACCTCTCTTGCCTAAAGCAGTTCTTATTGTAGTTAGAAGGTGATGAGCAGAGGAGGTATCTAGTTTTATAGTTGCCCATCCACAATTTTATTTGCTTGCTAATGCTTCCACCTGAGTCTTTCCAAGCTGCTTTACCTGAAAGAAGATACAACATGAGAAAATGAAAGGGAAAGTGAATGGATTTTTTGAAGCCCTGTCATGCTTTAACCTCACTCGTCAACTCAGCACCACGCAGCTGCTCACTCACTTCCCCCCCACCCAGTGCGATGGGGGAGAGAATCAGGAAAAAAGATAAAGCTCGTGGGTTGAGGTAAGAACAGTTTAATAGAACAGAAAGGAATAAACTAACAAGGACACTAAGAACAACAATAAAGTGACATTAATAATAATAAAAGGATTGGAATACACAAAAGTGATGCACAATGCAATTGCTCACCACTTGCTGACCCATGCCCGAGCAGCGCTCTTCCCCCAGCCAACTCCCCGCAGTTTATGTACTGGGCATGATGTCCCATCATATGGAATACCCCTTTGGCCAGTTGGGGTCAGCTGTCCCGGCTGTGTCCCCTCCCAACTTCCCTGTGCCCCTCCAGC
>JAVKLA010000053.1:15245336-15272100 GCA_034782735.1 Sagittarius serpentarius | reverse complement strand
CAGCTGACCCAAACTGGCCAAAGGGGTATTCCATACCATGGGACATCATGCCCAGTATATAAACTGGGGGGAGTTGGTGGGGGGAGGAGTGCTGCTCGGGCATCGGTCAGCAAGTGGTGAGCAATCGCATTGGGCATCACTTGTTTTGTGTATTCCAGTCCTTCTACTATTATTATTGTCACTTTATTGTTGTTCTTAGTATCCTTGTTAGTTTCTTCCTTTCTGTTCTATTAAACTGTTCTTATCTCAACCCACGAGTTTTACGTTTTTTCCCCAATTCTCTCCCCCATCCCACTGGGTGGTGGGGGAATGAGCGAGCAGCTGTGTGGTGCTTAGTTGCTGGCTGGGGTTAAACCACAACTGCATACTGTTACACACTCCAAAATTATTGTATAATTGTTGTCTGCTGCTAGTGCTTTGTAAAGCTGGACATTGTAGTTCATGGAATTTGGACACTTTCAATACTTCCATTACATGGTTTTCCACCCATTTAACTGGTAAAGCACTTGTGTAACAATTACATCTTCTTCCAAGACTTGCTATTCAAGGGTTTTCAGATTTCCATCAGATTGCTTCAAGGGAGAAAATAAACTGTTATTACTCCCTATACCTGGTAACACTGGAGAGCCAAAACAGCCACAGGGCTGGGATAAATAGCTGAATAATTTGCTAGGGAGGGTTTTCCATCTCAAGCATCTTCAACAGAAGTGTTAACTAAATTCCATTAATGGTGTCAAATTCTACCTTCAATTACACCTGTGAAACCTAATGGAGAGAATAGTGCATGCAAAGAGAGACTTGGGCCTTGTAGGTGCTTTTTTTGCCAGTAAACATATGGCAACCTGAAAGGATATATCATGTCTGAGATCTCAGGCTGAGCATGCAGGGCTGCAGCTGGGAGGATTTCCATTTTTTACCTAGAACCTGAGCAAGTATGATACAGAGCCGCTGATTATAAAAAAGTCCTATCATGCTGCTGTTACACTGACAGAAGTCAAGACTGTTCGACAACTCAGGAAATAAAGATAGCTCTATTGTCTCATGGTCATTGTATTCCAGCTTAAGTTAAATAACATCCATGTCACAAACCCAGCTCACATCTCCATATCCACATTTTCTGAACTCTTGCATCATCACTTCAAAATTGGCTTGTTAGATGAGAATGGAGTAAGACTTGCTCTTCCTAATGGGAAATAGTAAAATTAATATATTTTGTAGCCTCTCTGAAATATGTCTGAAGAGTATATTTCAGAAACTCACATAGAAAAGAATGAAAAAACTGCTGTGCTGCCATTAAATAAAAATCTATACTGTAAATCTAAGATACTGTTTTCATGATCAAGGTGAGATTTCTTGAAGATGCTGGAAGACTGGAAAGGAAGTGATACGTACCTACTGAAGCAGGCCTAAGACGGAAAAATGGCTCCTGCAGTATATGGCTAATTCTTAATTCTTTGCTACCACACATTGCTGGAATATTTCACTTTAAAGTTACCTAGAGAAAATATTTGTGAAGTTATTAACATTTTTTGTATGAAACTCCCATGACAGCACTGCAGGGAAGTTTTGAAGCAGTTGCTGTATCTTTTCATAGAGCCCTGCACTATGGATTTCAATGATTTTATAACAGTTTTAGCGTGCACTTAAAAAAAAGAAAACACATTCTATCAACTTCCATAGACGGTTGCAAAGATCTCACTGCAGACACCTTGTAAATTTAAACCCCAAGTGTTTAAAATGCAATAAAAAAGGATTTCCATATGTTATTATTTTTAGGAGAACATGATTTTTGAAGGTGTAAGTTTGGGAGTGCTGAGTAAACAGAACTCTTCCATTTCCTGGAAATCATTTTTATTTTTTACATAAACATTTGTACTTATTAATACAAATGCCATGCAGAAACAGACAATTACAGACAACAGCGGAATCAAAGAACAGAAGACAAACTTGCAGAACATAAAAAAAGAATTATAATATTGAGAATTGGAAGTTGAACTGCAAGCTCAAAGATACTACATAGGAGTAACTTAGAGAGAAATATACTCAGACAAGTAGTCACAAATGAATGATCCTATACAGTCAATCACACTCACGACAACGAGGGAAAAGTGCACGGAAAGAGCAGTGCATTCAGCTCACAGCCCTCCCTGAGAAGCCTTCTGAGTGCACCGACAGACGCTACTACCTCTGGTAGCCCCCCCCAGGGGACTGAGGCATCTGTACTGAAGGTCTCTGACATGCCTCAGCCCTACAGCCCTGCACTAGGCACCTGGGGCAACAGCTAAGGTGTGCAAAAGAGTTGTGGGAGCCTCCACCCATCCACCCACCCTCTTCTCATTGGCTTGGGAGGTGCATTTAAACTCCTGCCCTGGCTTTTCTTTCTTACTTGCTGCCTTCTAGGCACGTATGAGCCTAGCTTTCTACATTGCTAGTCCTTGCTTCAACCTCAACTTGGCTTGCTGATTTGACTTTCTGGCCTGACCTGAGACATGCCTTGCTGCTACAGGCTTTTCCAACAGTCCCTGAGCTGTGGTTAATTCCAATTAGTACTGTGGGACTTGCTCTGCTTTTCTTAAGTGCTTGAGGACTGTATTGCTTCTGAGTGAGCCTACCTGGCCATCATCCTCAGCTCCTGGCTTGTCCTCTATTGAGAAGCAACTCCACTCTGGATGTTCCCTACCACTTGCCAGTAAGTAAGTGTTTCAGATGTGTACAAACCTTTACAGGCCTTTACAGAGCCTACTGAATCCGTGGGGAGTCCCCCAAGCTGCAAAATGGCTAGAAAAGTGCTAAAGCTTTAGTTCTGTGGTATGACTTAATGTGGAGGTAAAAGCTTTTTTGAGTGCCAAGATGTAAGTAATGCCTCAACAAGTGAGGTATGTAGTGTACGTAAGATACACTGTAAGATGGAAAATGATAAACACTAGCATCTAAGAAATGGGATTTCAGTTACCTCTTTGTTCTCATCGCTTAATAATTATACAACACAATAGCATGGCAAAATATTCTTACTATAATTAGTCAAAGGAGATACCACAAAGGTCAATTCACAAATTAAATTTTATAGGCATATATATGGGTACACATAACTATACAGGCCTCCAAGGGCTGTATATAGACATAAGAGATAAAGGATTTATCTGTTAGCCTTTGACATCATTACATACCTAAATGTTTAAGGGCACTTCAGAATATGCCTTTTGTGGATGTAATGCTAATATCTGGATAGAAACAAACTTGTATATAAAACATTTAAACACTGTTATTAGTGCTATAATGTAAATCCATCCCAAAGAAGACACACTTTTGGTCGGTATTAGAAGACTGAATGCTTGACATAATTATCTTCTGTAGATTTTTCCACGCAATGCCTGGAAATACTTTAAGCTTTGGAGGCAAAGTGTGTGGTCGACCATCGATAGGCTTTTAATTGTAACATTTGACTTGTGGTTTATAGTAATGACTGCAGTGATAAGTACTCAGTAAAATTTAGAAGCTATTTCCTTCCCTGCTATGCTGGGTGGCGACTCTGTCTAGCTACTTATCAACTTAAACGTTTCTATTCCTGCAAATTTTCTTCTTCTAAGTGGAAAAGATGCTCAGATCCAGGAAGCACCTTGTGTCTGTTAGAGTTGTCATCTAACAGTAAGTTTATTGAAGTCTAAATAACATCCTATCATCAGCTGCTTATACTACCACTAAACAGGCAGGAAAACCAAAGGGAAGTAGAAATCTGAACAAGCTGTGTATAGTCCCTGCAACCATTCTTGTCTTATACATCAGCTGAATTTTGCTTCTGGTTAAGAAACTGTAGGGATCAGTCATCATTAAAAGTGCAGAAAGCAAGCTGAGCAAGCCCTTGCAGTATGAGCCTATACTCTCCCAGGTGAAACCACAGCACCACAGCTGCCGACATTTCTTTTCCTTCATTTGTGCCTCTGTTACTCTTCAGTGGGCCACCCACTGTTTGCTTGCATATTGCTGTTATGCACATTGGAGATTATGCACTATCATGCTCTGTTTCTCTAAACTCTCCTTTAGATCAAAAAGCCCTAAGGCTTTCTAGATGCATGGCTTTCAACCAATATAAATCTTGGATTGATGATGCCTATAAATTCATCTCTTCTCTGACAGGTGTTTCTCAGTTTTACATGTGCATATTGGCTAAAATGACAAGTTCATCACCTGTTGCTTTTATTAAGTAGTACTGGTGTCAGTGTAAGTGTCGTTTGCTTATCAGAAAGATTCAGATATCAGAATATTAGGAATGTGGTGAAACTCAAAATCATTGAGTGGGTCAGACAATATTCTTAAAAATTAACTTTTGTCCATCAAGAACGTATTAGCCTGGAGCAACTATAGAAAATGAGCTACACTGCATCCACTAGTCTGATAAAATCTTCAAGTTTTCAAGACAAGTAGTTAGGGTGACTGGTATTATGCTATTACTACTACTAATTGGCCTTTATAAAAAAAGATAAAACGCATTATGTCAGAAGGGTTAACTGAAAAATGAATGCAGGCTGAAAGAATAAATATATTCAGCTGCCTGACTTACAAAATTCCATTGAAGCATTTTTGCATTTCTGACAAGGGCAATGAATGTGTTAGTCAAATCTGGACAGTGAAGTGGCCACCACCAGTCTATGTTTGCACCAAGGAAGGAGGATTCTGGGGTTTTATTCACTGGATTTTTCTCATAGTCCCCTTCAAATGTGTTTATGGGGCTTGTATTTATGTATATCTTGAACCACCCATGCTCCAGTGCATTGAATCCATCCTTCCAAGACCAGGAGAACCTTGTATATTAGGGTTTAGGCTGAGGGAAGGTTCAGCTGCAAATAATCACTTTTTGTCCAGCCGGCCAGGATGTGGACTATAAAAGCCATTAGTACCTTTGCCTGCTTCATGTTCTGCCTCCTCTGCCTTTTGGTGAGGACATTGCTGTCATTTGTAGATTAAGGACTGAAGTCTTGCTTGTTTCTCTCTTTTGAGCACTGTTGCAGCCTGGAGTGTCTGAATGATGCTGAGCTGGGCTTTCTGGTCATGTTTTTGCACCAGCAACCAAAGCAGGCAAGGAGCTTGCACTGAAAGTACAGTGTGGCTATCAAGGAGCCAAAATAGGCACACAAACAAGATCTGTATGTGTGATATAGCAAGATGAAGTGTCTGTGTCAGACTAGTAGTTGTGGAGTATAAGTTTGTAAAGGCATATTGAAGTTCGTTCTTGCAAAGATGCTGTGGGTCTAAACTAACGTTCACCTTTGGCAGTCAGCTGGATTGGCAAACTTGAGTCCAAACTTGTGCACGCCTGCCTTGAGAGGCAGTTCATGTGTAGCCTTCAGATTATCTATGCCTCCATTAATGTACATACTAACAAATTCAGCTTCTAACTTTACGCTACCCACAAGAAAACATAGATGATGTTTATTCTTTGTATCTCTGCTCAGAAAATGAATCAGTACTTGATTTTTTTTCTAAATACATATATATTTCAGAGAAGTCAGTACCAGATTTACAAATGCAGGGACTGGAGTAATTTTCTCATCAACAAGCTGGGTGGATGGCTCTTAGCCACTGTACATGCTTCTCCACACCATTCATGTTATGTGTAGCACTGGCATATGAAGGTATCAATATCCACTTGCATCCTTCTGAGCCATGCACCCCTCAAAAATTTAGTATGATGGTTTTCCCCAAAACCTGGTAGCAGTGTGTTTCATGATAAAGCAGCCCTAACCCAAATGTGTTTCTGAAAATTAACTGCCAAAAGGCTTTATATTGTGCAAGATTTCTTCAAAGACAACTCAAGTTTTTTTAAAAGTTGAAATATTTGTGGCAGACACTTATCTGTAGCTCTGCAATATTTGGTACGAAAAGCACCAGCTAGCACATTTCCTCCCACTTCTGCTAGTGCAGTGGACAAAAATATTAATCACAATATAACACATAACCTAGTTCTGTGATCAACACTGAATCATACTACATAACTGTAAAAGCATTGGATTGGAAACTCTAGAAGGTGGGGGGAGGTGAAGCTCTGACTGGTGTTGTGAAAGACTTTTTGTTATTGCTTTATATTACACATTACACTAATCCTTAATATCAATTTAAAAAAGCAACTTTCCAGGCCTATCTCCAAATTCTACAGAAGTCACCCCATAAAGCAACTCTAGCTCCTCTGGAGATCTTTCTCTTGATTAAAATGTGATCAGCATATAAAGAGTAACAGAATATTGAAAACAGACTGAAAATGTATAGATTAGAGGTATTTTTTTTTTTTTTTGTCCCTCAATATGTTTGACCCTTTCACTATGGTTCAAACAGCATACAGCAGGAAAGAAATTCATTACTGATTTCTGTGGGATGCTTCATAAAACTTTCAGGATGTTTCCCTCCTCCCAATATCAAAGCGAATAAAATTTGACAGGTGGAACTAGTAATGGCTAATATTCTTTCTTTCATTTTCAAAAGTCACTGAATATTATCTATGCTTTGAATTTTAAGTGCCTAATTAATAGGATGCCTAACTTTCTAATATTACTCAGACACAAGAACTAACCATTTCTGTGCATTAAGAGGAACATATTAACCAAATCACCAGACATTCAAGCTTACAAATGATTCTTTTGCATCATACCAATACATATGTCTCAACACCCTTTGAGCTTTGTATTTTCTATAGAACTTTCTCTTTTTTCTTCCCTTTACTGAAACTTTCTAATCTCTCAAACAGGCATTTTTTGTTATCTTATAGGGTGGCACTGTAAGAACTTGACTCTGTGTTCTTTTGTTGATTTTTCACTTACTGTTCTAGACAGAAAGACTTACTGATAAGTCCAGGAAATAACTCTGAGAAATAATAGCCACCCCAAAAGAAAACTTCAAAAGTGAAAGGAGAAAAGGTGAAGGTTTTGTTAGGAACCGAGGCTTGGAAAGGAAAATAATAATCTTGTAAGGCTAAAGTTATATAGGAAAATCTTTAGGACTGGGGGGAGATGTGCACACAAAATAAAGAAACAGAAGAGTTTAGGTTCAGGAATAAAGTTATAGGATTGGGCATTTTGGAAGCGTAAAAACTAACAAGAGTTTTGGGGTATTTCCTAATACTTCAAGAGCAAAATGAGAGGGTAGAAACCAAGAGCAGGTGAAGGAAGAATGAAAAAAGCCTTTAGAAGACTAGAGGCTTTCAGAAAATTCTAGGATGAAAGACTTGTTTACACCTGGCTCTGTGAGCCTGTAGTCCTTCCAGACTTTGGGTTTAAGGAACTGCTGAGATACATCTCTAGCTAAAGGTGCTGCAACCTGATGAGAGACAGATACAAAGGGAAACCTGAAACAAAGGCACGACCTGGTTTTGAAGAATCCTGCTGTTTGGTGATACTCCAAAGAAATAACTCGAGCTGATTTATATGATCAGTAATGATATGCTTGTTCTGTTTTGTCTGGTAAAATGAAGTGTAGATGACTTGTACAAATACATGCTTTCTCTCTTCGCTCTGAAAGGATCAAAGATTATTTTCATGTCAGATATATTTAAGTGAAATGTTGAAGGGAGCATAGCTTTCAGCAGGAACACTTGAACTCAAATATCTGTTTTTGAGGGCCTTAGCTTATTGAATCAGTTTTGTTTGATTATTCACTGGAACGAAGGTATATATAAAACTATGGTAATAATTTTTATGCTATTACCCACGCTTTTCAGCATAAGATTTTGGCAAAATTTGACTTGTAACCAAATATATTGTGCTGAGACTGTCCTGCACCTTTTGCAGTAGTTTCTAATAGTTTTAATAATCTAGTAAAGCAGCACTTATCAAACTGGTGTTATGATGGGTGAGCAGGAAGAGCAGACAAGGTGTAAAGCACTGCAATGAACTTTTACCCAGCTGTCATTGCTATGCAGCACAAAGTTATTCAATTTGACTGAAATAAAATGTGGATCAAGAGATGCATCTTAATACACATCTATTTGCTTGCATTAGTTACACAGATCATCCCTGTCCCACCTCCTGTATTTTTCCTCCTAATAATCCTTACGAATCAAGCTAAAATGGAAGACACGAGGTTTAAAACTCTTTTCCACACCAATTTTAAGGCTCAGACAACCTTCTCTTTGCAGTACGTGTTTAATAAGAGAGGAAACTAAGACACTGCAAAAGTCTGAAGAGAGTTACTGGGTGCTGAAGAATAGTAAGCATTTTTTTTCTATAAATATGGGTACTAAATACTTTCCTAATTCAAAAGAAAATTCTTGTGTTCTGAGAAACAGGCTTTATGGAATTTGTCATATCAGACATTAAAAAGTCTTTTGATTGTTTCTTCTGTAACTTAAAGTGACAAACTGGATGAACTTGTGATGATTATTTTCTCAGTTTTGGAGATCTTAAGGTAAATTATTATATTTGTGTTAGCAGAGCCAGCCATGAATTGCTTTTTTATATTTATAGGTGTACTTGCACTCATATTTGATTTCCAGCTCGAAATCTGAAGTCGTATGAACTTCAAAGAAATTCAAGATTTTGGTTTCAGTTAAATAATTTATTACAGTTTCTTTCCTTTGGATATTTACAACTTCTAATACTTTTCAGGAGCAATTAAATAAGATCAAGGGTTAGTGATGGAGACCACAAAAGAATTTGTGTATGTGTCTACAGAACATGTATTTTGGTGCAGTACACAATTCAGTCTTAACTGCCCTGGTGGCAATACTCTGTCCACAGTTATGCTTAAAAGAATATAATGAAGAACAACAACTCCAAAGATGTGGAGAAATTATGTGCTGAAGGTCTATCCCAAGAATATTATCTGAACATCCAAACTTCCATGAAGTGTTCTGAAAGTTTAGTATTTGATCTCCATTGTATCCTGCTAGTCTCTAACTCAGGGTGATGACACAGATGTGCTGGACGGTCATAAGAAAACTGCGGGCATAATTATCTTCTGCAACATCTATGCAAATCCCACTGATGTGAATGACTTTACAGAAGATAGGATTTGGGTCCATGTTCATAATTCAGTTCTCACTAGAAACAGCTTTGGATTTAAAAACTATGTTTATGTTTAAAAACACAGTCCTTGAAGGGAAAGCCTGTATTCTTGCTCTTTCTGAATACCAAGGAGGGATACAGAAATATATTACTAGTGCTGTGCTAAGAACTGGGTGAGAGGCAGTAGTGTTTAGATAGTGAAAAGGAGTTAAAATTTTGAGGGCTTTTTTTGTAATGTAAATCAGCAAAGGAGGGAGAAAAATTGTTCTACAATTCTTTCCTTCAAGGACTTCCATCTCTTTGTAGGAAGAACCACACAGGACTATTGAGCAATAAAATCCATGAACATCAATTCACTTCCTGAAAGTCTCTTAGCTGTGCAGGAAAAATGATTAGACTGTCTTCCCGTGCCAAGCACCAATTCCCTCATGAGACTCCTTTGTAGAGGCTCAGTTCCTCACTGTTCTAAGAGTCTGGCTCCCTTTTCCCTCTTCCCCTTCTCAGCTGGAGTCACTCAATAGACTGAAGGAGCTATTGTTGCTGCCTGTTTTGGGAAATGGCAGATAATAGAGGGGATCGGAGCCCACCACCGTTCTGAAGGACTCCAGTAGCACAGTTGGTGCTTAAAGTGATGTGAAGTGGGGTATCCCAGCCTTTGGCTTTCTGCCCTTCTATTTTCAGAGTATTTCTCCTTTTTGTTGAGAAAGAACTGTGCCATGATACCGCTTGTTTCAGGCACTCCAAGTGGACCTATATGGCTAGGACCTTCTCTGGTTGTGTTAGAAGACACTGTTATGTGTGATAAAGTGATGGCTGCCTTCCCTGCAAAAGGTGGGGATGTCTGTACCATCCTGCCACTGAACTCACAGCTGCAGGACTCTCCTACCAAAGTCAGTCTCCCTCTGATCATAGAACTTGGCCAAGTTGTTACACAAACCAGCTGTTGGCAACCATATCCTCTAACTTTACCAAATACCCTGGCGTACCCAACTTTACCCTAGTACCAAATAAAACCTGGAGATGACACTCGCTATCTTCATTTCTACTGGGTAGGTAGAAATAAAGGCTTTGTTCAGTGAGGAACAAAGTCTGACCTGAACTCACCTGAATACAGATGAAGACAGACAGATTATCTCACATCATATCACCCTGACTATTAGATGAATTATATTTGATAAGTTTTATTGGTTTTAATTTGGGGGGACTGAGAAAGGATTAAGTAAATACTAAATGTCATGCCAAAATGAGTCCCAAGATGGAGATTTGTATAAAATGGCTATTAACCACCTTGTAACACTGAAGGCATTAAAAGTGGTATAGGGAAGGACTGGAGAAGAATAGTAAGGGGGTGGATAAATAAGGAAGAGGACAGGCATTAGCCAAGAAACTCCAGTGTCTCACTTGCCATGTCAAAGTGATTTTTTTTCTCCCAGCATACCTTTACTAGGTATCAAATGGATTTCTATATATAGATCTTCCTTCACTTATTCGTGTGGTACTTAGCCAGGAACCTTAGGTAACTGTTTTGTATCTCGTTGCATAATTTTAGTGCTAGACACATGCTTAGTGGTGATACAGCTCATTGATTGCAGAGAACACATCACATTTCTGCTATTTTATTTCTGTCTTATAAAACCAGAACTTCAGTAACTTTTTGAGAAAGAATATCCTTAATACAGAACAGTGAATCTTAGGTGGAGAAATTTTACTTTAATGAAGATGTTTAGGATGTTTTCTCTTTCATAGTATTTGTTTCTTTAATATCCCATACTTCCAGCAAATGCTGACAGGCTTTTTCGGGGCTCCAGTGACAGTCTTGAAATGTTCCCAAGAGCCTGGCAGCTATCCATCCCCTATAGATCTCTGCTGCTCTCTGAATGTGCCATTTTCAGCTGTCTGCTTGGGAAGCTTCAGTTCCATATGCTCCAGATTCTAGTAATTCCAAATATACTTTCCCTGCTGAAATGGAAAGTAATTTCCTCTCAAAAGTTTCCCACATAAACATGATTATTCTGAAAAAAAAAAATAATCAATAACAAGACTGAAAAGAAACTTCCTCCCTATTTTTGTATTTTAAACCTTTGTCCTCCATTTAGTTTTGGATGCCCTCTGTAATACATTGATCCCAAACTGAAATGGCGTCAAGTTAATTGCCTATGCCTCTTTTCTAAAGTAAAAATACCCACTTACTGTCTTTCCCCTTGAAATACTGGGAAATGGTAGTGGAGTTGCAAGAATCCGTGTTACTGATAACTACTACAGTGTTTGTTAGCGCATGGGCATATTTTAATGAGTTTCATTCCTCTATCTTACTAGTGCAAAGAAGTTTCACTTAAATTTCAGCTTACTGGGCAAGAAGCACAGGGGAAAGGAGAAGTGTCACTCTTGAGATCAAAGAGATAAAACCCATATAGATGCTAATCCTAGAATTTCCAGAGGCTGAATATAGGCCCTTAGCGAGTGCATTAATTAACTGTTACTGGCAAGGCTGCAAATGACTATTTCTAAGACTATATTTTCAAGCTGTCATTTCTCTACAGTATAATGTATATGAAGACATTTTCTCTTGCTAACTTTGGCTCGGTGCTGATAGTGGAGCACTGCAAATGGGGCAGCTGATTACCTCCAGAACGTTTACTGTTGTGTTTTTTAGATTTAAATGTTTAAACAACTAGAACCTTAAAAAGCCAGTGTTAGCCTGCTATCCCATTGACAGAACTGCCACACATTTGGGCATTTCCGAGCGGTTTTTCCTGTGCAGGATTTCTATGGATGACCTCAAAGACTGTGTTTGGGATTTCCAGATGTATTTCAGCTGTGTCCTCAGGTACCTTCTGTGCATCCAGGAAATCCTGCATGCTTTCACCATGTGTGGCTCAGTCTGAGGGCATATACAGGGGATGCTTTTGAGAGCTTCACACTGACTATGGCATTGCAGGAGAGTAGCTGGTCTGGGTTATAGCAGACCCAGCAATGTTCAGAAGAGTGGAATGAAGCACTGATGCGCTGCATATGTGCAATGAGACTGACAGTCTGAAACCCTGCAGCTGACTGCACTACTGATAAGCTGCGGTGATACCTACCTGCAAAACTGAGAAGGGGTTAAACCATTTTCTGGCATCTAAAGGCTACCATGGAGGGGAGAGAATGAACTGTTCTCCATGTCTGTAGTACATAGGATGGAAAGGAATGGCCTTAAAGGGCAGCAGAAGGTTTCCAGTCAGACACTGGCTGTGTTTTCATATGTGTAAGAATGGGAAAGCATTGAAATGGGTGGCTAGGGGAGACTGGAATCTTCATCACTGGAAATACTTAATGAGAAGTTAAACAAGCACCTGTCAGGAGATGAATCCTGCTTTAGAGAGGACACTAGGCTAGATGATCTCCCCAGGTTCCTTCTAGGTTTATTTTCTTATGATTGTAGGCACAATAAGTCTGACATGTCCCAAAAGCTTCCAATTACTGTGCATGAACAGACCATCTGTGCAAAGCAATCTCAATATGCCTGATGCTTCCTGGAAGCGTTTTACTTACTGAAACAGAAATATAACAGTTCTACCCATTTATACAAATGTCTGCCTAGAGTCATTGGGGAAAAGTCTGGTAGAGACACCAGCCCGAAAATGTTCTCTTTATTTACTTAGCATCTCCTGTTGGATTTGAATAATGCCTGATTCTCCCAAGAATAGTGTATGTTGAAGATACCTGACATCCTGCAAGTGTTAAGACATAGTCATGTCTTTCATTGAAAATTACCATAGGATCCCATCCCATGAGCTCTTAAGGGAAAGATTCATGTTAGGCAAGTAGAGCAGTATTTGTATGAGTGTTTTCAGGATCAGGTCCATAACAACAATTCTTGGTATTGTACTGATACAGTTACTCTTGCTTAAGAAACTTATCAAACCACTTTAAACATTTCCTCATGGAAGGAAAAAACACATCTACAGCTGAATTACAGTACTAGTGGATGGTATTTGCCAAGCTGTCTCTAATTGCAGTCTTAACATGATAGGCAGTCATTTATAAACAGCTGAACCGAATGGCTGAACATGGAATCAAAGTCTCTAGGTGAACCAAAATTTCTCAGCTTCAAAAAATGTAAGGTTCAAAATAAAAATTGCTCTTACATAAACCACTTATTGTGGAAGGCTATGTGGGCAAAGACAATGAATGACATTATGGACATTTGAGAGCCAGTGAATCAAATCTTAAATCACCCAAGATCACTTTCGAAACTTTCCTAAAGTGATAAGCATTTCTCCAGTTTGTATCATTTCTGCAGAGTTGCATTATTCTTATAGACATGAATATTATAATAACTTTTGAGGTTTATATAGCATATGCAAAGAAAACTATCAATACATACAGAATAATAAACTTTAAAGCCTATATAGTTAACATAGGAACCTGTCTATTCAAAGAGTGGAATTTGGTAAAGCAGATTGATCTTCTTAATATTAAGAACAAAAAAAAAAGTATGTGAAGATATCTCACTGTTTTTTCCCCATGTTTGTTGCTGTTGCTGCTGTTCTTTTGTGATAGTAGTTGGTGGTACTGATTAGAACTGGGGTAAGTTCGGACGCAAAAAAACCCGCAACGTATCCTGTTTGCTGCTCATGCTGCAATGAGTTTTGCAGTCTTGGAGCCTCTCTCTTTTCTAAATGAATAACATTGTGATAACATAAGTCAGGAGTTAGGGGGAATTTAGTATAGATTTTGAGCCTAAAAGAATGAGACAGAAAAAAGGTAGAGGATACACACAGAAAGAATAAGCAGAGGAAAGTTTGCCCAAATCATGTAGTATTAGGTTTGTGTTTTATACTTCCAGCTGAGCTTGTTGAAGTTCCACGCTGTAAATTGGACTCTGATGAATGAACAGACACAGAAGGCAAGCTAGCAAAACCCCAAAATAATATCTGAGTTTCACTAAAAACCTGAAGGATATCAGATCCATCCTTTAGCCCTTAGGGAATGAAAAGGAGTTCTACTCACAGGAATATGCTGAGAATTAAGTTTTCTAAACTAAATGTTTAGTATAAGCATTCGATGTGTTGGTACATTCCAAAATTGTATTAAATAAGCTAAAACATTTTTAAATTCAACCAAGTTGTGCTGCTTTTAAATAACTAGCTTTTTGACTACCATAATAAAAAATCTCAAATGCCTGTTCCCTCTACACAAGAAAAGAAGACAGAGAAAGGTCAAAAGGCTGAGATGTGAATGGCAAGGTCTGGGTGTGGAAGCAGTGAAGGGTAGAAGAACAAAATTGGCATGGGTTAATAGCATATTTGTCAGAAGGTCATGAATATTACCATACATCTACACGCAGCTTCCTAGACACCTAGATCAGAAAAACAAGACAGCCTAAAACAAACAGCAGAGGAGGCACCCAGAGGAAAGTGAGGGACAGACTGAACCAGATAATAGGTTGAAGGCAGTAAGAGATGATGGCAAGAAAGTAAAGAACAAGTTGGAGCCATTAGACAGAGATAAGAAGACAGAAGCCAGGGTGTACAAGCATCATGCTCATTGGCATACCATCAGCAGAGATGCCTAGCGACTCACTGACTTGAGGCTGGTGACAAAAGATCACAGTCACTGGCAGCTCCTAACAGGTGCAAAAACCAGCACATTGTCCCCCGTTGAAAAAGGACTCGGAAAAGGTGGTGAGGACTTGAAAGCCAACATGTTTTTTCCCTTCTGAACCCTGAAAGAGCCTTTCATCTGGCATCTAGAGCACTCCTGGTAAAGCCACTTTGGTCCCTGCAGTAGATGAAAGCTGAGACTTAGTCTTTTGCTTCCCAGGGACTGTTAGGAGGGGGAGCAGGAGCCTCTCCAGTGACACAGGCAATGCGGAAATGGAGCTGAAAAGGGAAAACAGCACCCTGGTCAAATTTGTGGTGGGGAGGGGGAGGAAGGGTAAGGACAATTTTTCTAGGGGATTATTTTATATGATGGATAGAGGGTTGCCTTAGTGCTCTGAAATAAGATGCCAGAGGGAATTTGAAGAATGGTTCTTGTACCCCGTATTTCCTGTTAACGTGGTGGCTTCCTGCTCAGCTGGCTGGGTAGATATATCCCATTCCAGGGTACTGACTTGCCTCAGGCTCTGCATCGAAATTTAAGCTCCTTAAAACAGGTGCTGGGCTTAAAAGGCATCACTTGCAACAGTTTCATTGAGAAAACACCTTTTATTTTTCCAAAAATCTTTAAAATCTTGTTCGCCTGATAAAATCTAGAAACATTGCCTGAAGTAGTTTGGCTTTTTAAAAAAAAAAAAAAAATCTGTCTTTGGCTTTGCTTTAACTGGTGAAGTGACATGTCAGTTACTTAATGATGGGAACAGCTGAACACTTTGGCTTAAATAAAGTTTCTATACCTTCCAATTTGGTGTAAGGATGGCAAGAAAATATGTTGACTCTGTCCCTTTAGACAAAAAATACCTGGTCAAAAGACATGATGCAAAGGGTGGCAATCAGAAGCAGAGTTTAGGTGGGATAAATTTGCAATTTCAGGGACAAATTCTTAGATTATACAAATCTGGGTAGTTTCACTAAAGAAGACTTTTATACCCTATTAAAGATTGTATCTGGCATCATCTTCAGTAATGGTTCTGTGACTTAGAACATTTTGTTTACATCTTTGGTGCTAGGGTAGCTCCTCTTTATGATCCCTTTAAGATAACTCAATTTGGGAAAAAGTCAGGAGAGAAATTTGTTTGTTGAACGCTACTTATCTCTGTACCCTATGTTGACTCCAGTTACAGAGCTCCCTCTGATACTTCTAAGGTAATGTGAAAATTGAGGCTCTTTGCTTGATATACTGTGTGTTGATGAATTACTGCTTAACCATTGGTCTCTGTGTTTTATATATATTTCTTGATATCTTGCAGGTCTTAAGAGTGTGAAAGAAAATTCTTGTTTTGTTGGGTTTTTAGTAGCAGCAAGCCAAAAGAGAAAACTAGGTAGTTGCAGTCTATAAACTTACAATGGCCAGATAAGAAATCTGTGTCACTCCTGTGTATGACTGAAGTATTTGATCTGTTCAAGAACTGCCTGTTTTAGCATGACATTAGTTACAGCAAGTTAATAATTGAGCTAGATAAATCTGGAGGAAAAAAAAGGATGTAGTGAACAATTCGTATGTCTCTGCCAGTCATAACAGCTGTTAGAAATGTCTGTTAGATTTTTTCATCAGCTTTGCTTTCATCCTGTGATTAACATGATAGCTGAAAAGAAATGTACAGGTTTTAAAATTTTCTTTTAAAATTTATTTCATAGGATGAGTTACTTTAGACAAGAGGTGAATAAGAGGGCATGTAAGAAGTATACTGAATAAAGAAGAAAATGGAGACATAAGTTAGACTCTCACAAGGAAAGAACATTAAAATAAACTGGAAGACAATACGCTGTAAAACTAAGTATATTTGCAGAAAAACACTAAATTTGAAGCACTACAGATGGTATAGACTTGATCCCTTATTGAAAATATGATGAAGTTTCTCATTGGCTTTAATGAGTTTTAGTCTCTTGTGAGATGAATGTGAAAGCTGAAAGAGGGAATGTGAAAGGGACTTGTGCCTAGTGAAAGAACAGCACACTTTATTTCACCGGGGGTTAGTTTTGCTGTGTTTTTGCCGGTGGAAGGCTTTGCATTGTAAGGCATCAACTCAGTGCTGGAGAGAAACACCCTCTCTTTGATCATTGATCACAGCAGAGAAGGTAGAGAGACTTCTAGACTCCTACCAAAAGACAGGTCTGTTTGTCACCAGCTTGAATGCCAAGAACAGATACAAAATATAGCACCAGAATTTTTGTTAGGAGATATGTACCTGAGGCTAAAAGGATCCATTTCAATATGCAGAAGATCATTGGGCAAATTTCAGAAAATCACGCTTATTAGGACTTACCTGAACAGATGGAAAAAGTCCACTGGGGCAGGCAGGGAAGATAGTTAAAGCAGTAGAAACTTTTTATCTTCAGTGAAATTTTTTTGACCTGTGGGAGGAAAGAGAAACACAAAAAGGAAGATGAACAAACTGCTCAGACATTAATAAAACTTCAAGGGAGCTTGAAGAAAGCTTGAGCACTTGGAAGCGTGAATAGAGAAGGGATTACTTACCTTGCAGCCTAGGGAAGTAACATTGTTTGGGCTGAGGTTGGTCTGAACTGGCAAGAAAAGCTTTAAAGAATGAAGAATTTTGAGAGGTATGTATGTAGCTTTACACATGACTATAAAATATACAGAGAAACACTGACAAATGAGGGTATGGCATTAAATAAAACTGTATCAGATATCAGAAAGATGTATAGTTACAGGTGAGAACTGCAGGTAAGTAATGTAAAAAATGAAAGGCTTGGATGGGACAACAAAACAGCAAGCAGTAACCAAAAGGCTTGTGTTCGGTTCAGGACTCCAGACATCAAATAGTGCCACCAGAATTACTAGTGTAGAACCTGAAAGCAGTTATTAACGTGGCAATCATGGCAGAGCACAGCTACTGACAGGCACAGATCGTTCAGGAAAGACATATAAAAGTGAAGATGATGAATACCACTGCATGTGGTTCTGTATCAGACGTAAAGAAAAAAGAAGAGATAGCCAGGCATAAACTAAAATCTGCTTTGAGAAAAAATTCATCTTGGGGAAGGTTAATAAACCAGATTGCATTGGGATAGTACTGTAACAGAGTCCCTGAATCAGATTTGGATAGAAAAAATGATGCAGAAATAAAGCAGGAGAATAAGTACAGAAGATTATGTCAATATTGAAGACCTTAATTTCCTAATGATAGACTTGACAACCTAGTTACAGGTCTCTATGTTCTGGAATCTCATAGCTGACAAAGTTTTTCTTTGGCTAATCACTAACAAAAAGTGATGCCAGACATGATTTCAGTAAGACATTAAAATGTGATCAAAATTGGTGGTTGTGGAGGCAAGAGGGGGTGGGGAAAAGTGTTATCAACAATCATAACTTTATTTCTGTTAAACAGAAGGCTGATAAATTTTTGAATTTCAGCAGCTCAAATTTGATCAGTGAAGGGAGCTGGTTAGTAAAAGTAGCTGAACTAACAGCTTAAGGGCTTGAATTTAGAAGAGTTTCGCAATTTCTCAAAATCAAAGAAAACTGATTTCTAAGGAAGGTAAAAATATTATCAGAAATTTAAATAGATTCAAAATCCTTTCACAGGGCATATTACGATTAAAGGGTAAATTTAGAAAAAGTGGGACAAAAGGCTTGATTTAAAAAAAGCTGAATGTTAGAGATCAAGAACTGTAGGGATAAAATAAATACAGCCTAAAGTGGGGTTGAGTTTGATCTTACAATATTAAAACCAATAGTAAACATTAAACATTCTATGTACAAAAAACAAGCTACACAAATAAAAGCAGAATAAGGAAAGAGTGGTCATTAGCAGTTTGGATGATACTGATACAGTACAAAAGACAAAATGGAACCTTCATTTCAGTTTTTCCTAACGAGGGAAAATACTGAATAAATTGGAAAATTAGACTATTAGAAATGAGGAGAGAAATTTCCATTGCCATTTCAAGTCTAAATCATTTTTTAAGAGTTTAATGCACTGATATTTTGAGGAACCAATAAACTCCTACCAGGAAATTCAGTGAAAAGAAGCACCACAGTAATGAACAAACGAAGTGTCTGATTCGGTAGCAAGGATTTTTAGTAGGTCAGCATGTACCACATGACTTTCTAAGCACATAGCTAAAACAAAGATGGCAGTGAACAGTTTGACCTTTTTTTTTTTAAACAATCCTCTCAAGAAAGTTGGAAGATTCCTGATGAAACTTGCAGGTGTCACCAAGAAGTGAATTGGCGTCAGTGCAGAAAACAGAGGAGATACTGTACTGAACGTGCTCAAAGAATGGATGGAAGTCAGCAGTGCAATATGCAAGGTACCTCTTACACATTAATAATTTCTGCTTTGATTTCTGTCTTGTTAGAGAGAAACAACTGCAGTGTAGAAATGGTCAAGTGGTGCGTCAGTGAGCTTGATGTGCCAGAGGGGCACAGGATGCCCAAACTACCGCTGGCATACGTCCATACTGAAAGAGGGAGGGAGAGAGGAAGACGTGGCTACCTGATGCATTGGAACAGGCATTTTCAGTAGCGATGGGGGAGAGAACTGGAATTCTACTCCATTCAGTGAAACAATGCCTGAGGGAATAAGATTTCTCTCCATAAATAAATCAGGGGCAGGGATATATATTGGGAGGGAGAACTGTTTGAACTAAATGACGATGCTAGTGGAGAATAGGGGGTTTAGACAGGTCACAACAAAATTCATCTAGAAATTAGAAGGTTTAAGTACTGCAGTAGTGATTGTCTGAACAAAGGAGGCTACCAACTGGAGTACAAGGAGTCAAGAGAACTTCTGTTACAGGTAGTGCAGTTAGTCTAAGAAAAGAATTGCAGGCTACGCTGAGCTATGATATCTCCGCACTATTCTACAGAGGCCCCTTGTAATTCCTAATTATTGGAATAACTAATTCTAATTTTTCCAGTCCTTTTTTCCTATGCAATTCTTCCCTCTTCCATGACGTTTCAGAGCTTTAAATGTCCAAATGAATTACGCAAGGGAGTTCTCCTTTGTCACCTTCATTTTGACAGACTTCATTCTTAGGCATAATTTTTCTTGCAAAATTACGCTGACTATTCAAACACTCAAAGCAGAAATCAACAGAAACTGGAAAAGGAAGAATTAATCTGAATTGAATGTATAGCTTATATGTATTAAAACTCAAGTTACAGACTTTGTTCATTTGTCCTTTCCAATAATTTTCAGGATATATTACTTGAAATTATTGCAGAAATACTGAAAGCCATTCAAGACATCAGTACAGTAAAAGCAAAGCTAAAATCCTAACAAAAAGAACAACAGAAACTACATAACAAGAAGACTAAATTCTTTGCTCTAGCAATCTGTTTTATTTCAAAACTAGCTCATTCTTAGTTCCTGCTGTGACTCTTTAGCAGAAATGTTAGTGCCTGGGTCTCTGTCTGGCCTTTGCTGTAATTAGTGCTAAAGTTCTGTTCAAAGCACCTCTGAACAAGTTGTCATCCTTCACTGCAGCTCCAGTCTTCAGCAAAGCTAAGCTTCTCTTCAAAGTATGAAACATCAAATGAGTCTTAGCATTTTCAGAAACAAACCTTAGTTTGATGCTCCCTGTGTCTTTCTGCCCACGACCTAAGCACTCCTGTGATTCAGCGAAAACTAATTCCTTCCTCTGGGAACTCCTGCCAAGGACTGGGAATAGTGATTTCTTATGCTGCAGAAGTACAAGCCATAAAATTTCAAAGACCCTCCAGCTAATTTTATGAAGGAAAATGACATCACTCAGCAGTCCTGAAATTCTAGTTCAGTGCACACAGGGGAAAAAAAAAGTTAAAGAAATCCAATAAAATCTCTCTGAAAATATTTTAGTTATTTAAGTTTCAAATCTCAGGTACCATAAAAAGTAAAAAGCTTTTCTGCCTGTAAGCTGTCTGCATAGAAAATGTTAGAGGCTTTTTACCTGTCTTTGTTAGACTTGTAGAAAATTTCAGTAGAGAGATGAAAAATGCAATTAATTTGCTGACATAATGTACCTGTATATCTTTGCACACACATGAGTTTTTATGTCCATATTGTGGCATGTAACTAAACAGCACTGCAAACTACTAGCTGAAACATTTGTCAGACAATCCCTAAGCCAGTAAGATTTCTTTTGAGTTGCATGAGGCCCTTCATCCAGCAGATGAGCTCAGTGCCTACACTGCAATTCATTAAAGATCACACACACATTTGCTTGAGTCTTTGACCAAGTGATACTGTCTTGCACTGAAATGCAGACTTCATTACTTGTTGGTTGTTTAGAATGTTTTCATCTGTATGTCCCCTTTATTGTTAAGCGTATATTCCTCCAAACTGTGATTTTTGTTCACATATTTGATTTGGTGGTAGAAATCATAGCAGTGTTCTTAGGAAAACCTATAGGAAAAAGCCATTATGTGGACTTTTGCTCTAACCATTACAGTATTTGTTTTCCGCTACTTATGATCCTAAATGGGCAACAGTCTGACTTGCAGAGATTTTCATGCACTTTTAAATAGTTCCGTTAGATGTACTTTAGAGATAAGTAGATCCATATATGTTACAACCAAAATAAGTCATACAGGAAGCTGTATACAAAATCACTGTATGAAATCTGAGTTGGTTTAGAGTGGGGTTAAGCTCATGCTTAATTCACTGAAAAGACTCACATGAACTCCAGCTGGAGCTGAACTCAGCCTCAACTTCAGCCCCTGAAGACAACCAAAACGTCCTTAAATTGCATACCACAGCATGTCAAGTATTGTGTGACACTGAAGATACGTTTCTATGCCTACTGCTACAATGCTTAGTCTTATATCACAGACTAAGAGAATCACCATTAGTTATTAGCAATGTTGTACCCATAACACAAAAAAAAAGGCAAGTCTGTTTCTGTTCAATAGAAATCACAGATATGATGTAGATGAGAACATTGATCACTCTAATCCAATATATGCTGCCTGACAATGATCAGTGTAAGTCAGAGAAAAATGCAAGAACAATGCGGTAACCTACTTTTAGAAGTTTCTTTTCAATTCCCCCCAGTTAGTGGTTGCACATGTCCTGAAGCATGAAAATGTCAATGGATTCTTTTCATTTTCTCTAATGTAACTGTAGAAGATCTTATGGTGAATTCTGAACTTGCCTATAGAATCCATACACTTATTAAAAAAGATGTAGATTCTACAATGGTTTAATTACATATTCAGGTAAACAAAGCATTTCCTTTATTAACTTTTGTCTGTCTTCTAACTGGAGCATAGCTGATTTTGAATGACAAGATTAAGTTATTTTTATTTTAGTTAACTTTAAAATCAAATGCTGTTAATGCAATTTTATTTAGCCTTCCCTCGTTTCCTTATTCTCTTATCTTTAAATGGTAGGAAGATTTTCTGTTGAGCCATAAAACTTGATTTTCATTTTGTCATTCACTCCTTGTGACAGGAAAGTAATGCCTTCATTTTTTGGATAAAGGGCTTTGGTGGCAATGTTGATTTCAGGAGCTCCTGTCACCCTCCAGTCCCTCACCATGCCTGCTCTTGTTACTGCTCCTGCAACTTGCCAGGTTGTCAGCTGTGTCAAACCAAATGATTGTGTAGTCATGTTCAACTTGGATCAAAATACTCTCTTTAAATACTGGTCTCTCTTCCTCCCTCCCTCTTTCTCTATGCATGCTTAAGTTTTAAGCTGCCCTCAGTCCAGAGGGGAACTCAGCAAACAGCTGAATGAAGGGGACAGCGAGCTGTGACAGCTTGCCAAGGCAAGAACTCCTTAAGCCATACTGTTTCCACAAACCCTGCATCTTCAAATTGAGGCTTCTCTCTGTTAAAGAAGCTATTTACAAGATTGGCTTTTTCCAGACAATCAGGAATAAAGTTTCATTGCTCATATATAATCATCTGACAGGTATGGTGATGTGCCTGCATTAACCCCATGCAGAGAAAGCCTCAGCAGCTCTTATTTCTAAACTTCTGCTGATACAGGTGCAGTTCTTGCGGGCTGAACTTTAGTTACCTGTAAATGTTGCTTTAACTTGTTTGAGCAGATTTAAACTGATAGCTCTTGCTTGTATAACTCCACTGCTTCCTAATTCACATCAACTGCAGATTAGACTTTTATTTCTCCTACAGCTTTTCAAATATAGTGTGCAATTTTCATTTTAAATTAGTCAGAGGAAGGTGGTTGTGTGTAGTAATTTCCTAGTTTTATATGGAGCAGCCAAGAACCCCGATTGTAGTAAGTGATGCAGTAGTTATTTGTCTGATAACAAGGTCTAATTTGCATATATTGATCTGCTCAGATGTCCATGAGCTTTGTATTTTACTCCGCATTCTTACAGCTGTTGCTTAAGGCTTTGCAGATGAAGCAGCAAAGACCTGCTACCTAGAAAAGCTTTCTGTCTTCTGAAGGTTGCACAACAGTTGAAGCCTTCTGTGACTGTTCCAAGGAGGACAAATAAAATGATTTTACCAGCAGCTTAGTACCTCTAGATCTGCTCCTTGTGCAGCTTTTTTGCTGAGACTTCAGGCAGTTTTCAGCCCATTATTTACATCCAGGATATGCTATTTCTGCCTCAATTCCAGTGCTGCTTATCCTGATCTGTTGCTGAATTCTGTTTTTTCCTGAAAGTTGTAAGCACTTAAATATAATCCACAGAAGCTGTAGATCATGCCCAGAAACCATCTTGGGTTTATAACCGCACAGAGAAAGAGTACTTTCTCAGGCTGTGTGGCTCCAAAGATGCTAAAGTTTATATCAGCCTTGCCCACACAAAGTAGGTGAGATCAAGGGTGGTCTTTTTTGTGTTAAGGACACTTCACAGTTTTCCAGCAATCTAATTTCATTTTATGTCTTTTTTAGCCTGAAGCTGCATTACTAGAGGTGAGAATCAGTCATTAGAGAAATGAACTAGATCTGGAATCTGGAAATCAGATTTCTTCAGATTTTATCATTCAGACTTGACACCTGAACTTTCAATTTCAGTTTGAGACAAGGAAGGAATGTGAAGCACTGACACATGGGGCTTTCTGCTACATTCTTAGATCACTAAGATTTGCAGGCACCTGGTCATGTCCGTGGAGCACAACTAGTTCAACAGTACAGTGCATCTACAGTAGGGCCAATGTCACACCACCTGTGCATGTATTACACAAATGATTCGACTTGCTCCAGGTGCACGGGATATATATTCCCTATGCATTTGTAGTTCATGCCTAGCGGGTGTGACTCTTCCAGAACGTATGAGGCTCACTGCATGCATGCTAGACAGCACCTGTGTACATACCCCTGCTCAGAAGAGTCCCAGCCAGAAATAAGACAGTCTTTCCTTGAAAATTAAATGGCATGTATTCAAAAAAAGATTAATGTGGACAATAAAACCAATTTATAAACAGTGTAATTTTCCCCTGTAAATTATAATGCCAGCATTAGCTGTAAATGAAATGACTATTATTCTGGCAAGTTTGGGGTTGGGGGGGGGGAGGGGGGAGAAAAATAAAAAAGAAATAAATGCAATTTATTAATAGAAAAGCATATTTAAGAATTGGTTTTGGGCTTAAAGTTTAGCACTATGAGTCATCTTGTTCAGAAGTAGTAAAGGTAAAGATATTTTTAAGAAGAAATCAGTCATTATTTAATTGATTAATCTACTATAGAATACATAGTCAGTTAAGAAATCATTATACTGTGAACAAAATTTCTGGCTTAATATCATGGATTATTTGGTGAATAAAATGTTTTGCTGCTGGTCATCTTAAGGTGCATATTTAAAAGCTAAAAATAATAGTGATGCATATCAAAAAATAGAGCTTAACTATCATTTAAAAAGCTGTTGTAAAAGATTTATAAGCATTTCACTTTAAAAATGTAAATGTGGTCACAGTGACAGTGACCACTATTCACTTTCTACAAGGAAAATGATTTTTTCTTTTTTTGGGAGAAGAATGAAGGAGAAGGGAAGAGGGAGAGGGATGCCTGATCAGAGCTTTTCTGTAATTAAATACTTAACAATGACAACTAACAGCCCCAAATCCATTCTCTCTCATCAAACCTTGAGTGGTGGGGATACAGTTTAGCAACCTCACTGGCATTTCAAATAGTGTTACCAAATAAAGATTAAAAAAAAAATAAATCCCTGTTTTCAAGAAAATGTAGTAATGCAACATTTGGTGGATTTTTTTTTTTTCTTCTTTCTTAATTCCTATAATGCCTGGTACAGAGGAAGCATGTGGACTGCTTAAGCATTGTTAGAAATGCTCACTAGTAGTGATGAGGACATTCTGCAGTTTTCCATTTATGTTTCTTCAAAAAAAAAAAAAGTAAGTATATTTATTTCACTCATTTCACTTGCAATCATAGCATATGTTCACTTATCTGGGTTGGGGTGAGCATTTCAGACTAGTCCAAAGCTCTTCATGTGAACAATTATCTGCTTATAAAGCTCTCTACAGGGCTACTGTTTCCAGTTTTGTGGAAATGGAAGAAACTAGGTTTGGCATTTTCTCATTACTGGTGGGACCAAGCCATTTGTCCAGTCTTTAAAACTTCCTTAGAAACTTAAGCCAGATAATTGACAAAGTTCATAGAAAAATTCAAGGTATGTCTGTGCCATAGCTTGCAGCAGACTAATGGGTGCTATGTACTATAGTAGGAACCACCCAAACCAAGGGAGGACGAGCCCCACAACAAGCAGGGCAAGCGCAGCAGTGGCCTGACCAGAGGTGGCTTTGGTGCCCAGTAACTCCACACAACGCACCACCTCTCCTGTCCTGAGTGACCACCATAACAGATGGAGCCCAAGTCATGGACTAAATGAACTCAATGGACATTTTACAGCAGTGGCCCATAGACTAAGGGAATGATACCTGTATAAATCAAATGAGGGGAAAGGGATTGATGGTTAATGAAAAAATAGTATGGGACCTGAGCATGACTTAAATCATGTGGAATAAGGGGTGTAAGGGGTGGAGATTGTACTGGTTTTGGCTGGGATAGAGTTAATTTTCTTCATAGTTGCTGGTATGGTGCTGTGTTTTGGATTTGTGACCAAAACAGTTTTGATAACACAGGGATGTTTTATCTGTTGCTGAACAATGCTTGTACAGCATCAAGGCCTTTTCTGCTTCTCACGTTGCCCTGCCAGTGAGTAGGCTGGGAGTGCACAAGAAGTTGATCCCAGCTGACCAAAGGGATATGCCATACCATATGACACCATGCTCAGCAATAAAAGCTGGGGGAAGAAGGAGGGAGGGGAGACATTTGGAGCTATGGCATTTGTCTTCCCAAGTCACTGTTACGTACGATGAAGTGCTGCCTTCCTTGAAATGGGTAAACATCTGCCTGTTGATGGAAAGCAGTAAAAGCATTCCTTATTTTGCTTTTTCTTATGCACACAGCTTTTGCTTTACTTATTAAACAGTCTTTATCTCAACCCACGAGTTTTCTCACTCTTACCCTTCCAATTCTCTCTCCCATCCCACTGGGGGGTGGGGCTGAGCAAGCAGCTATGTGGTGCTGAGCTGCCTACCAGCATTAACCTGTAACACCACAGCTAGTGAAACCATGACAACAGCAGCATTGAACAGGAAAAGCACTGTGGATGGTTTAAGAAAAAAAAAATTTAAGAATATAGTCAACCATTTAAAGTAGAAAATAAGTTGTATTATACTCCCAGTACAAAATTATACATTTGATATTATTAGCTACCTGGGGAATGGTGTTACTAGGGTTGTTGACGTGAAATGGTTGCAGTTTGTATTTCTGCACACGACAGAAGTAAGATCCCACATACAGTAAACCTTTTCATAGAATCATAGAATCATAGGATTGCCTAGATTGGAAAAGACCTGTAAGATCATCTAGTCCAATCGTTTAACCTAGCGCTGACAAGTCCCTCACTAAACCATGTCCCTAAGCACTACATCTACACAACTTCTAAAAACATCCAGGGACCCGGCCTCCACCACTGCCCTGGGCAACCCGTTCCAATGCCTAATGACCCTTTCAGGAAATAAATTCTTCCTAATATCCAACCTAAACCTCCCCTGGAGCAACTTGAGGCTGTTTCCTCTTGTCCTGCTGCTTGTTACTTGGGAGAGGAGACCGACCCCCACCTCTCTGCAACCTCCTTTCAGGTAGTTGTAGAGAGCGATAAGGTCTCCCCTCAGCCTCCTTT
>JAVKLA010000053.1:15226303-15238378 GCA_034782735.1 Sagittarius serpentarius | reverse complement strand
GTTGAAGGTGTCCCTGCTCACCGCAGGGGGGTTGGACTAGATGACCTTTGATGGTCCCTTCCAACCCAAGCCATTCTCTGATTCTATGATTCTATGTTGGTAATGGACATGGAGTTAATGTGAGTGTTGTATAGCTGTTGATAGTAAAGTTACACTAGGTGGCATAGTGTGTCACTCTATTTGCAGTTTGAAGTGTCACAGAAAGCCAGAAGGGCGATTCTTCCTCACTGTTTTACTAACCAGCCTCCTTTAAGAAAGGAGTGGGCAAAGTGTCCCTACAGTTGGCTGACCTTACTGGAGAGTCAAGGTAGTCATCAGCTGATATACAACACCTGTCACAGAAAAAAAGAAAAAGAACTGGGAAAAATCAAAATAGATGATCATCATTCTGCTGGAATGAAAAAGTCTGTTCAAGCAGTTGTGGCCACCACATTACCCATTATTAGCAACCTAACTAAAAGGTCAGGAACATATTTGCAGGGGCCATAAAAGTTTGCCATTTTCCTGATCCCTTATAATTTCCTAAGCCAGCTAAGTGGACTTTGCGTTCTGAAAACAAGTAATCAACAGCCAGAGAGCAAATCTAGACATATCAATCAAGAGTTGAAAACTAAACAAAAGTAAATGAGGAAAAAACCATTCAGAGCAGAGGTTTTACAGTAACTGTGAGCCTCACCTCAGAGGTCTAGGGTTTAGGAAATAGTGCTACATTTGTTGCAAGTAACTTAGCCAGTATCATGTACAGATTACAATCTATTACAAATTAATTAAAATACATTGTCATTTATGGTAAAAAAACCCCAAAGTTTAATTGCTCAACTTCAATTATCTGTAAGAATGAAAAATAATAAGCATAGTAAAAGTAATTCCTAAGCACATTATGCATAGCTGGTAAATGAGATCATGTAGGGGTTTTTATAATCCAGCATCTTTAACATCTAAAAATGCTGACTGTGTGCAGACACAAGTATTGTCCAAGTTGCTGCTAGGGAGGAAAACATGTACACATATTCTTCTGTTCTTGCATATAAATTTGACTTGGTAATGGTCAGAATTTTTATTTCAAACTAACTTGAAATTAATTTGACACTAAAAGAATACCACTGTCTGTGCAAAGAAAAAAAACTACAGCATTCAAATCTGTTAAAGGCTTTAAGGTCAGTGTTTTACCTTGTTCCACAAACCAGCAAGCATGAGACCAACACTCTTAAAGGCTGTTTCTGAATCTGGCCATCCAACTGTGTCTGTTGCAATAAGTCACTGAGACTTAGTAAGTAATACGTCAAAGTAAGTTGTCAAAAGTAGTAAGATCTCCAGAGGACCCAGCTGAACCCCAGGGTTCAAGCAAAAACTATATATAAAGTCTTTACAAGGCAACGCACCACAAGCAAGGGCTTATTGTCTTTTTAACAATGAAAGAAGGAATGTGAGTACAGTAGAAATATCGGGTAGGTGGAAGGGTTTTCCAGAACATACAATGGGTGGCATTATTGACTATACCTTTCAGGAGGGGCATGGAGGGAGGGGGGAAAGTGGGAGGAAGATGAATTTGAAAACTCAGCAGACAGCATAGCATGCAAAGTACCCACAATTTTATTTAAGCCAAGACTATCCAGCAGCATATAGGAGAGTTCAAACTCTGAAAATAGACTCTGAATTCTTCGTTTACCATATGTTAAGGGAATTAAAAAGCCAAGTCTTCAGATTTCTCTTAAGTAACTGCTGTTTTCTGTTATTGCCTGATACCATATTCTGTGACTGTTGTGGCAGAGGGTTATAAGTGTAGCAGTTACATCACAGTTAAATAGAAATAGGTGATCTCAGTATTGGAGGCGTAACCGCTGTCAGCCTGAAATAGTTTTCCCAGACTCTTAGGAGACTGTCAGTAAAGCCTACAAGATTAAGATGCTTACATCCCACAGAACTGCCATAAGGACAGGACATCTACTTCTACAGGTTCCACAGGAAATTCCATGTCATTTCTTTTGACTTAAAGATTAGATTTTTAAATTTTGAAGGTAGTGTTGCTATTCAAAAGTTGCACATATTATTCTGTGTTTCAGTTGTAATAAGCACAGAAATCTCAGTAAAATATGCAGGCGTACTTCTCTTGAAGGTTAGTTATCTATAGCAACGGAGGGAAGATAGATTGGCAAACAGTACCATGTCCTCCTTAACCTGCATCATTCAGGTGTGACACCATCGCAAATACACTCTTCAGTTTAATGCAGGCATAATAATGATGGGGCTTCAAGAATGAATGGTTTGAGACTGACTGACCCAAAAGTGGAATAATATGCAATATGCCTGTCACAGATATTATGTCAGCTTAGTTAAATTGGAAAATGTAATTAATCTAGCATCCTAAGTAAATCTGTGTGGATAATTTTAATTTACACCTGTCCAAAGGCAATGTCGCAGCCTACCAAATAGCGATGGTAAAGGATTTGCCCTTTGCATTGGTTTAAAGGTCTTTCCAAGGTGCTGTTGGTGGAGAATTAGGTACACAGATTTACTTAAGTATCCTTTTGGGATGCTGCTAATTCATCTGTGACAGGTATGATTCATCAAAATATTTGTGAAGAGCAAATGTTTCTGAGTGAGTTTAGTCCAGATCATCAGAAATGTGTACTTGAATGTTAGTGAATGTGATATGGCATGGTACTCAACTTGCATTGTCTGCATTCTAAAGACTGGGGTGAAGACCTTGAAATTTTAAAATTTAAAATGTTAAAAAATGTAAATGCTTTTCATTAGGAGTAAAATGAACATCAAGTAAGAGTGTTAACTCCTTATACACTTAAGAACAAAATAGTTGTTTTAGATGGACAGAAATGAATACATATGATGTTCCACATGCATCCACTATATTAGTGGCAGGCTGTAACAAATTGTAACTTTCATAATTTTTTTATTATGCTTTACCTATACTCCCAGCTTTAGCAAGGGAAGGTTTCCTAATTCATTTGCCAGTATATGGAGGTTATTTCTTCCAATGTTTAAGTTTCTAAAGACTGCAGTTTTGTTGCCTGTTGGGAAAGGACCCGAAGTTCACTGCTATTATGTTTCAGATCCCTTATGTGTTGTAACTTTCTTATTACTTCTGCAATGGAAACCACTATGTAATTACTGACAGCTAAAAATTTAAAAAGCAGGTCAAACCAATATTTTGAAAGAAAACCAGTGCAGGTAAGAGTATGAGAGTTAGGTTAGGTATGTCTCATAAACACAAGAACACTCTGTTCCAAGCTTCTTATCAGGAAGGTATCTGCTACCCGCTCTACAAGAGCAGAAATAAAGAAAAGCAAATGCTCCTTCCCATTGAAGCAGAACTTGGAGCTGGAGCATTCAGTTTACAAGAAAAACTTTGTTCTTGATTTAGGGGGATGCCCCCTCTGAACCGCATTCAGCTTTCTCAGTCTTTTCCGACTTCCCATGCAGATAGATGGTACAGTTCAGCATACTGAGCTTGGGGTTTTTTAAGTGACATATAATTGTACTATGAACATATAAAAATAAAACTTAAAAGGTATAAGTGAAGTAACAACCAATACAGTTCTACTGTTCTGCAGAGAAAATGAACTTTGGGTGCCAGTTTCCACATTTCAGGACAAATTTTAATGGCATTCATTTCCAGTGTTCCCTAGGACACCACTGTTATAACTTTTTATTTATATGACCTGTTATTTGTACAAACCTTCTAACTTCTTGTCCTTAGTGCCTCTCAACTGTATGGTAAAAAGATTACACCCTTCTTTTGTCTGATGGGTCATTCAGGATTGTGCTCTCATATATGTGTATGTGTGTGTGTGTTGGGTACGTAAGTAGTATCAGCCAAGTAGCCAAGCTCTGTGCCCAACTGTTGTTATGATTTCTAAGGCAAACCCATTTTACCTATTTACTGTGGCCTCCATCTAACTCTAGATGGAAGCATGCTTGAAGCTCAGCTATTGAATAATGTGGATGAGGCTTTGAAATTAATTTAAAGTACCATGCTTTACCTTGGGCTTTCACCCAATTAGGTGTAAGGCAGGTTTAGTGTGAAGTGTACGTTCAGGCTTGTGCTAAGAAATACAGCGCAATATATTCACTGCAGCTGTAGTTTGGTAGTTTTACCCTGTATATTTTCCTTCATGGTTATTTTTGTTCTCATTTCCTTTTTTGTGTTATATTTTTTGTTCATAATGATAAAATGGTAAGCTCTTCTGAAAGTTAATCCCCTGTTAGCTTTGTAGCTTCTATGCTAATCTCTTGTTAGCTTTGCTGCTTGTATTCCTGGAGCTGATTTGCATTCCCTAATCCAGAGCTGAATCTCTTTGCTCTGAGTACTTAATGTTTGCATGGATATGTATTTTTTAAATAATTAGCTGAAGGATCCTCCCCATAGAACTTAACACAGATTGAAGACATTTTATATAAACTGATGTTTAAATGGCTTTCAAGCCAACTATGATCTTTTTCTGATTTATCTTTTCATCTGGGAACAGACAAACCATATGTTTATGATTTTTAAAATTAACTCTCCGCTTTAATTCTAGCACAATACTTTTGAGAAGCTTGCTTTAGTGCCTATGAAAGGATTGCAGCAAAATTATGGGCCTTCCTCCATCTGACTTTTGCAATTCTAGACACAAAACTGTAAGGTAATCGGGCTAGACTTGTGAGAATCTTCCTTTCCCTGGGATCCTCGGGATCCTCGGGAGGCACAGATCTGCTGCCTTCATTGTACTGTAGCCATTTGTGTACCCAGAAAAAGGGATGTGACCACTGCAGTCACTCACTCAGATTATTTGGTTTGCAGACAGACACTTAGAAACTAAAGCAGCTCTACCTTGTGCACCAGGAGTGCCCCAAAATGCCCAGGATTTCCATCTCCTACCCTTTCTTCCCCAGTAACTGTGTCAATAGGAACCCTATTGTATTAGGAACACCTCAAAGACTATATCAATCTTAAAAGCCAGATAAAATCCACTTTTCCAAATGTCTATTTTGTTTCTGAGGATTCTGGCAACATAACTCCTAGTCTTCCACTCCACAACATAAATTACACACATTTTTATCATTATGTATTTATCATGGGTCCATAGTATATAAGAATCTCTATGTAGCCCAATACCTGATCTTGAACAGTTAGCAGTAGTAGATGACCAGGGAAAAGTATAAAAGTGGACTACAAACGGTATTTCTGGTTTCTTTGAGATTGCCATACTCTAATTTCAGCTAAATATCAGGAGAGATGGTCATTGTCTGCTTGCCTTTTCCATGAGTCTCTCCTGCAGGCAAAGAAGCCCAGGTCCCTGTACTGAAGTTGTTTTGTATCATTGATCATTTTGGCTGCTGTTCTCTTGAAACTTTTTAAGCTCCATTCTGTCCTTTTTCAGCACCTCTTCAGTAATGTAGTTTCTATTTCTAGTTTAGCACACCCTCTGAAATGGTCAGAGAACCAAACTGTTGTAAAGCTTTTGTAACCAAATATAAATCTCCCTTATACCACAGTTCTCAGTTTTACCTATATTGTGGATTTACCAATTTGTAACACAGCATTGTTGCTTAGTCACATTTAATTTCTAACAAGAGCTATTAAACAGTCACTATTCTCATTTGTAAATTTATGTAACAAATGATTCTAAGCTACATATTATAAAAACATAAATTTAAATAAATGCAGTCAGAGAAGATACTACTTTCACCAACTGGCTGCCAAAAAAAAAGCATATTTACTTTGGTTTAACACATCTGACTGTAAACAAATGTATTAAGGCTAAGTGAATTCCACTTAGCTGGAACTTACACTCAAAGGTATCTTCATGGGATGAGTCCATGTCAGGCAGAACACCATGGCACAGACACAAGGTTGAAGAGGTTGGATCAGTCACCAGGACTCGAAGTTACCATAAGCCTTTAAATGATTTTATATGCAATAGAAATCTTACTGGGTACAGTAACAGCCCAATTATCAATATCTTTGCGAAGGCAAACTTGGGTGCATGCCCTGTCTATGGGATTGTAGCCCAGGTCTGACAGGCTGGAGGAATTTTCTTGGAAGTTAGCATAGCATCAGAGTCTGCTAACTTAAGACAGGAAACCAGAAATCAATCCAATCATGTATGTCCTGTTTTACTTTCCTGTATCTCTTACCAAATATAATATTTGATTTCATGAACTTGGTTTTTTTCTATAATAAGCGTACTCAGTTTCTACATCAGAGCATTCCAGATATTGCCAATGACTTCAGGGGAGCTGCCAAGTCACAGGAATTTCACTCCCTAGCAAGTGGCAGGTCTAAATGGTGAGACTGGTCTATCCTCACATGCCCAGCACAAAGTCAGAATTTCCTACTGGCTTCTCAAGGCTTCAAAATCCAACTGGAAGCTGGCATCACAGAGAGCTATTTAGAGAGAAGGACCTTTCAAGAGAAACTATTAGCTAAAGTCTCCTTGCACTGCAGCAGAACAGTGAGGCTGTTGGTGGAACATTTGGCAGACTACTTGAAGAAAATAGCAACTTAGGTCATGACCGAACATGAAGTTTATTATGTTCAAGCAGTAGGTGGACTATTACACAGAAAAGCTGGTCAGCATTCCCTTTGATGCCCATTACATAATGCAATGATAACAGAATGGGTAGTGTTGTCAGATTGCCACAAGTTTTTTTTTTTATTGTTTCCTTCTTTTGTTTCCCCCAGGATGCTTCAGTTTGCCTGGTTATTTATCTCATTAATATCGACTTTTATGACCAATCATCATTCCTGAATGTTCATTTTTCATCTGTGGTTGCATCCACAGCCATATGCGCTGGCCTGCCAGCTATAAACTGGCAGCTGCAATTAGTTAGGCTAGGGCAGTAACAATGGTGCAGGCAGAGGTCATGCCTTATAACACTCCCAAACGGTGACTTCATAAATTAAACTGTAAGTGGTATTAGCAGAAGCACTGTTGCTCTCTAAGAAGCGTAACAATCTGAACAAACCTTTCTACCATTAAATTTATCTAGAGGGAAGAAATGCCTCCTTCCATGCAATGAGAACAAAGACATACAACCATTCACTTTTGCCCTCACTATCACAAGTCCTGAATGCTCATGCTACGTGGTTTTCTTTCTTTGTTGCATTGACTGCAGAGTAGACATATACCCAAACGTTTTTTCAAAGTCCTCCGACACGACAGACTGTTGTGGAGGCTCCTCCAGGCCACCACTGCACTGAGACCCTGTGGCACACACAGCTCACAGCTGTAAAGCCAAATTAGCTCAGGTGTCCTCACACCACTTGGGTCACTGCGCTTTGATCCAATGCACAGAAAAGTGGTGCTCAGATGTTTTACACTTACAGTGTGGATACGTTCTTACAATACAATGCTGACTTGGCTCTCACAAGTGTTTTTTCAAAGTAAAATGACCAAAAAGGTCAACATATATTAACATACCTCGTGATACTGGAGGTAGTAACAGTATAGTAACACAGACAGCAGATTAGTTTATTGGACTATCTATAAATTACACTTCTTGTATTTCTGTGTGTACTAGAAAATATATTACTGAGGGAGAATATAATTTGTGGTGATTAGGTTCATTAGACTGCTGGGATTCATTTTTCAAGAGGTTCTATCCTTTTCATGCTTATATAACCCTAAATTGTGACTAAGCCATCATATTAATACAGAGCCGAAGAGCACTCACATTTCATATTTTTTTAATACCCCCCTAACTGGGAGAGATGATTCAATCTAAGATTCCCATTAAAGCGCTTAGTAAAGAGTGTAATTTTTTTTCATTTGCCATGATAATGATAACACAAGCATGACATGACAGTTACCTTAAGTTCAGTCAAGAAATGAACATTAGTTGTTTGTTTAAAAATTAAGTCTAAGTCCTTGCTTATATAGCAAAAGGTTATTGCAACACTGTTCTGCAGTCCTGTATTTTTTCTGATTAATTTGTTTCACAGTGTATGGTACTCATCTGCTGACATAAGATTCATTGCCCATCTTTTAATTAAATTGTTAAGGAATGATGAAGGATACTAGATTGTCAGAATACTGATTTTATTTTACTAATTTCAGTCCACTTCCAAAACTTTAGATGTGAAAGCTAATTTGAAGCCTGTGAACATTTAAAGTATAATGTCTGTTTTGGGTTTTCATCCCAACACAACTTTTCTGCGTAGTTAGCATTGTCTTTTATACTCTGTTTGGATGTTAAATATCTATGCAAATCACATACTAATTTATATATAGGCAGAAATAAAGAATATAGCTACTTTGTTACCAGGCATATGTTCTCAGGCATAATTGTTTCATTTAAGTAATTTTATCTATTGATATCATCACAGCGTAAATAGTAAATAAGGAACACATTACTTTTGTCTGCGCTACTTTTTATCATGAACAGAGAGCTCAAGAATTTAAGCATATTGATTCTGTAGGACTGGTGATCACACCCAAATCACAGCAGGTCTTTCTATCTTATCGCTCTCTACAACTACCTGAAAGGAGGTTGTAGTGAGGTGGGTGTTGGTCTCTTTGCCCAAGGAAGAAGCAATAGGACAAGAGGAAATAGCCTCAAGTGGTGCCACAGGAGGCTTAGGCTAGATATTAGGAAATATTTCTTCACCAGAAGGGTTATCAAGCACTGGAACAGGCTGCCCGGGGAAGTGGTTGAGTGGCCATCCCTGGAGGTATTTAAAAGACATGTAGATGTGGTACGTAGGGTCATGGTTTAGTGGTGTACTTGTCAGTGTTAGGTTAACAGTTGGACTCAATGTTCTTAAAGGTCTTTTCAAACGTAAATGACTCTGATTCTATGATTCTATGATTCTTTGATTGAGTTGTGGAAAATGAAGGAATAGAAGTTGTTCCTTCCTGCAGTTCTGTTTGTTCTAGATCATCTAAAAAAACTTGGTTTATCACAGATTCTGTCCTCTGGATTCCACCTATACCACAGTACATATAAACTTCAATTGCTTGGCAAGAATCTTGTAAGCAGTACTTAGTGAACAAACATACCTAAGAAGTTTTGTAGACTGAGGCAAATCTTAGGAAATTATGACTACGAACTGAGTGAAACAAAACAAGTCTTGACATCTCTTGCTTAATCAACATAGATATTTCTGATTACGTTTGTGTCAAGAATAATTTGTTTTGACATAATATTTCAGACCGTTTTTACAAATAAAATCAAGCAATTAATTTTACTTTCTATAAATGTCCTTGAGCTGAAAGACATCATTTCAGCTTCTTTACTGTTGACTTTTTCTTAAAAAGCTGCAGATTTTTTCAGTGTTTGAAGGTTAAGAGCTTTGAAAAGAAAACTTAAAATATCCATTAATGAAACAAAAAACTCAAGGTAACCAATTGTATTACAATATCACACAGATTATAAATGATTATAAAGACTGGTCTTATAACATGCTTTCAATTATCTGAAAGAGGCCACTGAATTTCTTTTGGTCACTCCTGAAACAAGTTGTAACTGGACTACAATATTTCTGTAAGAATGGCACTCAGTCTTGATTTCAAGAGAATATCTAGAGAGAGAAGCCTTTCAAACAGTGCACTGCTAATATTGATGACATTTTGCACCTTACTTTGAATAAATCTAACTTAAGTTTCTAATCACTGATTCTTGTTAATGTCTTATTCATATATGTTAAATAGCTATTGTCAGATGTCTTTTCTCTACACGTATACATGTTGACTGTAATCATGTTATGCTGTACTCTTCTTTGGAATTAAATAGTTTGAACTTCCTCAGTCTTTACAGTAAGATAAGCTAGAGCTCACATTAATTTCATGAATAATTAGCCTTTTTACATTATTCTGGTTTTAACTGCTTTTCATGAAGTGTAGGTACTGTATGTAGATATAATGTTCCAATTTTGGTCTCACTAGTTGCTATAGAAAAGCAGTAATATTATTCTAATTCAATTTTATATCTCTTTGCTTATGCATGGATGAATTGTGTTACAGAACCACCACATGGCTACTGCACGGCAATGAGAGGTCATATTATATGAGTTACTAACATAACCCCTATGTAGTTGCTGTTTTTCTATCCTGTAACTGTTCTGGTTTTTTTGTTCTGTTCTGTAATTTGTTCACATGCTTTGACTTTCATTTACTGTTATTAGAATGCGGTACCCAAGTTTAATAAATTATTAAATGGTATTTTTTTAAAGATGTAAGAGGATGCAGAATGAAGCTTCAAAAGCACAAGGATTTCCTCCCATGTTGTGAAGCCGATTCTATTAGTGGCAGCAGCTGTAACGAAGCTCACAAAGCTAAGAACCTATTAAATATCACATCTGGCAGACTTTGCTTAATCATTCAAGCATCTGAACTCTGCTTTGGCCATGGTCTTACCATAACAGCATCAGGCATTGGGTTGCAGCACCACAGATAAGAGCTAAATCATTATGTAGGATATGCATGTGATGTTTACAATGAGCTGTTTGAGATGGATGGTTTACAATTTTCTGTATGAGGTCAGAGTACATTAAAGCTGGATGGGGAAAGGGTGAGGTGAGAGGTTGTCTTTACAAGCTAACTGTGAGAAAGATGATGTATGACTGGCAATAGTGGTTCTTGAAGCTCTCAATATACACAGCCTATGGAGGCATGTTAGTCCTCAGGGAGGGCAGTACTGATTAACCTTATGAAGCTAACAAGATGCAGGTTGGCAGTTCTTATGGGTACTATCATTTTTATTCTTTAAGATATCATCCCAGCCCATATTAGGGAAACAGAAGGATGTAGTGAAACAGTTGTCCATCAGTCCCAGGTCTTCACAGACTAGCAGGGGAAGCAGAGGGAGGGTAGATTCTTGTCACTGTCCACTAGGCTTCTGATACGGTATTCCCTCTCTCCCCTCTAATCCAGCCATATAGGTAAGCTTTAAAATACATGTAAATGAAATGTTAAAAATTTATCTATATGTAGGGGAGAAGACTGACTTATGCTAGCTTGAAAGACTTGTTCAGTGGAGAAAACCTCTTCTTCTTTGTATGAGCATTAAACAGCTTGCAGCATTCAAAGAATGCTGAAATGATTTCAGAATGATAAAAAATGAAGTGCTACTGGGAGACATTCATAGTCTGTAAACTGAGCTGCCATCCCAACAGTAGCACCTACTAGTCTTCCCATTTGAGGAATCTCTCCTGAAGACTTTCAGGAGGGTGAATAAGGCCTGTCTCCAGTGGAATTGATGAGTTTTTTAGGAAATAAATAGGTATCAGAAAAAATATCTCTCATTAAATACAAAGTAGGAAACATACCAGTAGTTTGAACTATGTGATCTTTCAGGAACATTAGCATTAAAAGTAGTAACAGAGTTAGAAGCCTAGGAAATTCAGTGTAATTTTCTATCCACAGTAAATTAGAATTGCTTTCTGTGAGGAATAAATATCCATAGGGATGCAAAAGAAGTCATTAAGAAAATTATAATATTTTACTCTGATTATTATAGGTCATTAAAATGTTTCCATTAGCTTCGCTTAATATCAAATGTTTAAAATTATCCTTATATGCTTGATGAATATAATAATTTACATATTTATGTTGTTGCTTACTTTATTAAGTAAAATATTTAAGATAGTTAAACTTACAAAATCTTTTTCCTCTGAAAATGTCATATGCAAAAATCTTCAATACATGTCTATTTTTGTTATGCTGGAGAGAGATACTTTAAGTTACCATGTTATGGTTTTGTCCCGCTAGAACCATTTGATTTTTCTAGATCATAGGGTGTAATAGGTTTACGTGGCAAGGTTTTGGTAGTGGGGAGGCCACTGGGGTGGCTTCTTTAAAAGTTTCTAGAAGCTTCCCCTGTGTTCGATACAGCCAATGCCAGCCGGCTTTAAGAATGGATCCCGCTACTGGCCAAGGCCGAGCCAATCAGCGATGATGGTATGCGCCTCTGTGATAACAGATTTGAGAAGGAAAAGTACTGGGGCACAGAAGCCGCAGCCGGAGAGGAGTGAGAACATGTAAGAAAAACATCCCCGGAGACACCCAGGTCAGTGAAGAAGGAGGGGGAGGAGGTGCTCCAGGCGCCGGAGCAGAGATTCCCCTGCGGCCCGTG
>JAVKLA010000053.1:15203161-15216782 GCA_034782735.1 Sagittarius serpentarius | reverse complement strand
GCCGGCGCGGACCGCCCTCCCCCTGCCCCGCCGGCTTCTCTCCCCCGCCAGCCCTGAGGGGAGAGCCTGCGGGGCGGAGGGCGCCGGGCGGCCGCTCGCCACGCCCCGCCCCGCGGAAGATGGCCGGCTGCCGGCTTCGCTGTCCCCAGCGTGATGTCCCAGCCCCGGCGGGTGCCATCCCTTGTCCTGGGCCTTTAGCTCCCTGGCTTTGAGGAAATAAAGGCAAGGGCCGCCGTCCTGCGCTCGGCTGCCCTCCGCGGTGGGCCTGGTGTGCCTCAGCAGCCCGCCGAGGGTGAGGAGCGCTGACCTACGGGGTGCCATCGGGAGGGTGAAGTTAAACCCCGTGTTTGTGGAGCCAACTAAAAGAAATGCCCAGAGTTAATAAAAAACACTGAAGCAATGGCAGCAGGTGTGCGCGTGTGCTGGTGTAGGTGCTGATACTGTCTTCAAGGTGTCCTCTGGGTAAGAGAGACGTGGAGGAAGGAGCAGTTTTAATTCACTTTCAGTAGCAACGGTCTATCTTCAGCAACTTTTGTACTTCAATAGGGAAATGTGCAAAAATGTGTGGTGTAAATGTTTGCCTTTTTCAGGTTTCAGTGCTACTAGAGCTTACTACACTTCTCTCCCTAGCTTGCCCTCGATTTCAGGCCAGGTTCTCTTATACCCAGTGCTAGGCCAATCAGTAGAGGCTCTTTACGGTTACTCTGTAACTCCATTTAGGGGAGGAGATAACTTTTTACCGAACTGTAGAATTTTATTTTTCTTATTTCTTTTTACATTTGTTTTCTGTTGTCAGTGTTGCCAGAGGACTTGTGCTTTGTGGTGGTGGAGGAGAGGGAAAGAACAATTTTGCTAATAGATCTGCTCTTTGAGCTATCTGCTCAGACAAAGAAGAATGGCCAGAAAATACTTTGTCTGTTTATTTTGGTTTTTCTTTAAAGAACTATGTAGGTTGCTAAGGCTTATAGGCCAAAGAAGTAAAATGAGGTAGAGCAAAGAAGGAGGTCTTCCCTCTGGTGTCCAGTGACAGGATTCAAGGGAATGGCTTAAAGCTGCCTCAAAGGAAGTTCAGATGGGATATTAGAAAAAAGTTCTTTACTGAGAAGATGGTCAAGCACTGGAACAAGCTCCCCAGGGAAGTGGTCATGGCCCTAAGACTGTTGGTGCTCAAGAAGCTTTTGGACAATGCTCTTGGGTATAGGGTTTAACCTTTAGGTTGCTCTGTGTGGAGTCAGGAGTTGGACTTGATGATCCTTGTGGGTCCCTTCCAACTCAGGATATTTTATGATTTTAAAAGGCCAAAGTTAGTATTTAAAATCCTTAAATAAGTATCCAAATAGTGGTCTGACTTTCTGGTTTTACCAAGTTAAGTATTAACCTGATTGTTGAGGTAAATCCCTTGGGTATCAGTATGAGAAAACAAACCCCTTGGCTCTAGGCATTTACTTTTTTCCTCTTTCTGGAAAGAGTAGGCAGTAATGTGTTGCTTTTCTGCTGCTGTAATTAACTTCTTTTCAAAACTTTAACTTAGTTTCTTGGGTTTTTTTAATAAAATGTGTTTAATATTTGACACTCTCTGATTCTTTTCTGCTGTGATGTGCTGGCATTGCAACTTTTTTTGACACTTTCATGTGGAGTGCCAGCTGTGCTACCAAGATAGCCGAAATGATCTTTATTTCTTTTTAAATGGAATCCTTTCCTAACAAGTAAATAATGGCAAATTAAAATGGACATCTACAATTACTTTCTATAAAGTTTCCCAGTCCTACTGCAGAGGTGGTACATAACAAGCTTGAAATGAGTGCTTTTTGCCTAGCCATTTGGTACTATGGTTCAAGCTGGTATTTCTCCTCTGTAAAGCTTGTTACTCAGTTTTCCTTTTTAATTGATTTAATAGATTAACTAAGAATTCTGAGTCTTCTGCATCTTTTTACCGCAGTTTTTCATTCCTGTTTAGTATTTTTGTAATGGACTAATGGACTAAATGGACTAATGCAATGGACTAAATACTACAATGGACTAAATGCAGACAAAATTGGTTTTATGTAGAGATACTGTATCTACAACTGCTTCTTTACAGAAACTAGTGCAACACTGTAAGTGCTTGCTTCACTTTAAATGCAAACTTAAAGGAAAGTGTAACCATGGTTTTCAGGGGTTTATATTATGAATCTCCTTCTGTATGTGTCTGTGTTTTATATGTTACAGCTGAAGTCTGGCTCCTTTTCATGCCCTACTAACCTGATGTTGAAAAGTGTAGTAGTTTGCCCAGTAGATGTGGGAAAAAACATCTGTGTGTGAAAGATGAAGCTTGAACTTACTTACAGTAAGCATCTGGAAATAACATTTTAAAACTGTTCTGAGGAAAATTATATGAATTGAAAGAGTGTAGGATCTTATGCTATGGGAGGTTCCTGTTCACAATACTGTTCAGAAGCACAGTGGTAAGAGGCAAAGATGATGGAGGTTAAATGTGTAAAGTGAACCAAAGTTTTTCTATACAAAGACAAGGTTGCCGTAGCTTTTATGGAAGTTGGAAAAATGGTTGAATGTACAGTGAATTGTTTCAAAGTGAACCCTGCAAGAGGGAAGTTAATGTAGTAGGGCTAAAATGTGTATCTCATGAGATAAAAAGAAGTCAAATCTCAGCTTCCTCTTTCCTACTTGCTTTGTGTGTCTTTAGTTGGCGTGGAAAGAGAGGTTAAGGACTAGAGAAAAGAAACTTCTTTTCCAGTCAGCTTCTTTGAAAACCTTGAGTATTTGAAAAGTAATTGAAAATGAAATACTTGAAAATACGAAGAACTTGAGATGTTGGTATCGGACCTTAACCAAGGAAAGTATCCTTGGTGAAAGCAATAGATTTTTTTTTTTTTTTTTTTTCATTTAAAGCATTGACTACATAGAAAAGTATGCATAAAGTCTGAATGATTAGAGGTGTCTGGATCAGTTGTATGAGCCTGGAACATGGAAATAATGACTTTGCAGAAAGGAGAGGACCGAGTTAAGGTATTAGGTGTTTTTTAAAGACTTATTGCTAGCAGAGAAAGATGAATGGAGAAACTAGAGAACATTGGTGTAACTTTCTGTGTGGATTGTGAAATACTATGTTATAGCTGTATTTAGAGTGGAAAATACATAAGTTCTTAAATTACTGAAGTACATTGTCCTATACAGTAAAATATTCTTCATGATAACTAAAGAAACTTTCTCCTGTGGCAAATTACTGAAAGTGTTGTTGTCCATCTTCAATTTGATTAAGTTTGTAAAGGTTTAAAGAACTACTAGAGAATGGATTTGAATTAATTGATGATTAGTCATCTGGTGTCATGGAAGCTATTTCTAAAATGGCCACATGAATATGTGAACATACAAACATTCCTATTGCTTCTCTTTAATCCTGCTGTTCACTTTTCTGTATTGTGAACACGCATGACAGCTTTCACCACTGAGGAGATAAATAGAAAACATTGGAGTGTCTTAAAATTACCATAGATAAAATGTAATAATTTGGCAATTAGATGAAGAGCAACACCATAACTTTCTCGTATGGATCACACTTAAGAGCTAACTAGATTTGAAGAGATGGCTTTTATGATTTTAATTCTGGTGCTGAGCAGTACATTTATTTAAAGTAGAGTAAAAAAAAAGTTCTGGGTTATGGAAATAGCAGCAAGTAACTGAAGAAGGACTGTTCTCTTGGAAAATATATTCATAATGGGAGAAAATAATAACTGACTGTTTTCACAGCGTGTGAGATAATGTATTTTGTATTAACATACAAACATTTACTGTAACGCATGTTCCCAATCACTTAGATGCTTTTTATATCTCTTCTAGAAATTCTAAGTAGGTAAAACTATTAAAAATTAAAAGGAATCAGAATGACAATATTACACTTTGAAATATACCGCTTGTTTTTTTATTGTAAATTGCTTCACATGGGCAATTTATATTTATATAGAAAAGATTTTTTTTGACTGAAACACATAGGAGAACGTTGATTTGGCAATATTAAAAACATTTCTCATAAAGGGTAAAGTTTATTTTTGAGCTTTCAGGTGGATGATTCAGAAGCTTAGTTAAACCACTGATACGCAATCAGAGTAGCTATTTTTCTGTAGGTAAGTTTTTCATTACTGCTGAATCTGACACAGGGAAGCTATCTGCGTAGACCAACATATCAGCTTTGTTCAAGTGGAGGTATCTTGTTCTTGTTGAGCTTAAATCTAAAAAAAAAGATGCTGATGACATATAACAACGTTGTAGTAATCTTACTCTTCTCTAATGTAAGCTTTTGTAATGTCTTAGTTTGCCCTGAGTATTTTTGAAGTACTTTAAGACTGGTATCTCTATCACTATTCCTTACCTTTTCCTCCCTGTCTCTCTCACCCTTTCCCCAACTGGGTGGAGTAAATGTGAGAAATTGTAGAAGATATGGTTGGAAGGACAATCTAATTCATCCTTTATCCCAAAGCTCAGCCATGCTTTTATTGTTCCTGACAAATGTCTAGCTGATGTGCCCTTAGAAGCCTTTAGTGGTAGTGACTCTACAACTTCCTTAGGTAACCTGTTACTGTGCCTTTTTGTTAAAAGGATTTTTTTCCCCAGTGATCTAACCTAAATTTCTATGTGTTCAATCTCCATAGCTTTGAGCCTGTTGTTTCTTGTCTCATCATGACCATAAAGAACAGATTATTCTTTGATGTCTTCTGCATTTAGACAGGGACTAAAGGTAGCATTGACAATTTTTCCAGAGTTTGTTTTTGGTTTTTGTTTTTTTTTCTTATAAATAGAAGCAACTGTATATTTTTTTTTTTAAGGCTTTGAGTATTAAATGTGATAATTTTCCTGAGAGAATCTTCAGTCCTGAACGTACTTTGCTCTGTTTTATGTGAAATTAACTGAGATAGATTGGCAGGATCCTCTTGTTTCTGCACTGTGTTCTTGTTTTCCTTTGGGTTTACATATTGAGCCCATCTTGTTTATGCAGAGTTATTGATGATTATTGCCGTGTTCCTTCCCTTGCAGCCAGAATGGTACCTTCTGCTTTAAAATTCCTTTCCTAGTCTAATTCATGGTGGTGTTTTACCATAAATGTAGAAATTCGTACCCTTTCAGAGCTACGGCCTGCAAAATGTGCAGCAAAGCCTGCTGCCCTTGGTCTCTGCTGCTTCAAAACGGAAAGAGCACTAATTAGTTTCTTCCTCTGTCTCCGAATGCTGTTTTTGGTGACCTGTAGTATTCTTTCCTTCTGATCTATGTTCTGCCTGCATATTTAATTTAAAGAAAGAAATTATGAGAAAAGTGGTAGAGTGAGTGGAGAAAAAGAAAAGAAGAAGAAAGATGTATGATGAATGAGGAGTACTTGGCATAGATTCAGTGGCACGTGTAGTATGAGACAGATTCTTGATCTCTCAGGATCTCTGTTACTATTTCAACAAAACAGTGATAATTAAAACTTATGTTTCTTCTCTTTATCTCTTAAAATTCTGTTTAACATTAAACTTAACTATAAAGTCTTTTTAGTCTTCTAATCATTAAAATTTTGGTTTTGGTCTCCAGACTGTGGAACACTGCATGTTTTTGCTTTTGAAACAGCATGCAGAAAAATGTTTGGCAGTTACACCAAGTATAGAGTCCTCTTTAAAAACTTTATTAAAAATTGAGATGTGAGAAAGGTTTAATCTGTGAAGGGAAACTCAGTCCTGACTATAGATTCGGCTTCAAGCCATTTTAAAGATGTATTTAAAGTGGAGGGTTTATATCCATGTGTGTAATTTGCTGTTTTATCTATTGTTGCAGTAGAGAGAGAAGAAGTTTTTTTCAATCGATATTTAAAGCTTTAAAATAACTGTCTGGGGTTTGAAGTGAAATAACAGTGATAAGTCATGCCTGAAAATATAAAGTTCTTTAAATGCAATTCTAAATGTTTTTCTCTACTTTGTCCTAAAAGGAATGGGAAACAAAGTGTTTTCAACAATTCTTTATTTTCTGACGAGTTTTACAAGCAGCAAAAAACCCTATATACCTTCCTCTTCTATTCCTAATTATACCTTCCTCTTTTATATTCCTAATTAACTAAAGTTTTTGAGAAACTTGACAAAATTAACTAGCAGTTCTTATTTTAACAAATCTGTATAGAAAACCTTGATGTCTTCAGTGATTGCATACAATAAGTGAAATAAAGGATGCTTACAGCATCCTGGTAGCGTTTTCTAATTGGATTACTGAAACTTTTCTGTCCCAGATGTCTCCATTTGGCATCCTTGCTGTTATAAGACAGATCAGTGGCATAATTGATCTTTTCCCCTGTTCTGTTCTATAACCATTTATATGGCACATCCTGTGCAACCACATGGAAAATATAGATTGTATCTGCTTGAGTTCTAAGTGCTCTGGAAAAATCAGTCAGTACAATTAGACTGGGAAAGCACTGGGGTTTGTTGTTATTGTTTTGGATCTTCAGATTTATTATCTTCATTTTTAAAAGTGTTTTGAAGGTCACATTTTATTGGCCAAGGTAATGATCAGTGCTAAAAAAGAAACTTTACCTGGTATTTGTTTTAGGTCTCTTCCTCTTGTTCTAATAAATCTGAAAGCAAGCATAATAAAAAAGCATTGTTATATTTTCATCTAATGCTATGAGATATTAAGAGATATATATATATAAAATAATGTTTGGTGCATATATCAAATATAATAACCATTCTTTTTTTTGTTAGAACTTTCAATAATGAGGGATTGCCATGAAATAAATTGTAAGATATTTTGTAGTGATCCTCAAAGCTGCATTTTGGATAGAGGAACTCATATTTTTATATGCTGTTATCACAAGTCCTTCACCTTCTAAGAAAGATAAGCACATTGATACTTGTATTGAATGGACTGCTTCTCTTATGACGGAATTAAAAACAAAATTGGCAATATTTTGGTGACAGAAAATAGTCCCAGAAATTTGAGATGGAAAAGATTTGCACACTTGCCAGTACAGGCTTCTTCATGACAACACTCTTCATGATTGCTAAAGTGGTGGCACGACTTCTGTTGTTTCTCTGGGGAGGCTGCTCTCCCACCTAATAAGATATACTGTTAGGCTTTTATGTTCTTCTGATGATTGTATCTTATAATACCATTTCGGAATACCCCAAGTTCCTCATCTTCCTTCTTAAGCTGGTGCAGTCCTTAGCCTACTTATACCATTACATTACTCTTTCTCCTTTTCTTCTGAATTTAAAGCAACATACTGGTCATCAAGCTTAGCATAGTTTGGCTGTGTTGCATAAAACATTTGTATATCAAGTTCATAATGTAAGTGGTAATTGCAGTTATGGAGTCCCTTTGTGGAATGACGTTTTGAGCTCGCACAGTAGCTTGAGGTTACAGGCTATAGCATCTGCTGCTTGAAGGATAAAAACTATTTTCTGCTCTGCTTTTAGTTTGGCATTTTTAATAATTTTATATTACTATTGCTGTCCTCTCTACTATTACAAAATTAGCATGTTCAGTTACCTTCCTTATCCAGTTGCCTTACATACACCAACTATGACAGGGTCTAGTCCTGAATCTTGCATATTTACATTTCTGTTTAACTTTTATAGGTTTCGATGTGCCTGTGTTCATGTCTCAGCCATGTAAATGTCTCTTCAATGGAGATTTTTGAGCTTGTAGAGCAAAATTGTAGGCAATATAGTAAAAAATGCTACTTAAAGTATAAGGTTCATTTTTATGTTTTATAACTTCTACCAAACGTTTTTGTAAACTTGATTGTTTTATGAAGTCCTTTGATACTTAGCCAGTTTTTCATGACTTATGAAAATAATTGACATTTGTTCAGCTAAGTAATTAGCTAACTCCCTTAATACTGCATTTTATCAGGTCGTGCTGACTACACATTCAGGCTTTTTCACGTATTTTGTTTCTTAGATCTTGTCAGCGGCAGACGTGCATTCTGCATCTAAAGTTAAGCCTTTAACTCACAAGTGCATTGTCCTCCAAGAGTCTGTTTGTTTAGAATCACGAACTGTTATGTTTATATTGCAATGTTTTGTCTGCACTATGCTGAAGAATATGGTTATTTTAACAACGAAGTAAGAGAGGTATTTTTTTGGTTGGTGCTGCTTAAACTTTTCTTGGTAATTGTAGCTGCTTTATCTTTGTTTACTTCAGTTGTTCAAATTCTTCCTTAAAACATTTTGTTCTTTGTCCTTCTCTTAGTTATTATCAACTTCATATGACCCTCCTCTACTTTTGGTAGTAAACTAGAATGAAACAAAAATTACATTTAATCTGTAATTACTAAATTCACTGAGGTACTGATATACTAAAAATATGAAACAAAATAATTTTTATTTTTAATCCTATTAAAATATTTTAATGTGAATCTTCATCTTTCTGTAAAAGACATAACTAGAGACTCAGATTCTGTCAGGGTGATTAATGTGGGGGATGATAAAACTGAGCAGACAGGATGCTTTGAAATACACCTCCTTTTTTCTACTCTGTTTTTTCAAGGTTATCTGACAATATAAAGAAGGTATGAATACAAGTAGAAATCTGTTTTGACTGACAGAGGTAATGCTTTTCTACATACTCTAGAAGTTTCAGGGCTAAGACTACATACAGTGAAGGAATAAATTAGCTATACCAGCGTAAGTTTAGGTGTTTGTCCAAAAAGGAGTTCAAACTACAATTAGGTGAGGCAATCGTGGAGCAACTTAGTAACAGAAGGGGTAGGGCACCTCATCATACGTTGCAATACCAGCAGTCTGCGTAGTCAGTGATCTTGAACTGGAGAATAAGAAATGCAAAAGGATGTTTCTGAAATCTTGTCCTTCTCTAAAGTTTGGATGCTAAAGTCAGAACTGTAAGGCTGTGCTGTCCACTTTGTGCTGTCCAGAATTTGATATAATTTCCTAACACAGAAGATGTCGTGGTAAAGTACTGTACAGACTTTAGCTACAGGAGGAAGACATAGTGGTGATGACTGTATACTAATTCTTCAAGGACTATGTACATGGTCATTAAAAATGATAACAATAGAAAAGCAAAGTAAGAATGTAATCACTCGATTAGAGTATTGCTTTCTTTTTCTTCTTTCTCCACATGGTGCTGTATTTATGGTTAGGGCAGAATGTACTCTAGTTCCTGTTCAGATCATGTAAGGTGGTGCAAGCATGCCTATTGATTGTGGTTTACAGGATATGGTTTCAGGGATTTCTCCTGAGACATGGGACTTGAATACTTCCAGGATGATGAAGATCATACTGAATTCACTTCTCCTTACTTGGTCAAACTAAAATTTGGAAGAGAGCACAAATGCACACAGCAATAAGTGGGTTTTGTTTTGAAGCGTGATTTTAAAGTAATGCCTCTGTGATGCCTTTTACTGTGATGTTTTCGGGTATCAGTTAGGTATTTTCAGACTGTGCTTAAGATCAGATGCCTAGGGGAATTAATACACTAACTACTTATTTCATCAGTCTCTTTAGTGGGGCCATAACTTGATCTCACTGCAAAGTCTGGCATGTTTAAGTGTAGGGCATGTTCAGAGGCCTAGAGAGCATTGAGAATTCTTCCTCCTCCTTTATTGCTGTGTCTGAGTATTTTTTTTTACATGTAAACTATGAAACTTGGTAGTTGGATATGAAGTAGAATTAGTACAAGTTGCAGATGCTTGTGGTTAATGAACTTCATTACCTTCTATCTACAGATCTAGCTAGTGAAAAACAAGTTAGCTAAACATGCAGACCTTACGTCCGGTGTAACATTACACATCCTGGTGACTTAAATGGAAGACTCATCACATGTTTCCCTGTGAACAGTGTGTTTTGGAAAACAGGCAACTTGCTGAAGTTAACTTCTTTTGATAAAGCTGGGTTATTTATTATTGGGCTGGAGGATATAAAAGGTATATAAGGGAAAATAAAACCATTAAAAGCTGTCTTGAAATAAAGAGGGCTTGAATTACCAGGGATTTATGTTTATTCTACCTTTATTGTATACAACAATCTCTTTGAGATGCTATCTTACCTTACTTTTTTTGAAATAGAAGATTATTTTTTTTTACTACAATGACTAGACTAGCAGAATTAATGGGATATATTAGTAGGTTAATATGACGCTAAACACAGTGCTTTACTGTAAAAGTATGAAGTGAAACTCTTTATTTGTTCTTATGCTTGTACCTTTCTGATCTCATTTCCAAAAAATGCTTTAGATTTTCATCAGCCATTTATGTTGCTGGTACACTGTAAGAAGGCTTTCAGGCTGTCTATGAATCTAGTAGATGAGTATTGCAAAAATCAGTCTGAAGTGGATCAGTCTTTACGGTGATGAATGACTGAAGCTGGTAAGATTTCTTCTTATCAGCTACCAGCCATATGCCTTAAATGAAATTGCTGTTAATGGCACATAAAACTTCATTAGTAGCCAGATTCCTCCTGAGTGTTCTCTCAGGAAGTCCTAGATTCTTCTGAGTTACCTCATGCTGAAATGTGACTTGCTCAATGAGTGGCCTGATCAGGCAGGAGTGTTAAATCTGATCAACTTTTTCTTTTCTATGAGCAGTTGATCTGAATTTGAGGCAAAATGCCTGTGAAATATTATGCCACACTAATTGCATGTGAATATATTAAAAAGCACACAGTAAGATACACACATTTCTAAAAAGACAAGTTTTGAACATCCAAACAAATATTGTTTTGATCCAGTAGGAATAGTCTGGTCATACTGTTTAAATGTGTCCTTTTATTACAGTTAAGCAGTAATTGTTATCACAAAATCCAGATGGTGATATTTGGTAATTTCATTCAGGAAATCATTCTAAAGGTATTCTTTTTCTTTAAGGAACATGAGATGACCTTGCCTTATAAAATAGTAAAAATGTTTACCAGGTTTAACTGTTAGGACTTAAGAGAAGCAAAGTTCAATGATCAAATGTATTCAGAAATGAGAGTCCTTAACTCTCTTAGAAATCTGTTAAAGGATAGAAACTGGTGGTGTTGTCTAAATTCTATATTATTTTTGCATCACACTTCTAAATATTTTAGTCATGGTTTGTGCTCTTGGTAACCATATGATGGCTCAGCTTTAATGCATTTCACTGCGAGCTTTTTCATCTTTCAGTTCTATGCCTGATTTCTACCAAAACTTCCAACTGAAGTGGAAAGTGAATGGCAGGAATTTCTTGGGAATTTCAAGGAGGATGTCAGTCCTAGGAAGCTTAATCCAAATTCAAGATGTAGGACTGTTATGCCTCTTGTCCATACCAGATGGATTCAGTTACTGACAATGTGTCAGTGCTTTGAGTGAGTGAGGCAGAAATTGTTCAGAAATTGACAGGAATGGTGCATTAGTACTGAAGTTACTGTGTAAATATTTTCCTTTTGTTGTGAGACACTTTCTCTTCTAAGCTAGGTGTGGATAGAAGCTCTTGTCTACATTTATAAGTTTTCTTCAAATCTCTGTTTATTGATAGCAGTGCACTAACTTCTTTAGTGGCCAATTAGTTTAGAAACTAAGATAAAACATTATTAATATCCGCTGGACAGGCTCCAGATATTATCATTGCTTTTCATTTCCTTTATGCTTTTTTTGGTTTCGGGCATTGCTAATAATTTCCCACTTAAAATGCATGGTAGGCTCTCTCATTTTCCTTTAAGCTGGATAAAGCAGTCAATACAGATAGATTTTTTTTTTTTTTCCTAAATATATAAATATACACACACACATTGGTTTGCTCTGTTCTGTATGAAATAGCATTTACCTTGGCATTGACAGCTGTGACTTTTTGTCTTCCTGTAACTCTAAACCTAAATCCTGCAAATGATCAAAGTGCTTTAACCAGACCTCATGGAGAATGTAGCTTTCGGAGTAAAATTTTAATCTAAAATGCTTTCATGTAACTCTGTATTGGTTCTAGAGGCTGCTAATGTTATTCAGTTTCTTTAAAAGTAGTAGGCACTTGAAGTTCTGCTTTGTACATATGGAAGGACAGTCCTCATCTGATTTTGGCATCTTGTGTTTTAGCCCATTATGTGCTCAGAAACTAGGCATTCTTATGTCATTGTGTGCTATTGTGGTTTAACCCCAGCCAGCAACTAAGCACCACGCAGCCCCTCACTTGCTTCCCACCCACCCAGTGAGATGGGGGAGAGAACTGGGGAAAAAGGTAAACCTCATGGGTTGAGATAAGAACAGTTTAATAGAACAGAAAGGAACTAACAGTGACACTAATAACAATAAAGTGACAATAGTAATAAAAGGATTGGAATACACAAACAAGTGATGCACAATGCAATTGCTCACCACTTGTCCACCGATGCCTAAGCAGCGCTCCTTCCCCAGCCATCTCCCCCCAGTTTATATACTGGGCATGATGTCCTATGGTATGGAATAACCCTTTGGCCAGTTTGGGTCAGCTGTCCTGGCTGTGTCCCCTCCCAGCTTTCTTGTGCCCCTGCAGCCTTCTTGCTGGCTGGGCAGGAGAAGCTGAAAAGTCCTGGACTTAGTCTAACCATGACTTAGCAGCAACTGAAAACACCAGGGTGTTATCAATGTTCTTCTCATCCTAAACCCAAAACACAGCACTGTACCAGCTTCTAGAAAGACAATTAACTCTATCCCAGCCAAAACCAGGACAGCTGTAAACTTGTAACATTCACAATAGGATTTAGTTTGTCAATGAAATGTTACATCTCAGCCTTTTATACAGTAGCGTTGTGGTTAGAGTGTGTCTGGGAAACTGAAGTAGTGGGAGCAGTTGATACTCATTTGAGTTCTGGGAGATGATACCCTGCTTCACTTAAAGGACCCTAAACGCTTGTCTGTCTGCACCTCTGGGTGCTTGCATCCTCTTCAGGTGGTCTGCATTAATTGTTTTAATTCAAAAAGCAGGCTTCTGCTCTGAAGTGTATCAGTTGCTTTCTGCCTGCAATCCATTGCAGGCATTGTTTGCACTCTGAAATGTCTCTGAGTGTGTGAACTGGATTCTATTACTGAAATTAAACTGAAGTGTGCACTCCAGAAATGCAGGTAATGCACTCCAGTTGCTAGTCCACATTCAGTCCTTGGAACCAGTTTAGAATTAATTTGAAGCAAAAAAAAAAAGGCTTCAGTACCAGCTATTTTGCTCTGCAGACCCATTTGTTTGCATTGTACTACTCACTGATACCAGTCTAGTCAAACTGTCCTCTTGCAAAGGCACAGAGCTTCAGAAAAGGTTGCAGGATTCACTGGGCCACAGAGTGACAAGAGGGAAGGTAACTTTCTAACTGAATGATAGTCATTCAGAAGAGGGAAGTCTCGAGTTTCCACAGCTATTTATAAGTTTAATCCAATAACTGTTTAGTGTAAAACATTGTAATACAGTCTGTTCAAGTAGGTTTGCTTGTCCACCATCTGGACATGAGTGCTGCCTGCCAAACCTCTAAGTTGGAGAACACATGGAGGGCAGTGAAAGAAATCAAGGTTACTTTTAAGTAGTGAGGGTTCTTCAGGATAACCTTGGTTGTGTCAGGATGGAGTGGTTGTGTCGGGATGGGGTTAGGAAGGCCAAGGCGCAGCTGGAGCTGAACTTGGCAAGGGATGCTAAGAACAATAAGAAGGGCTTCTACAGGTATGT
>JAVKLA010000053.1:15153172-15203061 GCA_034782735.1 Sagittarius serpentarius | reverse complement strand
CTCTGGTGAGACCCCATCTGGAGTCCTGTGTCCAGCTCTGGAGTCCTCAGTTCAAGAAAGACATGGACCTGCTGGAGCAAGTCCAAAGGAGGGCTAGAAAGATGATCAGAGGGTGAGAACAACTTTCCTATGAAGACAGACTGAAGGAATTGGGGTTGTTCAGCCTGGAGAAGAGAAGGCTCTGGGGAGACATTATTGCGGCCTTCCAATACTTAAAGGGGGCCTATGAGAAAGATGGAGAGAAACTTTTTAGCAGGGCCCGTAGCAATAGGACTAGGGGAAATGGCTTTAAACTAAAAGAGGGAAGATTTAGACTAGATATAAGGAAGAAATTTTTTACAGTGAGGGTAGTGAAACACTGGAACAGGTTGCCCCAAGAGGTGGTAGAAGCCCCATCCCTGGAAACATTCAAGGCCAGGCTGGACGGGGCTCTGAGGAACCTGATTGAGTTGAAGGTGTCCCTGCTCACCGCAGGGGGGTTGGACTAGATGACCTTTGATGGTCCCTTCCAACCCAAGCCATTCTATGATTCTGTGCTAACCTCTGTACACTCACTGTCTCCATTTAAGCTGTTACCACCTTCTCAGTTGTAACTGCCTTTGTCAGTGGAAGTGGCTGAAGGAAGTGTAGAGTGCACTATGCCAAATGCTCAAAGTACCAGCCCTTGAGTATTTAGAAGAAATGGGGATCTTGCTGGGAACATAAAGGTACTCAAATCAGTGTTTTTCTTTTGCTGTTCTAGGTTGTTTATTACAAGAATGTGGTGGAGGGGGAGATTACACATAATCTGGGTTGTAAGTACCTGGTGGCAAGCAGAAGCTTGTTCAAATTTGGAATTGCTAGCTCTGGTCTGAGTTCCTGTTTGCTGTAGATCAACATTCCTCAGTTAACTGCTTCTGTGTGGCTTAGTTAAACTAAATACTGTGTTACATCTACAGATACCAAGCAAAAGAGAGTATAGCACAAGGTTATAGTGGTGTTTGATTTAGTTTATAGGTGGTCAAATATCACTGTATTTGAATTGGTTTTAATGGAATGCTAGATGGTGGGAGAGGCACTAAAGCTGGTAAGTTTATTTTAGTGCAAAATACTTTATACTGTAGAAAATGTATTAGTAAGTGGGCTACACCAGAAAACGATGCCGAAAGTCATCCCACTCTAGGCTTTTACTTGAGATACTGTTATTGGAGGTTTAGCAACCTATAGTGCCATCAGTAGTGGTACTGATGGAGACAGTTCCACCTATATAAGAACTAAATGATATGTCCATCCTCGGCCCTTTTATAAATTTAGGACAAATATACTGATGCCTTAGGTATGTTGATTTTACAAGTGAGCTATGTTGGAGAGATCCTAAGTCCAAGTATGTAATGCATATTCAGATGACGTGTAGTTTCATAGAAAGTAGAACTTTCATCTTTGATTGCATTTTTCTTGTCCCACCGTGTTCAAGTGATATGGTTACAATTGTCTTAGTGTATTAGTCTGTTGGCATGTATCTTAAGTGATTCAAAAATCTAGGTGAAGCTGTTCTGTTATAGCAACATCAGTTTTTTGGGCAATGAATGCATTGTGCTCTCATGCAGAGCTCATGCTTGCTTGACTGTGAGGGAGAAAATTACAAGTTTATTAGCTGATATAGCATCTTTGTTTTCCAAAGTAATTTGAAGTCTGTACTTCTCCCAGGAAGTGAAAATGGAACTTTTCCTGAATTTAATGAACTGTTTTGATAGTAAAAGTGTTCTGGAGGAAAAACATTTTTCACTCAAGTCTTTACAGTAATTTTGAGTCTACAAAGAGTTAAAAGTGTGCTTTAAAAATGAGCTGAGAGACACACTGGTTTTAGTCATTAGATCTATAGTCACTTTTTCTAAGAATGAAAAATGCATAGGCCTTTAGAAATTTCAGGTTAATTTTGGAAGTTAATTTTAGAAGGTAAAAATTTAGACTTCATCATATATCCATGTTTTTATGAGAATGCAATGTTATTTTGGTAAACACATCAAATTTTTACTTTTCTAATGTAGACATTAATTCCACTTCCAGTTCTCTCAGTGTGAGTTACTGAGTTATCCACTATAAAGTACCTGAATTTTTAATATTCAACACAGAAATCAATGCTGAGTATGGGTGCTTAAACGGCTGTTTCTTAACATATTTAAACCATTAGATTTTGCATTGAAGCTTCCTGACCACTTGTACGGTCTTGATTTAGCCTTCAACAATGAACTTCTGCTTTAATCTTATTAATTGCATTTTTTTTATTTAGATTAAAAATATGTGCTGGTATCTGAGTAGTCTTTCCTTAAAACTACTCAGAAATAGATCTGAAACAACAAAGTAATTATCTTATGTCAAAAGGATTAAGGGCTTTATCTATCACTAGAGGTTGTCTACCTCTGGTTGAACCACAGAGTCCATTCATTAATATAGCAGTATGTCCTTTGCCCTTTGTCTTCTAATGAATGACTTGCCATGGAAGGTAGTATTCCAATGAAAAGAACTCCTGCTCAAGGAACTGTGTAATACTTCTGTCCCTTAATGTATGGGTAATTGCAAGTATACAGGAACTTCATCTGGATGGCTGACAGGGGAAAAAGGAAAGCTTTGGAAAAGGTTTTGTTGTCTGAAAATGCTGAGATACTAGTCACAGAGAAGAATGCTAAATTTAGTTGCGCTATCATACTTCTGTGTGGGTTTTTTCCTTCTGAGAAATAGAAATTGCTAGGAAACACTGGCAATAAAGTGACCAATAAAAGGATGGCATAATAGAATAAAAGTATGGAGAACAAATGTCAGACATGGTGAAGAATATATGAGTAACTATTAATAAAATGACAGTGAAATAATGTGAGTGAGGATAGATGAAGATTTTTCTCACAATGAAGAATGTGAGTCATGATCAAAGGACATTTGAAAAAAGTACTAGGAGGCATACTACTCTGAAACGTACATTAACACAGGGATAATGGGTACAATATACAAATTGCCTAATTTTTTAAAGTGGAGCTTACACTCAATTTTGATGCCTTCAAAACTTTCTTTATTGCCTGGTATTTCTAACTTTGTTTTAATTGCTTGTGGAATCTTTGTACTGAAATATTTTACCAAAAAAAAAGAAGGAAGAGGATTTCTTTGCATATGATGAAAGGGCAGAAGGAAAAATCAACAGTCTGAACTTGCATCCAAACTTCTGCGATTAAGTAGTTGTGTCATCTGGACCCTCTATATTACAATTTGTCATTTCTAACAAAGAAGAAAATTGTAAATTTTCCTTTATATGAAGTAAGATTTTTATTAATTTGGATTTTTTTATTTGGAACCTTTCCTTTCCTGTCTTTATAGTAGGTTGTCCATTAAATTGACTAGATCATGTTGCTACTGTTATCAGTGTAAAGTGCAGTACATATTTGTGGTTGTCTTTGATAGGTATTGCTAATGCCCTTAAAATGCACATCTGTTCAGAGAGGCAGGTTGATATTTGAAAAAAAATAAAAGAAAGCTCACAATTAATTTCATCATAACAGTTTGACCTTGAAACTTAAGTGAGCTTTCAGTAATTTCAAGTGAAGTAATGAAACAAGGTACTACTTTCTAATATCCTGTAGAAAAAGGAAATTTAGGATCTTACTTTTTCCACTTGAAGGAGAGTCATTGCTAAGACTGCCCCTAATGTTAAAGCATCATCTGGAGACTTGAGATATTTGAATTCAATTGTTAGATATGTAACTGGTTTCCTGTGTAACTGCCCAATCTTCTTTTGTTACTTGTTCATTTTATAAAATGGAAAGGTTGGTACTTCCCTTTGTTCCTGCTTGCTTTTTTTTTTTTCATAGCCAGGAAAAGGTCGTGTTAAACAGATAAATAGCTTTTTTTTGTTTTTGAGGTATGGCAGCACAAATTCTTTTTAATTCTTTTAGGAAAAAGAAACAGTTGTTTGGGGTTTTCTGGGTTTTTTGGGGTTTTTTTTTGGAATGTACTCTGTGCTATGTAATTCTTCTGTAAATTCAGAATCTTTAGAAGCCTTCAGTTTAAAAAAAAAAGCTACTTGAAAAGCCCACCTTTTGTTCAGTTCAGCTCTCTAATGTTAATGATTTTGATATTTTAATGCCTTTCTTGGTAGCATGCAATAACTGTCAAATTTAGTTAATTTAATTTTGAAAAAAAAAAAGTACTGTAAGTGCTCATGGTAGGTTTTGTCAATCTGCAAAAGCACTGTTAAACCTATAATCAAAAGGGTTTGTGAAATTTTATTCTGTATGTTATGAAATTTCATGAAAGCAAAGGAAATTGAATGTACAATAAAAGTCCATCAAATATACAGGGGTGCACATGGTCAAACAAAACCAGCTTCCCCTTATGTCTTTTGAAGCAGTATCTGATTTTTTTTAACAGTAACTTATTTGAAAAGAAAACCCTAGAGGTCTGGGGTGTTTTGGGTTTTTTTCCTTATAATTTTTGACACTTTTATCAATGACTTTCCTGTTGTGCCATGTTAAAAATTACCTTTTAAGGATATGTAGGAACAAAAATACATCCAGATGGTTGCTTTATGAATGGAAGTTTAATATTACATACATGCTGTAATAACAGTTGCTTCAAAGTGCTTAAAATAACAGTCCAAAGAATAGTGATTTTTGTCATCACTTCTGTATACCACTTGGGTTGTGAAGGAAAGTCTATACGAACTAATAATTTGAAGGAAATTCTGAGCTTCTCTAAAACCAGTTTCCAGGATGCCAAGGACCTACTGGTAGCGCAGGTAGGTTCCTTTAGTAATATCCTGCAGTTCTCTTAATAGAGGAGGGTGGATGACAAGTGTTCTGTCCTCTTTCCTTCCCTCTTTGTGAAGATTGTAGGCTTCACATTACTGAAACAAGGACCTGGGTTAAATTAATGTAGATAACATTCATGAAAAATGGTAACAGAAAATAAGAGCTCAGTGAAAGGGTTACAGCCTCTTTCAGAAGGGCCTCTTTTTGGCAACAGTTTTTTAGACTGAATTTCGCTCATTTACCCTTGCTGCTCTTGGTTGGATGTAGAATCCCTGTAAGCAAACACTAGAGGAGGCCATCTGGTCCTGAGCTTTTTTCCTACATCCCACTTCAGACTCTTCACTGCGTACATTCAGCAAGCCAACACAATGTTATAATTACACACTTTTCCCCACCTGCCTTCTGAGATCATCTTTTGTGTGGATTTAAAGTACATTTAATGCATTTAAAACCGAAGTTACAGAATGAATAAATCAAATTTTTCAGTCAGATCTTGCTTGCATCTCGGTTATGGCTTTGTTGGAGTTCAGTTTTAACAATTTTTTTTTTTCTTGCTCATCTGTTTGAAGTGGAAAAAATAATATGCAGAATGTAAACTTTGACAATATCAGAATCTTTCATACAGTCTTGAAAAAGTATTGATGCAGGAATGCTTATTTTTCTATTTTGACCCAACTCTAGCCATACTGCTCATTTTTTTTTATAGAATGGTTTACATGTAGTATAAGCCCATTATTGAAATATCTTTGGGCTACATAGTACATTATCTCTTGATTAGCCAATTTGATTATATGAAGTAGATAACACAGGGTTTTTTTGCCATAATGGAGAATCCATGTACCAAGTTAAGACCAGTGGATTTTGACTACATATCTGCCATAGGTCAAATAGGGTTATCTTCCTGATAAGAGAATGGAAATACTTGTATTTCTGCTAACTGTCTGTCTTGTCTAGAGGACTGCTGCCGGAGACATGGACAAGAAAATTAAAATCATACTTGGAAAGTGGGAGGCAGTATATTTTCCAAATTAAAAAAAAAAAAGTAAAAAATGCTGATGTAAGACTAAAAACTGATTGTCCATATCTTACTCACTATCTCATCCTGCCTTTCAAAGTGACTAATCTAGTTTGCCACCTCCTTTCTAACGATTATTATTTCTCAGAGCTGGGAATAAAATCTAGGCTTCCTGCCTATCAATATTCTTTTATTGATAGCAAATAAAAAAAAATTAGCTTAAGAGAAATGTTTTGTTTCCTCTGGAGGCTGGGCTGTGTAGAAGTGGCTAGTTATAACTTATGTTGCTCAGTGACATCTAACTGAGTAATTTTTTTGATCCAGGGTGTTCATACTGACAAGACATTCAAGACTTCTCAGTTACGGAGTTAGAATTATGATTTCACGTTGTGGAATTCACTCAAGGCAAGATAAAAGAACATGGGGTTTTTGTTTTCATCACATGATTTTTGGGACAGTTCATTGGTTGATCCTCTTAACACAATTTATGGATATAGAGTATACAACAGATTTCAAAATTAGAACTCTCTGATTAGCAAAAAGCGGTAAAGGTTGACCTTTTAATTGTGAATTTGAGTGATATCCAAAATGGCAGCTGTCCCATATGCATAGGTGTCCATTGTCAACAGAAGATACATTTTCCCCTTCTTTATATACCAGTATTGATGGAAAGTATACCATGCTTGTCCTAATATAAGGCAGACTTTTACGTCAGCAGCTGCAAATGCTGCAAGGTGTACCTGATATCCAGGTATCCATGAGTGGTGTTTTAGAAAGTGAAGATATAGTAACAGTCAAACTCATCTCCACTGACATCATGTTTTCTAATTACATGATTTTATTTTACTGTAATTAATTTCTCAAACAACTGATGTTGTTATAATTCATATTATAGAATACAAATACTGTAAGTGTGTCTCCACATTCTTCAAAAGTTTGATGTAATGCCAGGATTAACTTTTCCTTTAATTCTGCTGCAGGTGTAGATTTGTATGAATTTCTTCTTCAGTTAGAAATATTACATTCCAGTACTGAATTTTTATTTGAATGAATAACAGTATTTTTTTGTGCCTTTATGTTCACAAGAGGATGTTATGTTTGCTCGGATTCTTATGAATATAAACAAGATGAGCAGAAAGGTGTGTAGGCTCTCTTCCAATTTCATATTGCCAGTATTTTTCCTTAATTCCATTATTTTCAAGTTTGGGATAGATGTCAAGTCTTGTGTCAGGACAAATTACTGCTGTATATAGTGTACCTCTGGAAGTCATAAGGTAGTCATATAAACAGTCATAAGCAATAGCAAAAAGTCATTCTGACCTGTAAGCTGTGTTACAGACAGCTTAGAGAAAGTTTCTGCGCTTCACTGATGCATATTTTTGGGAATGCATCTATTACAGTCCTGTCCCAAAAACTATGGTTGGAGGGTGGATAGCCATGAGTTAGTATTATACAAAAGAATTCTTAGATGGTTGCTTAATGCATCCCCTCTTAAACAAAAGTGCACCTTTGAGTTTATGTTGTTAGAAGGTATATAGGTATATGCTAGGCTATATAAAATTTTCATTTGTGAATGTTTTAGTATTCATAGCTGTATTGAGTTGGCTGAGAATTTCAGCAAACTAATTCTGAAATAAGTTGAAAATTTCTCCAAACCTCTCAATGTTTTGTTATGCTATGATCTGTTTTACTGTTGTCTCAGGTCAAGGGCTGCTGTTGATTCCTTTTCCTCTGCATTTCCAATATCTTCCTGCTTGGATATTTTTATACATTCCAAATATGTATTATTTAACTTACCACTGTGCATTCCTTGTTGTTGATTTGCCTCTTTCCCTAGTAATTCCACATGCTGAGCAACTGTGTCTGTGTGTCTTGCAGTTGCCTTTGCTAAGGGTCAGGCAGCCAGCTTATACTTGACTGCGGTGGAAATAATTCCTCCTCTGAATTTCTTTGATCATAAAAATATGGCCATAATTTAAAAAGACCCTTTAGGTAGCATGTGCATCAAGATTAAAGAGTTTCTATTTCTTTCAGGTTCAGCTGTTTGAGTGCATGGACTATGTATATTTAACCCTGAAAGATGGATTAAAGTCTTTAGTCTTGCACACTTACAGACTAATGGGAAGATGCGCAAATTGTTGTTGCAGCAGTATGAGGACTGTAAAATTACAATGCAAAGCTTAAAATACACAATTTGTAAAAATTGTACAATTTGATAGATGAAGGCTTCTAATTCTTTGAAATTTGTGGGGCCACAAATTACATTAGCAGATCGCTTCTGCACTTTTGTAGGAAACTTTTGAAGTCCAGTTCCTCTTAAAGTTATAATCAAACCATTTCTACTGGAAAGTACTGTGTATTGTAAAACTAATGCCAATACATGTAGCTATAGGTGTTTATTATTAACGAGACACTATGTATTATATCTGCCAAAGAGCTACTTATTTAATTCTCTGAGGTCATACATCAAAATGTAAATGGGTTGGTCTAGATCATTGCCTCCCATACTCTGTTCCTTTTGGTGATGGTAAATATCTAGAAACCAGTAAAGCTGTCAAAGTAGAGCAGTGTGAACAAATCTAAGGTATCATACGGTTGTGTAGGCTACCTTTTTATTCTTAGGAGTTTCTCAGGGAAAATCAGCATCACTTTTACATTAAGGTTACTGGCTGCTGAAATGGTCTCTTGGTGGTATAGACAGAGTTAGACATCCTGTGTTTTGCAGGCTGAATCTGACCTGGTCGAAAAAATCCATATAGTTCCACTGCTGCTATCTCTGTTAGCCTTTTTTGTGGTTCCTATGTCTATGTACTATACTGTGGTCAGATGTCTTTGTACTGCTGAAATACACATATTGCCACATGAAAGGTATACGCAATCACATAGCAAATACTTGAAATAATTTAACCTAAACTTGCTGTTTAAAAAAACTTAAAAAATTGTGTAGCACGAAGTGGTATTTATTTTTGAGTATATGACAATAATACATATTTTAGGTATGTGGAATAAATATATATCTACCTGAAACAATGTGTTATAATGTTCTTTCAATAATGGATGACAAAACCAGTGTATTATTACTGGTTTATGTAAAAATCCTCTTTTCAAGGAAAATTAATCCTGTACTTCAATTTTGGACTTCTGAGAACAGCTATCTAAATTAAAAGGAATAATCTTTATGGCCTCCCAAACTTAGTGTCTCCTAGAATGTCTGCCATCTTAGGTGTAGTCAGCTATATTATACTTAGCATTTTTCTCACACACACACACACACACACACACACACTCTTTTATAAGGTAGGTATGAAAGAGAAATAAACCAATTACCATCTCTCCCTCATTTCTCATTTCAGCTTCACTTCTTTTACATTCAGGGTATATCCTTGCCCTTTCCTTGCTTTAGTCTCTCTAGTCATCCCTTTCTCCGGTTAAAACTCTATAAATGTTTTAGTTTCTTAACCATTTTCTCTTGGGTTAATCTTTCAAAAAGGATGAGCAGTTTGCTAAGAGTTCTCCTATTTTTTTTAGTTACTGTGTAGAAAGAGGAAATTTAGACCACTGAGAATATTGCTCAGTAGTATGTCTGTATCTTCCAGAGAGAAATGGCCTAACAGTTACCCACATAACACTATGTGTTTGATAGGGAGAGAAGATGAGCCTTATTTTTAATAGCACCATACAAACAGATGGTGAAAAGCAACACTGTCTAGTGAGGGTTCCCAAGGAAGCCTGAATAAAATGGGTGTGGAGTGGGTTGAGGGTTTTTTGGTCTGATTTTCTCTTACCTGCTACACATCCTTGCATAGCCTCAATTTCCTTGCATAGTCTCAGTTATTGGATGCTCATTCTTAATAAACAAATTAAGGAATAGTCTGATCAGTAGGTTACTCCTGTGGTAACTAAAGTAACTTAAGTGGAACTGGAGGTATGTGTTGACTACATCTTAGCTACGTTTCTGTGATACAGAATGGCATTTCCAAGTTCAGTTTACTTCATCCTCTAGATAATAGTCAGATCTTTTAATAAATTTGCCACCTCAGCAGATACTCTTCTTCATGTGTATAGTAGTCATCCTCACCTATCATTTCCCCTTGAAATTCTCCTATGTACTCAGAATAAATTCTTTCCTAAATTTATGGTAGGGAAGGCAATTATTCTATAAAAGGTGTTGCTTGTTGGATTGGCTTTAAATGACTTCAGATCAGAAAAGTATTTATCTTTTCATTATTTGACTGGTTTTATTGGCTATCTTCCTTTTATTCTTGTTATCCCTTTCTGTGTAATTCTCTTGGGGAGCAGTTTAGTATCTATGTTGTCCTTCAATATATAAATATAAAATCTGTAAATAAGGAAAAAATCGTAATTGTAGGTCAGTCTATTGTAACCTCATTTTTACCTCCGACAGAGATTTTGCAGATTTTTGATATTTCTAGAAATAACTTTCAACTCTTCTAGTACAGTTTTGCATTGTCTGTTTTCCCTGGTTTTTTCCTTTTGTTTATCAAGGTATAACTTGTCTTTCAAACCCTCTGAGTTTTCACAAAATGCAGAGTCACTAGCTGCAGTTTCAAGTCATCACATAAAAAGTTACTTTTTTCTTCCTGTGACTACATTCATATTCTGCTTAATCAAAAAGTCTACTTATTTCCTTCCTGTATCCCAACTGGTGGGGTTTTTTTGTGTCTGGATAGCTTCCTACCACTTAGCTCCTCTTTCTTTTAGTTTTTGTTGTTATCTTAGCTTTTTTGTTTTCTCTAGAAATGGATTATTCACATATTTTGATGGACAGTTGATGCCTGCTCAACTCAGAGAGCAGACTCCATCCTGGAACATTTGTGGCTGCCATGGGGAAAGTTACTTGTGTATTTTCTGCCAAAAATTGTTCTCTAGGGTTGGTCAAAGTCAAATTTCAGCCTGCCTCCATTCAATTCCTGTATTATGTTGTATTTCTCTTCCCTTTAGTGTTAGAATGCATTATTTTTCTTCCATTCTGTTTCTTCATGTTGTAACTCCCAACAGTTCTACTTTTTTCTTCATATGATGTTTTTCTTTCATATGTTTTTTGTCATCCTGCTTCTTACTTAGTGTCACATTTTTGTGATCATATAGGTATTTTTCGTTACAGCCTTTGGTTTCATCTTTCCCATGTTTTCCTGGAATATTTTCAACATTTTCTCAAGAATTTTGATCTTTCTTTCATTTTTCCTTTTATTCTTTTTGATATTCTGCTTTTCTTGGTATGTACAGATGGATTTTAAGTCATTCCCACGATCTGTTTTATATCTGTTGTTCTAAGATAGTCACATTTTGATCTCCTTTAAGGAGAGAACTGAATGAAATAACAAGGTAGAGTGACTCAAATTTTGATGTGTCTGAAGAGATCTGTATTTGGAATTTTTTCTTTTTTTCTTTCCCCGAAAATCTCAGTACTGTTCTTCTAGATTTGTTTGGGCTGGAGGAGGAGGGCACATCTCTAATCATTGTGGTATCTGGAGACAAATGTGGAAAGGAATCAAGGGTTTGATTTCATTATTTGGTACTCATCTCTTCCCTCACCCTCTGATTTGTATGATCTATTCTAAAATCAGAGACCATGTGCACATTAGTGCTGGTACGTAAGCAAATATATCCTGTCAGTCAGGATCCAAACAGGCTCAGTTTACAGCATTCAAGAAAGAATAGCTCGTGTTATCGTTCTTCCTCCTGGTTTCCATCAGCGGATGTCTGCCGCTATTTGAGTTCCTCCCTTTTGCTGAGTTGACACTGAATGTTGCATTGGTTCTTACTTCAGTTACTTGTTTCTGCTTCACATCAGCTTTCCTTCAACATCCCTACCCCTTGCAAGTGAAGACAGAAATTTAAGGATTCTTTTTTTTTATTTAGTTATGCTCTTTTAAGGAATCAACTTTCCCTAAAATCAAAACATCCAGTTGCTTCTAGGTTGATCAAATCATCATCTTAGAAAGCTAGCTTGAGGCTTACATTGCAGAAAGAAATACTCACAATCTGCTTTCCATTTGCTATCTGGTGCGATTCAGGTTTTCTCTGTGAAAATTCCTAGTAATACTAATCTGATTGTTTGCATATACTTAAATGCCATGTGCTCTCCTGTTGTTTCCAAACACTGCAAAGTAAGAGCAAGGATAAATCCTTCAAATACCACTATTTCTAACTGTAAGATACGAAAGGACTTTTAGTTTTACAGATACTCAACACAGGCTGTTAATCTGAAAGATAAAATGTTTTATTTATTCTGTTGGACCTGGCTTTTCTAATTGTGACATGAAGTGAATTTCTAAGAGATTCAGTGCAATTCTGTTTCTCTGTGACCTTCTTTTGTCTTTGAGATTTATTAGGTTCCTTGGTTTTGACTGGAAGGTCTTCATTGTGACTTATAGGTCTTGAGTTTGTATTTTTTCCCTGAAAATTCAAAATAGGCTGCATGAATTAGCTCTATAAACACTTTTTTCTTTGCTATGCTTGGAGAAGAAAAGTAACTGGGACAACATGGTGTGAAATGCTATCAAAACAAACAATCTCTGTTAGATGCTTTTATTTTTCCCTCTCTAGTCCTTGTAGCAATTCCCTGATATGTACAAGGCTAGCAATGGATTCTGATCTCATCAAGATCACTCTCTGCGTTAATCTATAAAAGGGATGATTCTCATTCATTCAGCTCTAATCGTTGTTTCTCATGTTATCCATCTATTGACAGGAGCCCTCACAGAAGTGATTTTTGTCCTGTTGCTGTGTTCTGTTGAGTGAAAATGGTTCAGATGATATCTCTTTCCAGAAAAGCAAACTGTGTGCCCTATTGTGATAATCAGAAGAAATCTTTTTTTTCCTTCCTTCGTGAGCAGTGGTGAACAACTACCTTGTGCTTTGAATATTTTATAACATCAAATTGGCTAGGATCTCAATATAAGATGGGTAAGAATGGCTTCACTCATTCAGGCTGAATTCACCTATTCCCAATATTTTTTTCTCAAATAGCATCTGCAAATGGATGCCTAGGGAGAAGTGTTACACGTTCGCCAACACATAATCTCCCACTCTTCAGCTGCTTTCAGCTCTAGTTTTCTTAAGGCTAATGTTTTCCATTAACGGATCTCTCTGAGGAATTCTTGGTCATGATTATGTTTGCAGTCCTAGATCTTGCACCACTCGTTCTATGCTTTACAGAATGAGGCTGTTACAGTTGTAACTACAGATCTAGATTCTTTATCTGGAGAGGATTGACCTGCTCCGAAACTGAGAGTATCTTATCAGATGTAAATTCTGCTGTTGTGTGCCTTCTATTGCAGGAATGTGTTCTTCTTGATCCAGAGATTGGTAAAACCATGCTTGAAATAGTTTTAGGTTTTACATTCATTCAGCATCCTCTCAGATACTAACACAAAGAAACTGAATTTCAAATCTTACAAACTCGGCTGAGGAGCTCAGGGAAGTCTTATGGCTCATGCCTTGTCATTTTACTCCTCTTCGTCTTTGCCAAGTATTTTGGTGTCAAAGAAAGTGAGTGCTTTTCTTTTCTTCTACCATCTAGGGTAGGATTGTCCATTAGACATCCCTCTGAATTTACTGAATAGAGTTACTGTTCAAAACACCTTACAGCTACCTTGCTCCATAGCTAATTTGTTCTTTTACAAGAACTTGTTCTGACAGGAAGTAGATTTGGAAGTAGATTTTTTTTGTCTCTCTTAGCCTTGAGTACTGAATGAAGTGAAACTGCCAAATCAGTCTGGACTCGAACTTATGTTTTACCATGCAGAGATTTGATTGCAATGATGACTTTACCACCTCTGTTGAGAGGGTTTGTTCACATGTTTAGAATACTTGCTTTCACATCTTAATCAGTGTTGCATGGAAATATATTCTCCACAGAAACTATATTCTCCACAGAAACTATATTCTTCAGAGATGGTCAGCATTCTTAAGAGTAAGGTTCTCCTTTTTCCACTACAGACTGCACCAAGACTCTACGAAATATTGGCCTCTCTACTTAAGATGTGAAAGAGCCTATTCTCTTGCTGAAGGGCATATTTCTTTCAGGATAATTGGGTTGATATTTGGACCTTTTATTGATCATGTTCTTAGACTGTGAACACAGTCTTTCAGCTTTCTGGGACTGAGAGTAAATAAGTAAGAGCTGGGAGTAAATTTGTGGTCATTTGCCCTTTAAATTGGGCGCTACCCTTTTGCATTGAAACAGATTGAAAATTGCAAAGCTGGACTGTATTTTGCTGTTATGATAAAGGTATGTTTGGTTCTTTCTGTGCAATACGCTGACTTACAGATAGCTGATACGGCATGTCAGACTTAACCAGTTTTTCAGATGGTTTAAATTTTATACCGTACATGCTCTGAGCAGGGATTCTTTCCTCCTGTGGATTAATGTCCTTCTGCAAGTCATGCAGTTTGTGAATTGGTGAAAGATCAGAGCTGTTCATTCTTTTTTTTCTTAACTTTTTCCCAAGAAACATGGGGTATGGACCTGTTATCCATAATCTAGTAGTTTGCATAGTGAAAGAACAAGTGGTGAGGGCCACAACATTCAGGAAGAAGGAAATTTTCACTGGATATTGAAGGAAAAAAAAAATTCATAATGAAGAGGATGCCCAGGGAGGTTGCAGAATCTCCATCCTTGGAGGCTTTCAAAACTCTACTGGACAAGGCCCTCAGCAACCCGGTGTAAGTCCTAAAGTCAGACATGATTTGAGGAGGAGATTGAATGGGATGACATCTGAAGATCCCTTCCTACCACATTTTTTTACCATGATTATATAATAAATAGGATAATCTTGGTTCTTAAGGAAAAATTCAGCTATTTGTACTCATTTTGAATAATGGGTGCTTTATGCAAAGAGGAAGATTTTGGTTTAGAAGTATTAAAGATAAGATAGGACTTATTTCTCAGCATTGCAAGTATATGACTAAAATTAATTCTTCTCACAGCTTAAATGGAAGTCTTGTCACAAAAAGTTTTCATAAGAATAACTGAATAAAAATTTTATGTATTTGAAAAGCATGATATATTCTGATATATTAAATACTGATATACTGACTTGTTTTTGAAGGAGTAATGCCCTCTCTCAGCCTGCTTGTGATACTGTTCCTTCTGCAGAAGGGGGTGCTGCTTTGCTGCAAGGGCTCATTGCTGGCTCAGTGTTCAATTTTTTGTCCATCAGGACCTGCAGATCCTTTTCTTTCCAGCTTGTGGTCCCCTAGCGTGTGTTGGTGCATAGGGCTTTTCCTCCCCAGATTAGAAGTGTGCATTTCCCATTGTTGAACTTGAGATCTGTGTTGGCCCATTTTGTATCATCTGCAGCAGTTGTAGTTCTTTAAGTTCAAGTTTTTCCATAGCAAGTATGAGATTTAAAAAAAAATGTATTTTGACTAGTTGGATAATACAGATTCTTGGACTGTGTATGAAACATAACACTTTAAAGGCCACAATACTAAACTTTTGCTTATATTTCTTGATTCTGAATTGACCGTTTCTGCTTGCATGGCTCTTATGCATCTTTTTAAAGACTTTTATAAGATGGTCCTGGATTACTGTGGCTATGGGGGAAAAATAATCAGATAATAAGAATATAAGGAGGCAGGATATAATATTTGATAGTATGCAGTCCTGTCAAGTGTATGTCTGTGTAGAACACTGCAGTTTGTATCCATCAGCACATTAGTACTCAAACAGTTGATTTAAACCTAATTAGCAGATGTTCTCTAATGATGAAAATCCTAATGACTGCATTCCCTGAAGAGATTTTCTGCAGCACACTTCTTAATTTTACATGGACTTTTCATTTGCTTGTAAACTGAGAAAAGGCCATTTTCATTTCACATTTTTATAACTGTGTAAAAGCGTACTTTCTAGATGCAGTATCACAGTACAGTTATTCATTAGAAATTCCGTACTGAATATATATGTGATTGGATATATGAACAGTGCATTGGATCTGTGTATGCTCAGTGAGTGTACCTGGGATTCCTGGTCGTATGTAGTAGTTCTGAAAGGTCGAAAATGTAAACAAATGTGAAAATTCCTCAGTCTACCTGGACCAAATTTCCAAGAAAGAACATTTTTGGAGAAATGTCACTGTTTTGTGGTTTTTGTCCAGAAGCTGTTAAATGCACAACTGCGTGCTTTAGTAGGTAACCATGAATGAGCTGTAACAGAAAGTACCTGATAGAAGTGATTTAAATCTGTGGAGGAAAAAAAACCCTGAAGCTTAATATGGTCAGTTGGTAAAGAAATCACAGTTGTCACTTGTGAGGTAATCACCTGCCATCTGTTCTGAAGCTTTATAATAAACCCCCCCCCCCCCGAACAACACTTCCTTGAACAAGCAGCAAGATGATCTTTGTTTTGCCTGTATTTATTGCCTGCCAAAAGTTCTGGGTTTTAAAGACACAGTGACAGTTCATTTTAGTGTTTAGGATGGCCTGTGTGAGGGCATGAGATAGTACTTTTAATGGTAGTCCTTCGAATATGGAATGAACTTGTGATGGAGGTCAACCCAGTATAAAACCTGACTGCTTTTGAAGTACATTAGCAGTTTTTCTCAAAAAATTGAACTAAACCCATGATCATATAACAGTAGTTTACATTAAAAACAACACAAAATATGGTTTTATGTTCTGAATGGGAGAACCTTGTCCTGGTTCCCAAATCATAATTTAGCTCTGAACCTGCCCTAGTAAAAAAAAAAAAGAACTTTCATTATTTTGAAGAAGTAGCTCTCATGTTGTATTTTTATTAAAGATGAAAGCTTGGAGTAGAAAAAAAAAATATAATGGAATAGCTCTTACACCTCCAGAGGAAAGATGCTATCTAAGGCATAGAACACAAAATATCATTCCATGTTTAAAATCTCTACCATGACAACAGATCAAATGAAACACCAAGAACAGTACAAACGAGAAGGTCCAACTCAAAGTTCATGACACTCATGGTTAAAATATAGAAGCAATGAGTATCAAGAACATACTATTTTTGAAAAGCATTGTAATTGAATGTACATTACATGTTGAGAGAGGGGATGGTACTGTGGTGAGTGGTAGGCTTCCCAAGTCATTAGATCTTGAAGTAGCTAAGAATAGGACATGACTGTTTTGAATGAGATGGTTCTAGAAGTCTTTTTTCAGTCTAATATATTGGTCATCTTCCATCAGTCATTTGGAGAGAGACAAGTAGGTTTATACATGACATGGGTTATTTCTCATGGTTAAAAACTAATGGGGCAGTAGTTCTGTATGTTGAACTCACCTGCCTGATTGCTCTGTGTGACAGAAGTATGAAGGTCACTTTTACAAGATGGTCCTGGGATACTGTGGTGATGGGAGAAGGGGGAGAAGAATAATGGCAGCCATTTGAAAGTGAATACCAAATATAAGCTGTTGCAGAGAGGAAATAATTAGCTGATTACGCTATTGCATATTCACATAGTACTGGCATGGAAGAGATGACTGATAGGGTATTACAGCCAGTTCTGATATCAGTGCTGAAGAACATGTTTGTGAAATAATGGAGTATTTAGGGAAGAATTACAACAAATACTTGTAATCTGCCTGGAAGGGAAAGGCTTGAATTCAGTCCTTATCTAAAACCAAACATTAAGGATAGCCTTGACCACAATCTCAGACTACTTATATGAAGAAAGATCTGTTAAGGAAGGTGTGTCTCATCTATCAGAAAATTTTATATTTGGTTTGACGGCTGAAAACTGAAGCTTAGGCAAACTGAGGTAAGCAGTTAGGTGCAAATTTTGTATTGTAAGATACTTCATTAACTTCTGGTTAATTTACTTGGTGATTTAATTTATTTTGTATTTTTTGTTATTTAGATTTAGCAATTGTAACGCTTCTTTTTGGCTTATCTATTAAAACTACCTTTAACCAACTCGATTTCTGTAACTGATTTTTGTTTTGCAGTTTATTTTGTATGCTGTGTCGTCCTTCTGTATGCCACATACTTGTGTCAGCAAAGCTAAACTGCATTGCAGAGTGGCAAACTAGATACACTGCTATCTTGTTAATCATTGGGTTTTCGGTATTTGAACATTGGTTGGATACAGTATGTTAGAATATTAGCTGAACGTGTTTATCACAGTACTCAGCGCTGAAGTGAAGTGCTGACATTCTAAATGCCATTTTGTAGATCTCGGAGTTAGACCAGATGAATAATGCAAGTCGTGCTTTTGTAGCTGTTGAATTTTCCACAACCTGAGGAAATCAACAGTGCGCTGATGTCTAATCAGTCTATTCATTTACAGGATTTTCTTCACAAGGCTCAGAGTTGGAATTAAGATTTTTTTCTTTTTTTTAAGTAATGTAATTTCTCCAAAACTAGTGCAGCTTTTCACTTCTTTAGAACATTTCAACGTTGTTTTGTCCCCTCTGCTCCTCCCTCCTCCTCTGTCCCCTGGATTACTTGAATATGCTAGTATTATGTGAAAGAAACATTTGCTTTTAGGACAAGATTACTTGCATATATGCAACCATCAGTACTCAGCTCAGAGATCTGTCATACCTGTCTTACCATCTTTGCTTGTCAAAAGAGGTCTAATGAATTACCTGAAGTAAATGTATTGGTTTAAGTAGTTTTAGAAATGGCACTTAACTATCACCAGTTTCAACACGAGATCTCGTATCTGTATGGTGGTAATACCACTTGAACATCATTGCGAACTGCCTCAGTGATCTTAGGCTACTTTATATGCTAGTCTTTGAGCAAGAATATGAAAACAAGGCTGTCCACTTGCTGAGGGTGGGTAGATTTCATGCTTAATTTCACACAATGATTAGGACAGCTTTATTTTAATCAATTACCTGAGGAAGTGATCAGCTGTGGTTTAGGCTGTAGGGATAATACCAAGTTCTGGAGACTATATCCAGACAGTATTTAGTAGTAAGGTCCCTGTCATGAGAACCAACAGATGGAATTATTACAAGAAAAGAAATTGGCAGGTAAACTGAAATAAATTTTTTCCGTACCATTAATTTGGGTAGAAATGCTTTAGGGTTTGCAGAAATTTAATAAATATGCATAAGGTGGTATTTTGTGTTCCACATCCTTTACATTTATACTGGCTTATTAAAGATTTAATTAAGTTTTCTAAAAAGGGAAAGGATGCAGTCTTGCAAAAAAATGTAGATGACACTGTGGGTTCACAATAATTAGGGCTTCAGGGATAAAATAAAGGGTCTCTACAGTCAATGAATATTAAAGCAACAGCTGCTTTGAAAACTTACAAAAACGACAGCGTTTTACTTACCACATCTGTCTTCTGTTTGTATCATAGCCCTGGTCCTTCAATGTTTGTGACAAATGACATACCATTTACTTCTGCAACTATGGATAATAAACAAAAGTTACAGAAGATATTTTACTTTACTCTTTCTGTGCGTAAGCAAATTTTTTTACCAACTTCCTACTCTTCATTATCCTGCTGTGTCTGTCTTTGTTGTCCATTCATTTAAATCTGAAAACAAGTGTCTCTGGATGAAACTTGTTAATATTTTCCTATTGACACAGCACCTCACAGTATTGCAAAGACTCCTGTTCTTTTAAATCCCTCTTTAAGTCTGTTTTGCTGTCAAGGTTCTGAAACTTTGTCAGTGGTTAGACTGACAATGTGGTGAAGCAACTATGGACCATGTTAACCCATGGTCTTCATTGGTCTCTTGTATTCTGTGTGCATGCATACATAAACAAATGAGATCTGCTTTGTTTTCCTTGATTTATAGCTTCCAGACTCCTGGGGACAAGAACTGCCTCTTTTATGTGCTTCTCCACCATCTTGCACAATTAAATTCTGCTCCTTAACTAGGATTTCTTAGTGCTCTGATTATATAAATAACAAAAATACTGAAATAATAATTCCTAGCACAAAATTAATTAAGAGCATAAATGAAACCAGAAATATTATGTTTGTACCCTGGATAACACAATTTGGTCTATAAATTCTTTATCAATGTAATATTGGAGAAGAGGAAATACATTGTTCTGTTGTTTAAAAGGTGTGTTCAATTGCGAGTTCCATACAGCTGCCACGGATTTTTTTTTACAGGCTTTTGTTTAAGGCCTTGAATGTAACTTCTTGCTTCTTTAAGCTTTATAGCACATATTAAAGTACACTCTTCAACCATATGCTGTGGGTATGGCAGAAGCTTGCATCCTTTATGCTTATACCCTCTCGACCATTTTCCAGGTCTGCTTTCGTCCCTCTATTGTTGTTGATCCTGTGTTACTTTTAGAATATCTTCCGGAGATCTGGATCTCCTCTTCCCAGACGGAGAAATTCCATGGCTTTCTGAACCTTTCTTTTCTGTTCTGTGTGGTCCATTCACAATTCTGGTTGCCCAATCTGCTGGCAGTAAGTCAGTAGTCCTTTTCTCTCTTATCTTATTCATTTCTGTTGGAAAAGTACATATTTTCATGTCAATGAGTGATGGAAAAGGGGAAAAGAGAAAAAGGAGCTGTTAAAGGTAGTATGGACAGTGAGGAAAGATCAGCAAGTAATGGATTTGCTCTAAGTGGTTTCTACAGTTGATTCAGGAACTAATTCTCTCCAGTACAACTTTCCTTTAAAATCTGCAGCCTCTGTGAAAGCATTGGCTTCCCTCTGGTACGTAGCTTTTTGTGTTAATGTTTTTAAAATATAGCTTTCCCTGAAATTTCTTGTGTTCATTGAAATTTGCAGTTTTAATTGTCTGAACACTGCTTTATTTGCATCTTGTTACTTCTCACTGCCAGTCTGTTTAAATGCCATTTAGAAGTAGCAGGAGAATAAATTTTTCTTGTGTTAACTGTATTTTTTTAGGTGGAAACTGTTATGTGCCTCAAACAAGGTATTTGTTTTTGTATAAATACAAAGTTTTATTTTAGTGTTACAGATTCTGGTAACTTATCCTGAAGACAGAGCTGTGTATATGCAAAGTGACTTAGTCACACTACAGATTACTGCTCACCACCTTCTTTTACAAAGAGCTGGTAAAAGAACATTGACCTACAAGCCCTGTCTGTTCTGTTTTATGGGATCTTTAAATACTTGCATGACTGTACTCCATTTATCTTTTGAACCATATGTTTGCATAGTTTCTGGCAAAGCATTTTTTTCAGAAAAATATTGTCTCTTTTCACCTTGTACCATAAAACATTAAATTATTTGATATTTGGCCAAACCCAATGAGCCAAACTAACAATGTGTCAGTTAGGCAATCAGATGATTTCAGTCAAGTCAGAATGCTATTTGGATTGTGTGTATAAAGCAACACATTTGTATGGTTGATTAATATTCATCCAGTTTCAGCCCTGCATATGTAACTCTGCGTGTATATATAGTGCAGAATATTTAACTACATTATTTTTAATTTTGATATTTTTTGTGTCCTATATACATTTCATATTTTATACATTTCATAAATGTTTTCCTTATTAGAATTATATTATTTTCCAGAGTAAATTCAATTCAGTTGAACTACATTCTTGGAGTGGGAGATAAGTACTTATGAACCAGGAAAGTAAATTGGAAAGTAATGACTCACATACTTATTTTTAAATGCGATTCGGACCTAAAAGTTTATAGCAAATCATGTGGTGTTCTTGTAAAAGGATAGGTTTCTGTCAAATGGAGATAAAGTGTATTCTCTGTCTTTGTGTCTGTAGGGATTAGGGCAGTAATTGCATCTAATTTCTGATGATGCTTTCTCCTCCCTGTGGTCACTGATGTATTATTTCACTGAAAATGTGTGGGGAGGAGTTGAAGTGTCTGCTGTGGATTTCTTAAATCTGAATGTAATTCTTATTACTTTTCGTTTCATCTCTAGGCTTGTCAAAATGAGAGTTTTCTCCATAATTGTTTTCTTCTAAATACAGGGGGGAAGAATTAATTGTGTAAGTTGAGATCTGCACATACATAATGCTAATATTGATCTTTCTCTCCTTCCCGCCCCCACCCCCCCCCCAAAGGGGGAAGGAAATTTTTTCACAATGAATAGTACAGTTCTGCAGGAAACGGGGTTTTTTTTAGTGTCCAGTTCATGAAATATGAAACCCTGACTCCCTTGAACAACATGAGTGTAAATTGTGCCAGACTAAAATTGGAATGATCTGATAAGCAGTATCTACTTTTTCAGTGTTTATCCTTTGTGGAGTTATTTTAAATATAAATACAGCATTTTCTATGTCAGGATGTCCCTGAGATGCAAATGGTATGGGCTGGGAGAATATATACTAGGATATATAGTATGTTTGCTCAGCTTGCACCATGTTTTGTAGGAGTCCACTGTTGGACATGGACGGGGCTGGCTTTTGGCCTGAGCTGGTACAGCCTCTGTTATGTCCTTACGGTGATGGACTTGGGATCTACAGAGGACTTCAGAATATATCTGAGTGCATTTAGGTAATCGGGAACAGTGATGTCTCTTCTTCAGCTGAAAAAAAAAAATTAGGAAAAGTGCTTCACAGAATTATTCTTCTAATTGCTTTCAAAGCACATCTCTAGGATTGGTCTATGGGACATCAAATTTTATAGTCATGCTTCCTTTCTCCTTTTATATTTTTCATTATTCTATGCCAACAAACTCCTTAAAACCAACCACAAAAACCAAATTGCCAAATTTTTTTCCTTCCCCTTTCTTCTCTATCTTTAAACATCCTATACTTCAAAAGCACATATATTCTTTCTGTTTTCCTTAACTTTAGATGCAGAATAATCTGTGGTCTGTACTGGATGTGTTACAGAATTGAAGCTTAATATTTCTTGACTTGTTTAGGTCTTGAAATTGGCATTTTCCTCTTTAGCAAAAGAATAATCTAGTATTTTTTTTGTGGAAAATCTGCAATTATTTTTAACCGTGATAACTCCAGACTTAGCAGGTGTAAGAGCTATCATTTTTGTGTAGTGAGAATAGTAATGATATTTTATGTAATATTTCTTTTTTACTATGTTTAGACATTGGAGGCTTAATCCTACGGGTACTTGGGTTCATGGGTAAAACATGAAGGTAGGTAGTTAGAAGATGTTTCAGTGTCTTTGGTAATAATAATAACTTTTTCCACTCTAAAGATTTATAACTATTTTGCCTGCAACTTTTTTATTATAATCTTTGAAATTCTTAATTTGTACATGGACTAGTTTGTGCATAGTTAGATACCTTATTTCAGAAAGTACCTAATTGGCTTGTCACAAGATAGAAAGTGTTTATTGCTTGTCACCACCATGTCTTTCCTCTGCCATTATTCTTTTGATTTGCTTACTATTCAGTTGCTGTGAAGAAGCAGATGAGAAATTAAATTCTATGTTTTAGTTTCCCAGTGTGTTATTCAGCAAGGTAACCTTTCTTATTAATAAGAAAGGTGCCAATAAGGAATAGGTACTTGAGAATCCTCTGTAATACCAGAAAGGCAAATCCATGACATCTGTCTATGTGGTTTTGTTGTTCGGTTGTTTTTTTTGTTAAGTTTTGGGAGATGAAATAGCCAGAGTGATCACACCCAGAATGTTTTTCAACTAGATGCTTTATGTGGCCTCTAGATCAACTTAGCTGGTCTTTCTATGCTTGTCTGGACCAGCTTATTCATAAGAACTCTGCTGATTTCTTGATTTAGTTAAATGTCACTTAACTTCCTCTAAAATTCTTTTATGTTATATATCTTCATTTTAACTGTCTGTTATATAATAACAAAGTAAGATAAAGTACTGTTATATTCCTTGATGGAGCAATTTAAAAGAAATAGAATTTTTTCATTCATTATTCTTAAGGGGATTCTGTCAAAATTATTTCAGTATGTTTGATCAAGGTCTCATTGTTTTCCTGTTCAAGCAGGTATTTTTCTGATTACCAGATAGTGCTTAAGTGCCCTTATAACAATTTAATTTCTACCCTTTTATTCCTCTTCATCCTGGTGTGTTTTCACTCATTTATCGAACCAAAGCATCTCTGATTTGTATTTTATTTACTATGCATTTTAAATCTTAAATGGTTGTTGAATTAATTTGTTCTTAGCATTCTTTCTTTTACAGGACATGCTCCTGCCCCTTCCCAGTCTTCCTTTATAATCTAGTTCACTGTGAAGACTTGATGCTTTTTCCATAGCTAGCAGTTCATAAGCTTCTTTTTTAAAGAAAACTTGTTTTCCTTGTAGCAGCTTAGTCATCTATTCTGTACTTTCAGTGACTGAAAATACAGCATCTGTATTTAAACCTGGTGTTTGAAATAAATTAGAAAATTGAAGAAGAGGAAGAAAGTTCTTTTTTAACATTACCCATAGTTTGGCTGTCTGGTTTGATTGCTGGGTAATTCTTTAGTGGTAGCACAGTACTTCAGGGCTTTGAGGGATTAGTCTCTATGTGGTGATTCCACAGTGAAGAGAGCTTAGCTATCAAAGGCTTTGTAAAATGTCTCTCTAGAATCCCCGTTTACAAAGTGTGAAAAGATCTGGGTGCCATTTAAGTTCTTTACATTTTTGGAGAGAAAATCCAGTAATAGCCTGAACTTTTGTTGCTCTTTTGGCTTTTTGCCCCCTTTTAAATTGTGATTTGTTGCCAGCATTCTACCAAAGGCAAAGCAACCTCACATTTCTAAATTGATTTACCTCTGTGTGGTGTTACCATCATCACTGCTATGTCAACTTTCAACATAAAATCTTGTCATTCCACAAATATGCAGAGGAATGTGCAGGTAAGCGGTGGGGGGAGTGGGGAGGAAGAGGAGTGGCGGTATGCTAATTCAACAACACTGTGTATATATCACTAGGAAAGGCAGGGTCTTTCCAGTAATGTAGAGTTCTGAATTACTTTATCATGAAACAGGGAACAAACACACTTTGAACAAAAGGGCAATTTTGTTGCTGTCTGTGCTTGTTCAAGTCCCCTTTCTTCTAGATGCTACTTGCCTTATAGAGTAGAACTTGCTTTACACTCATCAAGAACAAAAAATAGGGTGGAACTACTGTTCAGTAAAGTGATGTCTTGTCACACACATCCTTTAAATATAATGCTTTCCATCTAATGTTCTGAAATTGAAAATGTTCTAAGGAAGTGCTGAGAAATCTGGGACTGTTTGTCGTAGAGAAGAGAAGGCTCATGAGGGATGTTACCAATGTATATAAATCCGTGAAGGGTAAAGTGTAAAGAAAACAGAGCCAGACTCTTTTCATTGGTGCCCAGTAACACAACCAGAGGTAATGGGCACAAACTGAAACACAGGAGGTTCCATCTGAATAGCAGGAAACATTTTTTCACTGTGAAGATAACCGAGCACTGGCAAGGGTCAGCCCAGAGAGGCTCTGGAGTCTCCTTCCTTAGAAATACTCAAAAGCTGTCTGGATGTGGTCCTGGGCCACCAGCTCTAGGTGGCCCTGCTTGGACAGAGGGTTTGGACTAGATGATCTCCAGAGCTCCCTTCCAACCTCAACCATTCTGTGATTCTGTGAAATTGCTCTACAGCTGTAAATGGAATCTGCAACCAGACTAGATAAGAAATGCAGACCATTTATTTATTTTCAGACTTGAAGTCAGTATTCTGATTGCCTGCATTGTATCCCAAAGAAACAGCAAATTGAAGTCAACATTGACTTTTTTATTTTCTTCTAGTCTTTTACTTATGGATACAGAAAGTATTACAGAACAAATTATTCTGAAGAGTGTTTTGTTTGGTTGGGTTTTTTTAAAGGATCATACTATCTAAGTTATCTCCGTTTCTCCCTGGGAAGCATCTCCTCATTCTGTATAAAGTACATGAACTACATGCTCTGGTGTGTACAAAATTATTTAGTATATGAGCAGCCTGATCCTGGATTATGGGGTGCTTATGACTTGCTCTGTAATACTATTTTTTCTTAATCAACCTCTTATTTTATAAAGATTTAGCTGAACAAAATAAAGTTGTCAGGGAACAGTGGGTTTTATAGCACTGTTTGGAGAAATGTTGATCTTCACAAATAGTGCTTGAGAGTAGTCAAATAGGAATACCATTCAAGAAAGAGAGACCTCAATTTCATGTTTTCAGAGACACTTTGGACTCTACCATTAGAAAACAACAGAAAAATTACATTTGGAGGGAAAAAAGGAGAAATGGCTTTTCTCTTTCTGTACTATTGAGCCTTTGCTTTTAGTAGCAAAATGCCATTTCTTCAAATTATCTATATAGTTTAAATAAGGCTGCCTCTTGATTTCAGCAAACACTAAAGAAGTGAAGGGAAAAGAATGGGATCAAAAGTTACTTTATTTTTAAAAATAAGCACAATGTTAATAGTGTGTCTGAGAAGTCAATATTCTTTGTGGCGAGGGAGAGGTACACAAAGTATATAATAGTTCTTGAATGACTATCAGTAGTTAATTCATAATTCTCCACTGTAAATTCAGCCAGGCTGCTGAATGCTCTGAGATGAGTACTGCAACAAGCTGAACTTGTTAAAAAATCCTGGGGGATGTGTGGAAGAATTTCTGAAACTCAGAGTGGCAGTATAAATAGCAATTGGTTTAAAAGGCTGTCTTAGCTAAGTTTAGTCTTACCTAAAACTCAGAAATATTTGAAAATGGCAGGCTGAGTGCGTATATTAATGGCACACATGCCTCGATAATCTGTAGCTGTGAGATGTGTTACTGGATTTAGAAAGAGTTTTTATTTGTGGAATAATAATTTGTGCATAGAATTAACTTGAAGTATCTGCTTAAAAACCATAAACTTAGCACTCTAAAAGGTATGGTCATATCCAGTTCCCAGGAATCTGAAGGTTCTGAATACTGAAAAAATACAGTCATTTAGGATTAGGAGGTTGATCATCTCATTATTAAATTGAAATATCTGTGCAGAATGATGTTAGTTTTTAACTTTTTTTGCATCACTGTAGTATTTTGCTAAGGATATTTTCCTACCTTTTAATCAAGAACTTTTGCAATATTTTTGCATACCCTGAAGTGTTTTCCACTGAGAATAAATGGAACTTTTTTAGCCTTTTTGTATAACGAGTACTCTTGGAATCATCCTGCTTCTCCTATATTATGCTCTCCCAAGACTAATATCCTTTCAGTGTAAAGGTGACCTAAGCAAAATGTGCTTTGAGGTTTAGTTGATGCTTTTGTTGTAGTATCTTTTCTCTAATTCATAATTCATCCTTTTGATATTTCTCATTATGTTTTTAATTACTTTCATGCTTGTAAAAAAACCCAGTAAAATAAAACAGTAAGGAAAAAGCCTATAGTTGTGTAAGGCTCCTTACCTAGGCTTATTTCTGTAAACTCTTAAATGGTTTAACTTGTGTTTATTTAATGCAGTACAGTAGGGCTCTTTCCTGAAGTAAACTGTGTGCTTGTTTACAGTCCTAGAGTCCTACTCTGTAATTCATGATGTTGACTTTACAGACTTTATTTAAATTAGGTGAACTTTATGAATACTTACATTCATTAAAAAATAAAATTTTTGACAAATTATGAAAATTTGGTAAAGTATTAATTACAAAATAGGATGAATTTCTTATATTTTGAAAGAAATTGTCAGTTTTTGATTGTACTCCGTGGAAGTTAAGAATCTTTTTTAAATCAACTGGACAAAATACATCCATGTAAAACATTACGCAGGTTACTTTCTATCTTGTGTTTTCTACAGTGGAAAAAAAATGTTAATGTTATTACATTCTTGTATAATGACCAGAAAATGACAGCTCCATTTGGTAGGAAATCAACCAGATTTTTCTTAAATTGCTAATAGAGCAACTTATGGGCTAAAATAAAAAACCTCACTACTTTTAGTTCTCTGTTGATTTATCTACTCAGCCTTAAAAGGACATTCTTAGGCTTAATACCACAAAATGTAGGCTATTTTGCATAAAGATGAAATTCAGTCTCTGATACCAAGAAGCAAATTCTCAGTCACGGCTAAATGACTTCAAGTCAATGGAGTATAATATCAAGTTGGTCATACTGTGCCAGCTTACATGTCTTCTCAGCTATATTCAGGCAATGGCTTTTTGTAAATAAATAAATAAATAAATAATCTGAAAGGGAAAAAAGTATCCTAACAGATTTCTGTATATGTTAGTGGTTAGTAATATTTGCATTATCATGTGGTCTTTTTTTTAATTAAAAAAACAGCCTTTGAAAGTTCATGGAAAGCTGCAGAGGAGAGGGGGACAGGGAATGAAACTGATACAGCCATTCTCAGTAGAATAATTAGTTTATGACCTTATGACTTATAGAACAGTTTGTACTGTGCTTCTGATGCCTCCAGAATTTGATGTAAATGTTGCTAATTTCTGCTGTAGAAAAGTATGTTGCTCACGGGAATATCCAGATACGTAATCCTAGAGTTCTCCATTAGACCTAGGGTTTCTTGTGTTGTGAATCAAGAAATTACATTTAACAAAGTTTTAAAATTTGACGTGACCCATGGTTTCTATTCCTGATTATAGACAAGTCCAAAATAGGGAATATTTTACATAGTTACTGATGCTGCACGTCTTACTTTGAAGAGGAATAAACTGTGATAAAAATATGTTTTAATTTTTTTGCCAGATTCCAAAATAACCTAGAAAGTGTTGGAGAGAAGAGTGAAGATCTAGGCAGATCAAAGAAATTACTCTTCTTTAGCACCTTCAAGTCCATGAGCCATGTGAGGTCTTGTTTAGAAGGCTTGTGCAAGAAAGTAGTCATGTATCTTCTCCCTTTTTAGTGTGTAGGGAATGATGTAAGTACCTAAAATTACCTGAGTATATGCAAGTATTGTTTGTTAAGGTTTACGAATGATAAAACTATTTTTGATATGTTCAAGGGTACTGATATATTGGTAAATTACATTTATATGCAGGCATCAGGTAAACAAGGGACAAGAGAATAGTGAATGACTGTAAGTTTAAATAGGCCGTAACAATACTTTGAATGTTAATCCCACTGTCTTTCTGCCATTAATGTAATGGAGACAGTAATTATATATCTCTGAATGTTTATCAGACACATTTTTAGAGGAGTTAACTGTTCTTACAACATACTGCTGAAATACATTTATTAGTACAGTTAGTTTCTCTATGCTATTATTCTTAGTGTAACTAAAGACTAAAAAAGACGACTGTTAAAACAAATTGGAATTTAAGCTACATACATCAGATTGAGAGACTTATGAGGTACTTCATGTGCCTTATCAGTGAAACCTTGGGTTTTTGGGGGTTTGTGTTTGTTTTTTTTTAATGAGTGTTGTCCTGAAATAATTACCTACAAAGCTAACATTTCCTGGGGATTTGAGGCACCTAAGTGAGTAAAGCAGAGTCTTCATCAAGGGTGGTCATTCAGTCTACATTAGTTGGTTTTGGTAAGATACACATAAAGGAAACATGGAATTCAAGCCAGCTCAATTTTTATTTGCAACGTCATAATTTAAGAAATACTAAACAAAATCTGTAGTTAATTTATCTCAAGTAGCAAATATAGTATCAAATCATTAATTAGAAACTCCTTGCTTTACTTCTTTCAGTACAGAAACTGTGAAATTTGAGCTACTGGACTGAATTTGAATTTTTCATCAGAAAGGGGAATGGCTTGTTAATAACCAATGCCTCAGCCTTACTAGTAGTCGACGGTAGATTGAGACCCTGCCTAATTGTTTTGAGGACTTTTCCTAGTACCGATATCTTGTCTCATAGATCTTGACCCTACCTTTCTAGAACTGAGGTCTTCCATGTTCACGTGTCTAGTAGTATTCAGGAGGTACCCTCTTACATCAGAAAGAGCTGAAACCTCTTCTGAAACCTGAGAGAAGAAAATTGGTAGAGCCAGTGTGTTTCAAATGAAAGGACGCTAGTTTGGACACTGAAGCATTGAGTAGTATTGTTGGGACTTTTTTCTTTGCTTTTTTTCATAGCCCTTTATGCCTTAAGTTACCTGTGTGATGATGTTCTGACTGAAGGCAAAGTAAATGAAAGGAGGTCTAAAGAAGAAACTTAATTCAAAAAACATTTTCAGTAATGTAAACCCACTGGAAATACATTTATATAATGAAGACAATCTGATAAAACTTCTTTGAGAACCAAGGAGAAACTTCCCTTTGCTGTACTCCAGCTATTTTGCTATGATGTATATTTCCCAGATCAACAAACCTGAATTGACAAGTATTTGAATCTTAATTTTTTTTTGTTTGTTTGTTTTAAAAATAAGAGCTTTGTCTTGAAAATGTCAATGGCATCCATTGGACAGACAGAGCAGGCAGCATGTAGGAAGATCTGGGTTTTTGGGAGGTTTTTGTTTTGTTTTGTTTTGGTTTTGGAGTTTCCTGTTTGTTTGTTTTTCCCAGAGAGATATGGTTTTATTTGGGCCAAAAGAAATTTAGCAAATGTGGCCAAGGAAGATTAACAGTCAAGTGAGGCAAAATGTGTGTATACAGGGTGGTTGTTATTGTTGTTTATGCTTTGTCTTGTAGGCACTGTATCTTGGGAGAGTGAATAAAGCTGTGTTTTGAGTAGCTAATCTGCTAGTCACAGAGTATGAAAGGGAAGGCTTGTAAATGCCAAGCTCTATTGGGTTAAGAAGCAGAGAGGAGATATGGGGGATCACTGGGAAGCAATCCCTAATAGGGAATTGCTTCAGGTGCGGATGCCAGAAGCTGGGCCTGCCAGCATCTTCTGTTTCATAACTTGTCACAGTTTGCCTACATTTTTGACAGGTGGCATAGTTGTTTCATCATGTCACTGGAAACCGAGATCTATAATAGATGAACTTTAACTTTATTCTTTTGCTTTGTTCTTGATTCAATGGTACGGACAACTGCAAATGGAAAAGTCTTTTGCTAGCTACAAGGACAAAAGCAGAATTACTTAGAATTGCTGTCCCAAGCAGCTTATTTCAGTGGGGACTGCTCATCTGCTTTAGGGGATTGAGGCCAAAATACCAATGACTCTGCCCCTACTACAGCAACAAAAATAATTTTCATAGGTGATCTCTTTATGGAGAAGTCCCTGGGATAAATAAAGAACTTTTCCTTGTTGCATCAGAAAATTCCTGGATTCTGGATTTTTTCAGTTAACATTTTTAAGGGTTATTTAGTTTTGAAAAAATGTTGTTATGCCATATATTTTCACTTTGTTACAAAATAGTATAGGAACAGCAAGTAATATTATAGTTCTGTTTATTTTACAGATATTAGCATTCATGTTGTTTCCACACATAGATCATACATGTTCTTTTTTTCTGCTTGGGAAATCAGCTAATAAAAACAAATAAACGGCTGCTTCTTCACCCATTGTTTTAGATGTTATCTGTGCTTTTATCAGTAGACTGTTATCTGTTGACCTTTTTGTAGTTATTGCACCAACAAAACTGCAAATTTCTTCATAAAGGAAGAATTTCCCTTCTCAGGTTTGTGCTTGTGGGTTTTTTTTGTTCAGTGTTTCAACTAAAACAGTCTCCTTGAGTTACCAGCATAAAGCTAGGAAATGCTCAGAGGAATTCTGTAAATAAATGGGTTTAAACCAAAGTAGGGTCTTTACCTGTATAGACTGTGGAAACGAGCAGAAAATTAGCAGTCCAGAGCAAAAATGAGATAGTCTGTCTCATTTTCTGGACATGAGTAACAATTGTTCATAACTCTCAGTCATCACAAGATGTGTTTTGTCTAGTGGATCTGATTTAGCCATCCTCTCCTATTTCCAGATGTTCTCTGGCAGAAAAGTTTCCCTAGGGGTGGAAAGATGTGAGTTAATAAAATTTTTGGAAATGTCTAGAATCCTAATGAGAATTCGTTTTGGTGACAGTTTTATGTAAGGTTTGTATAGTTGGATGGTAAATGGTAAAAGAAAAATACTGGAGGACATGTTCAGTTTCAGTACCTTCAGGGCAAGAATAATTTGGGATAGATTATTGTCTTTTCTAACAATGCTGTCCTGGGTATTAGTAGATTATTATTTTTGTTATTATTCCATTAAGGTAATAGGGAAAATGCTGCCATTTTTCTAAATGTTTTCTGTCAATTTTTCTTCACTTTTCAACACTGTTCTTTTACACAGCAGAAAATTTTTCACTAGAGGTAGAACTCATACTCACACCTTTATGCAACAATCTATTTTTCTTTTTTATACACTTTTATCTTAAACTTTTAATTTCCTTATAAAATACCAAAGTTACATTCTGAATTATGAAATCCATAAGGCCAGTCTGCTAGCTTGAGCATTTGTTTAAAATACACATTTCTTTCTCCTTTTAACAGACCAGTAGATATTCTGAGTGTAGTCTCTGAAAAGTGGGTGCCTTTTTGATCCAAAGCTAAAGTAGACAGTTGGAATGTTGAAATGTGCCGTATTTCCAGAACACAGGTACTCAACTTTAAAGTAAAATGCACAGCTAAAATGGAAACTCATTTAACGCTAGATATATTTCTTGGATTTCATTATTAAATGAGTTGAGGAAAAGGCTGATAACTTACTCAGCAGCATATATTGTGCAAATGTTTTATAAATGACAAAACCATATCAGACCTTCATCTATCTGTAAAGTGTTACAAATCAGAAAGCCATAAAATAGAGGATATTCCACAGACTTCATTGTGAAGTCTACATCTGTCAGTCCCAAGGTCTCTTCTGTCAATTACTCTGCAAAAGGAGACTTTCTGGAATAAAGTGGACTAAAAAGTGGTAGGATATCTATGTGCAGTCAGCTACCTAAGAGAAATCTGGCCTATAGCAGAATGTTTCATGATGTATGTGATTATCTGCAATCTATTCAATGATAACTTTCTATTTGAAAAAAGTAGATTTCTTCAGAATCCAGTGCAGCAAGTAATAAAATTGTATCTAGTGACCTTATACTTCTGAAGTACTAGCTTATTTATCTAGGGTAGTAAACATACTAGGTTAGTTTACTTACTAGCTTTTTATCTAGTGCATTTATAAACAGCAAAACAAAAGATCCAAGTGGTTGAGAACATTATGGTGAACTTCACAGTATTGCACAAGAGCTGTGTGAAGGTGACATTATACACAGAATCATAGAATCATAGAGTTGCTTAGATTGGAAAAGACCTCTAAGATCATCTAGTTGAATTGTTTAACCTAGCCCTGACGAGTCCCCCCTAAACCATGGCTGAATCTGAAGGAATCAAAGCAATTGTTTATTGGCAGCAAGATTCCAAGTAAAACTTTGTGTGGGACTTCTCTGAGTAAGACTCTTCTGATATCACTGATTATTTTATAGAAACAAATTATATGGAATTAACAGATCTGGGGTTTTCTCCCCAGCATGTCAAGATCATGCTTTTGCTTTAATACTCTTAATGAATGCTAGTCCATAAGTTTCTATTTCTTTTCTCTGAATATTGCCTATTTGGAAAAGTCTTTGGTTTTTTGTACCAAGTAGGATATTATGCATCCTTCCTGTGTTAAAGTTGTGTCTTTTAATTAATTCTCTGATACATCTTTTTGCTTCAGTTATTAAAGCTTCTGGAAATTTGAGTACACACCCTTTTTAGCTCCGTATGTTTTATTGCGCGTTACCAACTGGAGTGCCTCAAGCAAAACAAGGGAATCTTTTGAAATGAATAGAAAGATTTAATCTGGGCACTGCTAATCCAAGGAGATTTTACAAATGAATAGGCTTCATTTTTATGTAATCTGCTTTATGATTCTTTTTAAAGAAAAGAACTTACATAATATCTTTTGAAGCAAACTACCAAAACCATAATATATCTTTTAGCAGAATAAAAATTGTAGTATTGATTGATTCATTGGTATTATGTTAAACAGAGTTGTAATCTCTCCTTCATATTTGTGATTACAAATCTCAGCTAAATTCTGAGAGTAGGAATGAAAACCTAAAATATTTTTTTAAAGGCTTTATAAGGTCAAATAAGTGTGACTATCTCAGAACTGTTTATGATTTACACTGATCAAAGCTTCTTTGGGACTCAAAACTTCTGATGACCGGCTGTGCCTTATAAGGAGCTCCACGGGGCATCATCTGCTAATTTTTAAGATGGAAGATCTGACAGGCTTTCCTGGTTTTGGCTGGGATAGGATTAATTGTCTTCCTAGGAGCTGGTATAGTGCTGTGTTTTGGGTTTAGGATAAGAACGTTGGTAACACCCTGGTGTTTTCAGTTGTTGCTAAGTTGAGCTTAGACCAAGTCAAGGGCTTTTCAGCTTCTCCTGCCCAGCCAGCAAGAAGGCTGGAGGAGCACGAGAAAGTTGGGAGGGGGCACAGCCAGGACAGCTGACCCAAGCTGGCCAGAGCGGTATTCCATACCATGGGACATCATGCCCAGTATAGAAACTGGGAGGAGTTGGCTGGGACGGGTGGATCAGTGCTCGGGGACTGGTTGAGCATCGGTGGACAAGTGGTGAGCAATTGCATTGTGTATCACATGTCTTTTTTGGGTTATATTTCACTCTATTATTATTATTTTTATTTATTTATTTATTTATTTATTTATTTATTTATATTTTTTAAATGACAATTACAAAACTGTTCTTATCTCAACCCACGAGTTTTACTTGGTTTTGATTCTCCTCTCCATCCCACTGGGGCAGGGGAAGGAGTGAACAAGCGTCTCTGTGATGCTGAGTTGCTGGCTAGGGTTAAACCATGACACAGGCAAAATGTAATTGACAGTTATCCATGTAGTTAAGTCCTTCCTTCCCCTCATATATCTATCTCTACTCTTATTTGTAGCCTTACTGATTTGTCAAAATGTTACTAGAGGAGCTAATTTTTCTATTTCATTCTGTTTTTTTAAAAGTCCTACAAAAGCCACCTTGTCTCCTTGCTCAGTTGTTTTTGCACAGTATTTGAGTTTTACTCTTGCCTTGCCTGTCATCATGTTCTCTTTTCTTAGAGTGTCCCTATTTCAATAGGTTTTGTTAAGCTAGTTCATTCTTACCTTCCACAACAGACCTTCATCAGTTTGTATAACCTTGTACCAACTCATGCATATTTTGTCAGAGGTCTCTCACCTTCCAATTTTCTGACCTTAGTTTCTATTTTGTTTGGTGCCCTTCTTCAATTCCTGTCTCTGTTTCTGTCTGTCCCCCTCTCCATCCTTCCCACCTTCTCTCAGCACTCAGCTCCTGTGCAGTCATAATATTCCAGTTTTCTCCACTCTTTTTTTAGCTATTGTTTGATATAGGCAGCTTCCACAGTCTCCTTGAGCAGGGAACTGAAGACTTAAAAGATGAAGAATTGTTGCATTGATCTCCATACACTGTAGGTGTAGCGATCCACCTAGAGCATGGTCAGTGCAACTTCACTGGACCTAGGTAATTTAAGAGACTAAAAAGTCTCTGCTGAGCATGTGTGACATAGAGTTAACTTGATTAAAAAAAAAATCTAAATAGGTTTTCATAGGAAAATTAGATGAAAGTATTTAACTTGAGGGCCATCTTGTAATATGTCTCATAGCCTGCTTTTAAATCATTCATGTGATGGAATGCTTTATTGCAAAAGAAAAGCCACACACAAGCAATCTTTTTTGTTTTCTTATACACTTATAGTTCAGCCAACATATTTTTGGGACCTCAATCTTGAGATCTGGTATGTTTATCTAGTAACAGAATGTACCTAGATGGGTTTATAAGACAGTGCGTTCCTGTCTGTAGCAAAATATAAAACTTACATTAATTTAAATTCAATATGATACATATTTGTAAGGAAATTCTGAACGTAATTATTTCTTTCTCTTTGTAGCTGCATTTTTCTTTCATTTTAATTGAATGAGTGACAATATCCTGCTGTGATTTTTACTAAAAAGAATAAATATAATGTAATGCTGCCATTTTCTAAAGCTTTCAATTTTTAATAAAAGTTAAATGATCGCTGCGCTGGTATCTTGTATTTAGACAGTCAGCCTTACTCTACTCCTTTGCCTTTAGTAGCAACCTGTTTGATTTAATGTTATATATCCTTTTTAAGACCACATTGAGTAATTTTTTTAAATACTTAAATTCTACTTGTCTACATAGAAGACTAAATTATGCTATAAGCTATATAGAGGTGCCCCCAACCTCCTGCTTAAGTCCATAGGAGCTCTAAGGATGCAAAGGCAGAATATAGGTACGAAGTGCTTGAAGTTTAAGCTTAAACTTTCCTCATCTTTGTCCTCAATTACAGAATCTTTTGGCTGAGAAAGTGGAACAGCTGATGGAGTGGAGCTCAAGGCGCTCGGTCATCCGCATGAATGGAGACAAATTCCGAAGATTTGTGAAGGCTCCACCTCGTAACTACTCTGTGATAGTGATGTTCACTGCTCTCCAGCCGCAGCGGCAGTGCTCTGTTTGCAGGTAATTTATACCTTAGTGATCTTTTTCATCTTCCTCACCACAGTTTTCAAGCGAAAGTTTTAATCAATGTGCAATCCACTGAGTAGGATTGTTCTTTGCATGGGATAGATGCTTACTCTTTAACAGGCTCATGTGTTTGTTACATGATCTTTTGAACTGCTGCTTAATGTGTCTGTCAAATTTTAGAAGTCTTACTGGTTTGGGGTTTTATTAAATTACAGTTGAATAAAATGTACAAAACTGAGGAAGACTTTCTCTTTAAGGAATGTGCTTTATTTTATTATCAGTGGACCATTATCTTTCCAAAGACATTTTGTGACAAAGTGATTCATTACCATTTAATAATATGACACTTCACTGATTTCTTCAGTGAAGAGATGTCCAGGGCTCTGATGCAGATGTGAGTTATCCTGTGATTTCACAGCTTTGGACAGTTCTTACATGGAAGAACATTTTTCCACGAGGATATGCTTGTTGTGGAATACTGTCTGGCACGGCACTTTGCTGTGTTCTGATGGCTCCGTTTAGAATACATATTAGAGTGACTCTGGTATTCTAAGTTCAGGATCTTTCTCTGCAAGTTCCTAGTTCAGTAAGTTAATCCAAAAATGACTAATGATAGACATGGAAATAGGGCCAAGGGACTGAAAGGTAGTCATGCACTTAATTACCTTACTAAATGAGAAACTGAGCTAATAAAACCTTCTTCAGCCAAAATATGCATTAGAAATTACTGTGTTTAGTAACAGATGGGACTATTGTGCAGGGAGTTCTAAACAATATTTAAATAGGCAGCAAAATACTTTGTAGAACTACGAAATACATAAGCTGTATACGAAGAAATATTATTTCTTGGTTTTAGATAGGTGTACTTTAAACAATACACAAAGTTGGTAAATATAGCAGCTTGTTAGCTTTCTTAGGTGTTGGAATGCGACATTTACAATAGAAACTTCAACTTGTGTACCTGTAGTCATATACGGGTTTCATTAGATTTTTTTTTATACATTAATTTTTTTGTCATTGCAGTCAGTTGGTCAGTTTTGAGGGAGAGTATATAAATTGCATTTTCATGAGTTCACCCTCCACATCTGAACTTTGAAGGTGAAGGAGTAGGTACAGAAGCTTTCTTAAATCAAAAGAATTTTTTCTTTAAAAATTACAGCACTTGGTTGCTGTTACTTCTTTGTGCTGCCAGAGTTCAACTTTAGGAGATGAAGTAGGAGTTGAAAGTTTACCATATTATTTTAAATCATTTCTTATTTTCCTACCCAGTAGATAAAGCTACAAGAGATGCACTAAGTTCAGCTTTGTAAGGGTCAGTGTATTCGCCATTATGATGGCCATAGCAAATTCTTGCCCTGTGTTATGTACAGCTCTTTTGTAAGGCATGTGAAAACAACATAAATATTGCTGTTATTAAGGAAGTTTATTTTGCTTACAACTGTATATTGTTTAAGGAAGTTAATATTGCTTACAACTGTATATTGTTTTTTGTACTGAAAAAAGAGCTCATAAAATTCACCCTGTAATATGCCAGGCTAGCCATTTATGTACAGAAGCAACTGAAAATCTTTAAGCATAAAATGAAGGAAAAAATCAACATACTGCTTTCAGTTGGGTTTGTTTCAATAAATGCGAAGGTGTGATCCACTTTTTCATGCGAAATAAAAGGAATTTAATGAGGTTGATCATACTGCACATAAAACTATTATCAGGAAAATCGAAGTTTTCAAATCAATGGCTAATTAATGGACAGGATCATTGAAAGGCTATACAGAACTGAAATGCATGCATCACTTTGTTAGCTATTCACTAGCCACTTTACCTAAAGGAAAAATAGATTTTTAACTTTGTAATGTTCTGTGAGGATGCTTTTGTCTGAGATTTAACTGTTACTCATCAAAATATTTTCAGAACAATTGCATACAAAAAACCCCCGATATCATACTTCAAATACAAAAAAAACACCTAGACTGAAATCTTTGACTTTGAATAACTTCGTCAGAAGAATTAGTACTTTTTTTTTCCCCTAAAAATTGAGCCTCGTTAGTTTATGCACCACAGGATTATCTTAAAAAAAAAAAAAAAAATTTCTTTTCCCTTTGGTGGCTAAATTTGACATTTCAGTATTTTATCTCTTCTAAATCTCCAGTTTATAAAGAACAGGGGCACAGTATTTTTAAAAGGCAAAAAAGGTGTTTGTGTGCTGCTGTTGCACAGAGCTACATCAAATGCTAAGCATGAAAAACACAGTATTATACAAAAAAAAGATGAGTAACAGGATGGGGAGCAATGGTAGGAAATGCAGTCCTCTTCTGGAGAAGAGCAGTGAAAGCTGATCATCATTAGAGGAGGCCATTGCAGATTTGCATGTCTGAGGCCAGAAGAGATCATGTGTGTCCTGTCTTGTTAAACTATATTCTTTGTGTGTCTGATTTTGCATTTGTTTATATTTAGAATGTTTGTTGTTAAAATGAGCCCCTGCTTACAGTAAAATCAGTGTGACTTTTCTGGCAGGTTTTTTGAATGATTGTGCCACTAAAGACGGAGAGGTAGCTTCTTGCACTCAGAAAGTTAGTGTCTGTTTTGGCACTCTTCAAAGCAAATGCAAAGTCAGTTTGGTGATCCACGTTCTCTACCAGAGAACACTGTTGTGCCTGTCCGTTGCTGAAAAGTGCTGTAGTTTGGACGCTGTCTAGAAGGTATGAAGGAAGGATTTTTTTCCTCCCTCCCCCATCCTTCCTAATGCCAGAGAAGTTCCAAATTTTGGATAAAACTTGGTTGAGGTGTTCTTAGCCAAGTCTTAAAATGCTTGGAGGCATGGTATTTAAACATTTCAAGAGTCTTACTTATCCATATAGCAAGGACCGTCATGTGGAACTCTGACCAGATTTGTCTCAGAGAATCCAAGGCTTTTCTGTGCGCAGAAAGGAGGACTTTGTAACATCAGTCACATAAATCACTTAACAGTTATGATTTGTGAAAGTATATGGAAATAATACCACCTTACTCTTAAAAAGCCACGTACAAAGAAGTCCCTGGGACTCCAGATAAATGGATGAAACTTTTGTATGTAAAAAATATCCTTTCATACATAATCTTATGTATCATCTTGAGAAAGATCAATTAGAAAAATTTGAGTGCTTTTTTTGCCAATGTTTTTGAAACTTACCTGTTAATCGAATGCTAAGCTTGTTTGTTCCTGATATACATCATATTGTTGTATTTAATGCTTTCCCTTTACTTAATTTTACTTGATTTGCTTCTAATTTTTGACATTATCCCTTTTCAATATATACTTCCAGAAGTTAGAAATATGCCTGCATTACTGATTGGAATTTATTCTATGCCCAAAACAAATTAGGTTGATTTATAGGTGTTTCTAAAAGACAACTACTAGGTTGTCATCTTTGAGACAGATATTGGTTCTGTATTCATCTTAATGAAATATTTTCACAAACTGTAGACTGGAAAGTATATCCGTAGGCTAAGTATATCCGTAGGCTATCTGAATCAATCCAGTCCTAACACATGAAGGCTTCTGTAAACCAGCAGCTCTGTATACATGTTAGTAGTACCTCTAGTCATCCCTCTCGAGTGTTTTTCAAGGAAATTCTGTCTTTATCCTAAAGCAGAATTTGGAGTACATTTCCACCTAGCTTTGTGAACAAGAAAGTTTCAATTTTCTTTTCAAAAAAAACTATTGAAATCCATCTGATGTCTTCACAGCTGTGTAAGTGGTAGCGTAAATGTCAGTTTTCCTGTTGACACAATTGTTTAGGTTCAATAGCTGGTATTGAGAGATGAATTAACCGTAACAAATTAGATATCCTATGTGCTCTGGAATGTGAAGTCATTGGTGGTGGGGTGGGATGTGTTTCTAACAGTTGAACATGTGGGGTTTTTTCCATGCACATTTGGAAACATGTTTGATTAAACAGTTTTAGTCCCAGGAAATTAAACTTGGTTAGTCTTAATTGACTATCCTTGCTGTATATACTCTGCAAGAGCACATTGGAAGCAGATACTGAAGAGCCCTTTGATGCACTGTGATGATGGATCAGTTTGCATTTTTTTGGTTTCGGTGAACAGTCAGAAATAATCTAACTCTAAACAGTGACTCCTCAGGATATAAGACCAGCTTCCTGTTTTCCTTTGTGCTTAGGTATTTACTCAACTAGATAGTTTCTCTCTGTTACCACATTAGTCGCACTACTGAAAAAAATTGCTTACGTATTTAAGGAGAACAAAAGGACAGTCACTCTGACAGCAACATCTTCACAGAGACGAAGAGACTGTTTCTCAGCCTGTACTTTGTATTGCATCCAGGCAAATGGTAACTACTAGCCTGACTTGAATGCATTTTTGGGTGAAAATTCTCTTCCAGCTTCTCTGTTCTTCGTCTTCTTGCCTGTACTAGCAATTTGTTCCCCCATTTTATTATCACTACACTTTCCCAAAGGGATCAGCACCATTTTACCAACCAGACTTCGACCCCCCCACTCCACTTGACTGAGTATTAGTGCTTTGATTTTCAGCTCCACATGGGCTTTAGCTCTAGCCTGTTGAAACCATCACTGTCCTGGCTGTTCCTCTGCATCTTTTGTCGTTATCATTAACTCATTCTTTTTTGTTTGTTGCTGTACCATCTAAACATTCCATAAGCAAATTATGTGGGGTCTTTCTAAGCTCTGCTTCTCATCTCACTGGCAGAAGCAATCATCTCTGCTTTGCATACAGGTGCATATTAGAGATGTCTTTTTTGTTGCCAAACAGTTCACATTTTTGTCTGGTTCATTTTTCAGATTCGTTGTCGGGGTATTTTCATTTAGAAAGGGATATCTGGGTCAGGGCAATGAAACTGGTCACTTGAGGTTTTTTTTGTTTTTTTTTTTTTTTTTTTTCCCCAACAGCTGAAGCCCATCAACAAAAAGATGTATATTTTGTTTCATTGTTCATTTTTCCTCAGCATTCCTTGAAAAGATCAGGGCAGTGTCAGAGGCTAAAGATGCTGAGTTTCAGTGGATAGGGTCTATACCTTGACCAGTGCCACTAGTTTTTAATGAGATAATGATTAAAACATGTAAATTAGACATGTACGTCTCTGTGAATTTCAGGCTACCTGAAACAAATGGATTTTGTTTTGCATACTTTCTGCTATGCTTGTTTATGCCTGTGAATTCCTAAATGTTTGTTTTAAAGAGGTATCTGAGCCTGTTTGAACCATTGCAAATCAAGATTAAAGCCTAGAATTAGCATCGTAAATGATCAGGAGAAAAATGGGGAAATGCAACAGAGGAAGACTATAGTAATGGCAGGTGTCCACTTGTGGAGACAAACTTGTAAACTGCACAAACTGAAAATTGTGTTGTTTCAGTCCTGCGTGATGTTTAATAGTATTTTACTGTGGAAGTAACAAACCTGCTTCCAGATTCTGAGAAAATACAGTTTTGCAAAGACAGTATTTATGAAGAAGCAGCTAGAAATGTGTGGTAATGCAGAAGAGTCTGTGTAGCCAGTAGTTTTCTTCACCTCCATGTTGACCAGACCATTGCATTTTTAAAAGCATCAGAAGTTTCATCATATTGAAAAGAGTACTGGTTACTCCTATTAGCTAAAGTTGTGTGTGTGTCTATAAATACATATGTCTGTGTCAATATACCTATATATACATAAAATATGTATGTGGGACATGAGGGGGATAGGTCAATTTTGCAGGTGTAGCACACTTTTTCTAAAGACTTCTTTTGTTTCATTTGAGTGATAAGGCTGAATTCTGTCAGAAATTATTACTGGCACCTATTGAAATAAGCTTGTAATTACTGCAGAAAGCCTGCTGCAGAATGAGCTCAAATTCAACTGCTTAAGCTATTCCTTCTGTATTTCTTACAGGATTATATAAAAGGTAAGTTATAATTCAATGTATAGTTTGTGTATTTGTAAGTTTTGAGCTTACTGTAGTATATGTTTCATAAAGGGCTCTGAATGTAGCTGCCTGTTGCTGTTGACTCACGATGTGCAGAAGGAAATGACAAATTATATGAGAGAAGAGATTCCACATAATTTTATTAACATCTACCCTATCAATGAGACCTCCAAGAGGAGGTTTTTCATCTAGAAAAGAGAGGAATTCTGTAGGTTTCCCTGTTCAAGAAGGTATCTCAGAAAACTGTTTTCAAGTAGCCAATCAAAGAGTAGGTCGACAGCAAAAAGAATTCTGACAGTCAGGGAGGTGTCATCAGAAAGAAGAAACAGGATCCTCTGCCTGTCAGCTTTTTGCTGGTTGATCAAGAGCAGGTAGTGAGAAAATCATTGACAGGTCTCTTAGTTGTACTGAGAGGGAATTATCTTTTGAACTTTTGTTCAAAGAAGGAACAGGAAATGTGGAAGGAGCTGTTGAAAGTTCTGCAATTGCTTTTCCAGTGCACTTCAGGATCTTGATAGGAGTATCGATGAGTCCTGTTTAACAGGCAGTAATTTTATACTTGGATCATAAGAGACTCTTTATTCTTCCTTTGGTCACAATTTTTTAAATTTTTTTTTAAACTTTGCAAATTCTGCAAAATATGATCTCATAGCTTCTTTTCATCTGCAGAATATTAGAAATTTCATGGGATACTGTAAACAGAATAGCATGGATTGTAGCTTGCTTTCTCCTGTTATAGATATCTAGATTGCATAAACAGTGTAGTTTTCAACTAGTGTCCATACTATTTCTTCATTTTATCATGTGTGGTGAATTTTCTGGACACATTTGTAGATTCTTCAGTGCTTTTCATCATTACATTATGAGTCACCCTAGACAAAAATAAAAGCAAATAAGCACTCTGAATTTATTGTCATCTCAATACTGAGAAGAAGTGAAAATATGCACTTAGCCCCTTCTTCTCTTCATTTTGGGAAAACCACTCCAAATTAAAAAACAGAAGTTGTTTCAGAGGTAAATTGCAGCATTGATCACACTTTACTTTAAACAGATAAATACGAGCGGGTAGGTGACCTGGTAGTGCATTCTTTGCCAATTGTGCATTTGTAAGTGTTTAGTCCATAGTGTGCCAAAAAAATACTGCTTTACTGTTTCTTTGCCAAATAATTCCAGTCTTTTTTATTCTTTTCCTAATAATCCATTTGTGTTTTCCTTACTATAATGTTGGACTAATAGAATAAAATTAATCTAATTTAATGTAGCTCAGGCTATACAAATCTGATTATCTGCCATAGACACCCACATAATTAATCTTTTTAAATAAAACTTTTAATATTTCATGAGCACCTCTTGCATAATAGAAGAAATTTTTTTAGAGCATTTGCTTAGCACCTTACTTTCCAGTATGTTGAATATTCTAGGTAAATCTAATAGTAGCATTCCCTTTTGATCTGGCCACTATTTTCGAGTAGCTGGTTAATATTACTGTTGTTGCTAGTTCCTGTGTTGCTGTTATGATAAAATTCTAAAGAGGCGACTGTAGCAGCAATAACATTTAAATCTGCATCTGTCAAAAAATCCCGTCAAACTAATAAGAGCAGTGCTAACATTATTATTCTGACGAGTTGATACCAAGTGTAGTTCTGCCATATGCTTTTATAGTATTTCATATAATTATTATAATAATTTCATATAATTAACATTACTTTATAGAACCAAACTGATAGAATCATATTAACTAATGGTAGAGATAGGTAGATAAGAAATGACAGAGTTGGTATTGGCTGATGTTAATTGGAGGCTGCATTTTTTTCAGCCAAGTGCTTATGCTTTTTACTATTACTGTATCTGAGAAGGAGTAACCAATGCTACAAAAAGTTATTAATGTGATTGTATCAGCATTGTATCTATTGAATATTATATAGTGGCTTTTCAAATGTTCTTCAGTTCTGTATGTAGTAATCCTGCAACTTTGTATTCCTGCCCCGCCTTGTTTCACTCTTGCTTCTGCACACCCCTTAAGAGCTGCTGTAAGGCCGTATTACAGAATGCTTTGATACCTTCAGTGTTAGGATGAAATTGTGCTTTGAATCTATTATAGAAAATCTAAGACAACCTTTTGCAAAATGATACTTTCTGAAGTATACTTTCTACCTAATGTATTCATTCAAAATATTTCAAAGATACAACATACATGGAGATCAACAGGAACAAGCGTCTTCTCTCAAATAGTGGGGTCATAAATGGAGTATCTGAATTTCCCAGAAACACTGTTTCATCACAAGTGAAAGGTAGAGTAAGAAGAATGATGGCATCAAGATGAAGTGATTTTTATCATCATCTTGTAATAAAAATGTTCCAGCTCTAATATAGCAGGTTTAACAGAACAGTGCCCTATAGATACTGCTTACGATTTTACAGCCTTCCTTTGATGTTGTGTGACTGCCCTCTTCAGGATGACAGTGGATATGTTAGTCTGCTTGATCTTGCTATCTGTTTCTAGAAATAACCGATGTAATGCCTAAATCACATTTTTTTAAAAAATTGCAGACTTTGCCCCTTGAGTAACTGTGTTAAGTAGCAAATTTTACTCAACCAGGTAATAAGGGTGAAAGTTGAGTTTTGTTGTGCTTCATAAGATTTGTTCTTTGAGGGGGGGTAAGACATAAAATTTCATTTCAACTTTTTTTTATGATAGATTTTTTTTGTGTACAAGATAGTGCTTGGTACAACACAACTCTGCTGGAGTTGTATGTAATATATTTCATGCCTAAGGCTGATCTCAGTTATGAGGAAATGGGGAGGGTCTTATGACACCTGTGGTCCTGTCATCCTCTTCCCCCTCTTTGATCTCTCAGAAAACAAAATGTATTATGTGTGTTTAGTGCAGAGTTTCTCTTGCAACAAACAGATTTTTGCATCTACAGCTTTTAAATAAAGTGTTCTGCGCCATCAAATACATGGAACTGGTTTTATAGAAACACTGTTTTGAGAAAAGCAGCAGGATACATTTACACTACTTCTGCACCTTACCACATGCAAAGATAAGTTGCCAAGTGGTAGAACCTTCGTTTGAACTCTACAGCAGATATGATTAATTAGTAATATGGAAATAATTAGCAAGAGAGCCTGTGTAAAGCCAAAAGTACTGCAAGGATCCTTTCAGGGTTTTTTCTTTTCTTTTTTTTTTTCTGAATTATTCATCAATACGGATTTGTCCTGTGGAAGAACCTGTGGGTTTATGTTTCTGTGATTGTGTGTTTAGAGAACATCTCTGCTGGTAAGGATACCAGAATTATTCTCTTGGAATTACTTTTTTTTCCTTTCCTTTCAGTGCAGACAGGGCAAAGCTGTTTGTTTTGTTTTGGTGTTGTGGTTTTTTTTTCTTTTAAAATGAATGAATGAACAAATAAAATCCAACCAACCAAAAAACACTCACCTGAATATGGAGCCATGAGTAAAGCCAAGAGGAGGCTTTCTGACAGATTTGAGTATTAGAAATATGACTTTGTGCTGATGATAGAAAAGATTATTTAACCCTAAATGTTGTAAAACAAGTTTTATAGAAATAATCTTGAGTGTATTATGCTACTTACAAGCCTACTGTTCATTTAGTTACTATCATTTCCTCAGTGCTTAGCAGCTTCTGTGGCTCTTTTTATGGCTCTGCTATTTTAGGAAGATGACTACTGTCACACTTCTGTGTTATTTTTGCACTAGTTTCAGAATTCCTTATGCGCAGCTGTCTCCAGCAAGTAAATCCTGATATCGTACTGAAGGGCTGTGTAAGCATCTCCTTCCATGGATCTGTTAGCAGATTTGTGTGACGCTTGCCACTAAGGCCACTCCTGTTTTCTGAGACTTTTAAGTATGGAAAACATTACTTTTTGTTAACATCATCTTGGGCTATCTCTGGTATAGTTTGACTTAACACTTTCCTATTTTTGGAGAAGGCAAGTTCGAAGCAAAGAGTTGCATAACTAGCTGAAACTTTTTTTAATTGATAGTATGGGTGCTGAGAATGATACTGCAAGTGTAATTCATCTAACTGCTGCAGCTGGTTATAGAATCTTTTTTGCCAGCGAATGCCACATGGATGTACGTTTGTTTCTTTTCCTTAACAGGCAAGCTAATGAAGAATATCAAGTGCTGGCTAATTCATGGCGCTATTCATCTGCTTTTTCAAACAAACTCTTTTTCACAATAGTGGATTATGATGAAGGGGCAGATGTTTTTCAACAGGTAAATGTTGGATACTCTAAAACATTCTTAATTTTTAGAACTACATGTTAATTTGCCAAACGATACAAGAAAAAGTATTTTTCTGTATGTAGGTGTGTACCTCTGTGTTTTGTATACAAATTCTTCCTGGTTAAAAACACAAGCTGCTGCAGTTTCTATGACATCAGCAAAGACAGATTATATCAGTAGCTACTTCTAGTATTTTCCAAGTGTAGTTTATAATGTTTGTTTGCAGATTACATTATATATATGCACATTTTTTTCAAACAGTTGTTAATGTCATTTTTTAGAATTAAGTGCAGTGGAACTAACATTTGCATTTAAAGATTTCCTTTATCTTTAGGGGAAAAAAGCTCTTAACTAAAGCAGCCTTTTAATTGCTTTTATGTAATACAATAGTCTTCAACTTAGTAATATTTGTATTAGTCTGGAAATTCTTCGTGGAAAAGAAAAGAGACTGGTTTAGATTTTATTTATTGGCTATGAAGAATGAAAAATCAATTGTTGGGTAACAGTCTAAGGCCCCGTCTTGAATTGAGTAGTCAAGGCAAAATGCATCCCTTGAAAATTAATACTAAATACTGACATGCTTTTCTCTGATATTTATCTGTTGATTGAAGCTAAAAATGCAGATTAAGAGGGTGACAAGTTTTGAAGTTCTCTTTATTTTTAACCACATTTGGTGGAGTGATTTAAAATTTTCAGGGGAAAAGTTTAATATTGATTTTTAAAATAATTTTAAAAGTTTAATTACTGTTTAGTAAATAATTTTGCTTCCAATTGACATCTTAGAATGTATTGTATAAAGAATGGTTATTAATGGCTTAAGATTTTGCTTTAAAAATTTTAGTTCAAATAAGCTTTAAAATCATCTTACATTATCTTACATAGTTACAGTAATACAAAATATGTTGTTTGATCCTGCCTGAAGCCAATCAATACATATTAGAATAGTCCAGTCCAACTTACTGCTTGTTTAAAAGGGCAGAGATTCAGTTTATTTTCAGATGGTATGCCTTTAAAGTCATGTAAAATTTAGCCCGAATTAGATAAAATATGTAAGTTTTTGACTGTCTTTGAGAAATACAGTGTTAAGAATAAGTGATACTAATGACTATTTTAAGGTGGATTTGGGGGAAGTATAATTCTGACCTAACGTTTGTGTGTGCAAACAAGTCATGTGATATTGATGCCATAGCAAAAAAACCCAAAAGTAGTATGACTTTGATTTTTCAGCTTTTGCTCTGTTTATAGAGAAATGACAAGGCAGTTGCAGACCAGCTGCCCCCAAACTATATGCAGAAGGTTTCTGTGTCTCAAAATGTTTCTGTATCCTATAAAATATTTTGTTAAACTATTTCACAACATTTGTCTTAGCCATTCTCGGAATATTTTTTTATTTCCAAATCAGCTCACTAAAGAGGAGGGCTATTTTTTGCTTAGATGGAAAATATTTTAATAGCTGGTAATTTCTATTGATAAATTTAGTTCTGTAACTGATTAAATATTATGTTTTGGTAATATGTTAAAACTCACCTTGCAGGAATGAAACAATTTTACTCTGCCTTCGTTATTTAAAGATCTCCATATTGCATCGTCTTTAAGTATTTCCCCTGATTTTGTTTATGTTAATTTTCATTATTTAAAGTGTTTTATTGCACTGTTTCTGATATGGACTGAATATGGAGGAATTTTACATAGTAAAATTATATTATTCTATACTACCTTGCAAAGTTGAAGTCAAAATTTAAAGCGGTGAATGTAAATGTAAATCTATTGTTTATCACCTTTAAGATTTTTGATATACTGTGAATAGTTCCAGTAACATCAACATATGGATTAACAGTCATGTAATTTCTAAGGCAAATTATGTAATCTAAACTAGTTATCTAGGCCTTTCTGGATTCAAAAAAGACTAGTCATTAGTGGATAGTCTGTCTTGAAGTCAGCAGAAGGCTAGATGAGTAGTTTAGTCTAGTTAACTTTGGAGTGGTGAGAGCTAAGCAAGAGAAACAATGTCAAGCTATTTGAACACTTTTTTCCTCCCTTAGAATTATAACCTAGTATACTTTAATAGATTGGATGGGTGTGGGGTCTCTGTTTTACTAATTACAAGAAAGTTCTTACAGTGTGTGAGAACTTTAAAACTGATATACTCTTGTGGGTCAAATACTCTGAATAATTAAACATCCCAAGGAATCTACTGGAAGGAATATTCTGAGCACTCTTTTTGCAGGACTGTTCATGAAGATGTATAAAAAAAGTAATGTATGGAGACAAACAGTATTTTTCATGCTAATTAGACTTGTGTTGTCTTATACATAAAAGATAAACATTGTTGAAGATAGATTTACTAATTTTTTTTCTGCTATTTTTCCTGGTTTTGTAGCTGAATATGAACTCTGCTCCGACTTTCATGCATTTTCCTCCAAAAGGTAAACCCAAGAGAGCTGACACATTTGACCTGCAGAGAATCGGATTTGCAGCTGAGCAGCTAGCTAAATGGATAGCTGACAGGACAGATGTTCATGTAAGTCTTTCGACAGTTTTAAAAGTTGAAGCCAAATGTATCAGTATTTGCAGTCGGAGACAGGCTGATGACAAATTCTATCTTTCCTTAATACCTTTTTTCCCTCAAGTGTAGATTCTAGAACACATTAAAAAAAAAAATGTAGTCATGGTACTTGTGATAACTTTTGCAGTTTGCAGATTATATTCCATTCTTGCTTTGTTACATTTTATGTGGTCTTATTCTGGATGAAAACAAGCAGTGATATTGTGATAATTAGTTGTTACTAAGTAAAATGTGCTTTGCAAAACTATATGCAAAACGGATAGATCCAAAGGTAGTTGCTTGTAATTCAGACACAACCTGCAAATCTATTGAAGAAGTAATACTTTGAACAGTTCAAAATGATGCTTAAAACTTTTTTCATATTATGTGCTTATTAAAGGAAGTACTGTTTTTTTCTTATTTAAATATACGTTTAGGGATTACTCTTTCTGAGTCTGAAACCAGATTTCAGATGCTCCCCGTTTGTTCATATGGAAGATGATCTGTATGCATGCATTTATTTGCGATCTGTATTTGCATTTATCTTTTCCAGATTAGAGTGTTCAGGCCTCCTAACTATTCTGGTACAATTGCACTGGCTCTTCTGGTATCTCTTGTTGGTGGCTTGTTGTATCTGCGAAGAAATAATTTAGAGTTCATCTACAACAAAACTGGCTGGGCCATGGCAGCTCTGGTATGCAGATTTTCCTTTCTAATATGCTTTTTATTAGTTTCGTTTCTTAGCATATGTGTCTTCATTACTTCACAGTAAAATAAAAACCATTACATTAATACATTGTTCAGAATGGTACTATCAGACAAAGATTCGTAATCTAGATTTTGGGGCTAATTCTCATAAGCAAGGAGTATCGTCCATTTTCAAGAAAGGGAGAAAGGAAGACACAGGGAACTACAGGCTGGTGAGCCTCACGTCTGTGCCTGGGAAGATCATGGAACAGGCCCTTCTGGAATCTATGTTAAGGCACATGCGAGATGAGGAGGTGATCCGAGACAGCCTGCATGGCTTCACCAAGGGCATGTCTTGCATGACCAACCTGGTGGCCTTCTGTGATGGAGTGACAGCATCAGTGGATAAAGGGAGGGCAACGGATGTCA
>JAVKLA010000053.1:15127091-15153072 GCA_034782735.1 Sagittarius serpentarius | reverse complement strand
GCTGCGTGCAGGCCTGGGGTCCCCAGCACAGGGAGGACGTGGAGCTGCTGGAGCGGGTCCAGAGGAGGGCCACGAAGGTGATCAGAGGGCTGGAGCACCTCTCCTATGGAGAAAGGTTGAGGCAACGGGGTTTGTTCAGTTTGGAGAAGAGAAGGCTCTGGGGAGACCTCATTGTGGCCTTCCAGTACTTAAAGGGAGCCTATAAACGAGAGGGGGAGCGACTTTTTACATGGGCAGATAGTGATAGGACAAGGAGGAATGGTTGTAAACTAAAGGAGGGGAGATTTAGTTTAGATGTTAGGAGGAAATTCTTTACTCAGAGGGTGATGAGACAGTGGAACAGGTTGCCCAGAGAGAGGCTGTGGACGCCCCATCCCTGGAGGTGTTCAAGGCCAGGCTGGGTGTGAGGCCCTGGGCAGCCTGACCTAGTGGGTGGCCCACGGCATGAGGGTTGGACTAGATGATCTTTAAGGTTCCTTCCCACCCAAGCCATTCTGTGATTCTACAATCAGTTACTACAAGTGATTCACTGAAAATTAGCAAATTCTCTGATTACTGTAGATTTTTGTTTGAACTTTACCAAGAAAAAGTTTATAATAAAAACTGTTACTAGTGTTCACTGCTATCATTCAACTTGCCCTTTTTTGTAAAAGCAGTAATGTTATGATAGGTTTAGTATGGATATTAATGTCAGACTGTATCACTTTAGAATAATGAAAGGTTAAGAAAAGTAACAGAGACTTTTATATATTTGTAAGAAAATTATAAAAGAAGAAAGAAAGAAAAAGGTGGAATTCTTTCCAAAACTGGTTTCAGTAGTCCTGACCTTAACATTCCATTGTTAACCTAAATGAGAATCAGATGATCTTACAGGGTTAACTCTGAGGAAATTCTAAAACTAGCCAATAGTCTGTCTGAAATATTAGTCAACCAAATGCTTAAGGCCATAAATAATGAATTAAGGTTTAATGTGCTTCATAGTACCTTGCATTGTGTTTATAACATAGTTTTCAATAACTGAGTAGACTGATGAAAAATGTGCACTGTGCAGCATAGTCAGCTGTCTCAGTTTTAGACAGGAAATAGCATGCAAGGGTCGTAGATGACAGTTAAGGTGTATCCATAAGTGCTCATTAGTCTGCCATCATTGTGACTGACAGAAGAGGAAAACTCTGAGGAGCGTTATCTAAGGCTTAATTTTCAAGCACACAGAGTCAGGAGCATGGTTATCAACACTAGAATTGTGCCTAGGGTTATCAAGTCCAGTCCAACATTTTGCAGCTTAATGGAGCTCCTTCCTTCTCTATTAGCAATATATTAATTGCGAACAGTAATTTTAAAAAAATTTGTCCAAGTATTTTGTACAACACAAGCCAAACTTTTCTTCTTTTTCCATGTAAATGGTTATTTATTCACTTCATCATTTTAAAGACTTTTTCTCAACTTGTGTCAATATGAATAAACCTTTCTTGCAAGCACATGGCTGGCATTGTAGATGGAATATGGGTTTACTTGTGCAGCAGCATTTATCTTTTATTTCTCGTCTAGGCTCCCTTTCCCATGAATGCTTGGACTAGATGGTCTTTTGAGGTCCTTTGCAACCTGGGCTATTCTGTGATTTTGTGTATTTTAGCTCTGCTAGAAGAAGGTTACTGATATACCCTACAATTGTTTTTGCCTTTTCAAAGCCCCATAATATTGGTGGTGTGCTGTTCTACTCCAGTTCAACAATATGAGAAGATACCTTCTTTTGTGACCCTTTCTGCTGGTAGGCCCATTGGCAGCCTTTATTACATCAGTTCAAAGATGAAGTTATGTACTACCTGTTGGGCTTTAATTAATTTTTATATCTAAATGATTAACAAGATCTTACAGCAAGCTCTTTGTTTAGAGTTCCTTAATATTTGGCATTACTCTTGATAAATGGCTACTGGTAATGCTGTTTTCTCTCAGGTGCTATCATAGCATTTCCTACTAGCGTACATGGCATACATTCTTTGTTTAAGCAGTTTGTTAACCTATGCCATACACTGAGGAAGGAATAAATGTTTTTACATTTCAAATAAACCACCTACATGACTAGATTTCAAGTAGAATGATGTTTCCTTTTGACCTAGAGATCCAGGGGCAGAATGTCATCTTCGTTACAGGATGTCATTTGGAGCCCTGAGCTCTAGCACAGAGTATTGTCGGGTTTTTTCCAAAATAAGTCTGTCGTATTTAGTTCCATATATTTTTCTACATTAACAGTACTTTTCAATGATAATGCTTTTTTAAAGATACACTATCATCAGAAAGCTCAAATTTGGTATGTATCAGTCTATAACTTTTTTTTGGATTCCTAATCTTTGGAGAGTGCCTAAGTAAAACATAATTAGCACACCAAAATAGATGTTTATGTCAAAAAATCAGATAAAGACATGCAATCAGTGGTACTTCCTTTGTTTAACCATGCACTGTATCTCTGGAAACAGCAATTTTATTCCAATTTCATACCTCAGGGCTTCAGATCAGAAGTTTAATGTTTGAATGTTTTGAGGAATTGTGTTTTTTGTCTTGCAGAAGTTAAAAATCAGTTCTTCAAGTCAAGAATCATTGTGTTACAATCTGCGTTCAATAATTAGTTGAAGACATAATTAACTTCCTAATTAAATTAAGAAAATTAACACATCAATTGTTTCTTAAAATACTTGCTGTTCTCCTTAGCAGCAGCTGGACATTTTACATCTGAATGTAACCATAAATTGCAATGTAGAAAACTTATAGTCACTTTCAACTGAACCCCTGTGGACAGGGTCAATATCCAAATGTGATCAAACATTTAAAGAAATTGTATTAATGCGATTCAGTAATTGTCATCCTGCTGATTGTATTGACAAGCAATAATAGAGTTAAAAAGAATTAAAGTGGCATTAATGCCATTTATTGTTGTTACTCATAAAATGAGTAAAATGAGTTTTTCCTGTAAAATTCTGTTTACTTTAAAAATGAATAGCTCTTAGAGGATATTTTAGAAAAAGGTTTTATGTCTGCAAGTATATAGCAATTAATCATGGTGTTGAGCAGATGCTTCCCTTTTTTAACCTTTACTGTGTCTTCACAATGTTGTCAAAGCCCCGTGCTGCAAAATGATATTTTAGCAAAGATCATGCAGTCCTTTTGGTTTTAGTCAGATCTACATGGATGTACCAGTTAGTGTTATAAGTTCTTTTTGGTGGAATCAGCAGGGACTCCAGATTGTAGGCTTTTGTACAGGTGACATCAGTTCTGTAAAATGACTAGAATATATCAAAATCCATAGAAGAAATTGGACAATCATTACTATATTAATATATATTTTTATATATAATATTAATTATATATTAATATATTTTCATTCTAAGGTATTGTGTAGTCATGATTCCTATAAGGTGCTTTTTTCTACCAGTAAAACTTAGAGCTTCTTTTTTCATAAAAGCTCATTAAAAGGAAAAATGAGAAGATGGTGTCTAGTTAAGGGGAGAGAGTCATGCCTAATAAAATGCTTTTATGAAGGGTATAAATAACTAATAAATACTTAATTTTAAAGAATTATATTCTTCATGAATATTTTTTCCTTTTTGAACTTTAAAAAACAAATTAAACAGGAAAAGCCTTGCAAGATGCATAAAAACTACAGGAAGCCCATGTTTTTGACAGGAATATTGGCAATTATTTTCTTCCTTATTGGCAGTTCTTTTTATGGATGTTGCAGAACTGGGAAAGCACAGGAGCTTTTTTCTAAAAGGTGTAGCTTTGGGTTTTGATTGGTTTTAGGGAGGTGGTGTGCTGCTAGGCAGCCAGGATTCATTAATCTTATGGAAAAAAACATTTTTAATTTCAGCTGAAACTCTTTCACAGATATTCTGGAATTCAGTAACTGAAAACTGTGTTGTTGCAAACAAACAAGTCCCTTGTTTTCTTTTCCTTGTTTTTCAGAGCTTCTTATTTTGTTTTGAAGAGCTTTTATGCTCCCAAACGTTGAATACTTTTTATCTAAATAAAAAATGGACAGTGCGTCTCTACCTGACTGAATGGTCTGTTCCTAAAAATTAGAAAAAAATTTGCAGCGTAAAGTGCCTCTACTGTTTTTACTAGCAGGAGAACAGAGGATCCCAGAAATGTTGACTGAATTTTTATTTGATATCTCCATTGATACCAAAAAGTTGTCTCATAGGTAATATTTCCAGCACTGTTTTACGAGAATATTTAGGAATGCAATTTTTAGTGATCCATCTAATGGTTTTGATAGACTTTCAGAAGCAAGACCAGCGCTTTCATCTTACGTGTTGATTCCAATGCCAGTTCACACAAGACTGTTGAATTGGTTTTGTCCTCAACATTAGATCGTGCAACAGCAATGCTATTAGTAGTTTCATCCCCTCATTGAAGCACTGCAGGTTCTGGTAGTATCTTGTATGCCTTAGGCATTTTTACTTACAACATTACCCAGAAGACCTTAAAAATGGCAAACCAGGATGACTGAGTCACAGTATGTAATATCCCAAAATATGTCTTTTGAGATCACATCCAAAATTTATCCCCTAGGTAATTTTAGACTTTAATTCAAATCCTGCTGTTCATCTATGGATATTTTTCTCTCTGACATGCTGGCACAAAGACAAGGAAGGACTTCAGTCCTTAGATTTTTGCAGAGTCCTATCCTTTTATACTGATAACAAGAAGCAATTCAGATTCTTGTCAAGACTCTTCATTTCTTAAGCAGATAGACTAGAAGGTCAGATGCTATAAACTGGGCACATTTCTAACATTTTAGATAAGGAATTGCTACATTTTAGACAACAGTACTGGTGCTGACAGTTTATCTGTTCAGTTGGCTAGAATGTGGGCTACTAGGGGGCTTTTTAAAGCATTTGCTTTACCAGGCTGCCACTGTGGTTTTCTGCATGTAATTTTCCGTTTTGCCTGTATACCTGCGGAATCTGGGAAGGCAAAGTCTGTGCTCAGATTAGAAGGCAGCTGCCTAGGAGTTCTCTCTATTGGGCAGAATATATCAAGACACTTGAATGAGGACACAAAGCATGTGTTTACTGTTGTAGCAATGGTTATGAGAAACGTGTTCTGTGCTGATACACTCCACAGTACCTATACCGTACAGTACATTCATCATCAGTTATTGCTCCAACAGAGCCTGAAGGGTATCGTGGCTACTAGTGGCTTCTTTACTACCTTCTGGGAATAAAGATAAAAAACCTAACGTGTTTTATTCAAAGATACAGGTAGAAAAAGTCCTGCTCCTCCACATGAGTAGATAGGCATCTCAAAAGAACGGCAAGAAATGCAGGTTATTAATTTCCTTTTCTTTCCATAGTTTGAGGTTTTAGAGATGCAGAGTACCTTTTAAAGATAGAGAAAACCATTCACTTTGCTTCTGTGTTGTACTCCCTGTCCTTGAATTGTATATCTCTTATTAGAGATAGTAATAAGTAATGGATTGTTATTTAGAAATTGAGTACAGATCTTGCAGCTCTGTAGCCTTTGTTGAGTACAAAAGCAAAGTTAAAGTGGATAGAAAGGATTACGTTTCTTTAAAACAATAATTGTGAAATGGCTAAAACTTACATATACAGAACAGTATAGAAAGTAAGTATAGGACTGGCCGCCTGTGCCTCCCCTTTATTTGAAACTATGTTTGAATTTATATTCATAAATGAATCTAGAATGTCATTATTTTTCTTATGTTACAAAGTATTCACCATGTTCTGGGATCTAAACTTACAGAGGGATATCTAATAATGATCTTTGTACAGTATCTGCTAGTAGGAAGCTTCACCTCAAAATGCGTAACAAATTGCTTTTTAAGTCTCTAGTAATTTTGTTTAATAAACTGGCAGATAGTGTTAAACAAAACTTATGCCTTTGAGAAAGTGATGTATTAAACCCAAATCATTTGACAAAGCTTGCAAGACCAAGAACAGTCAAGAAATTCTGCTCATGTTCCTGTAAAGTTGTCTTGCTAGCAATTCAGTGTTCTGGTGGGACTCCTGGTGCTTATTGACATTGCATCTGTACTTAGGAGCCTTGTGATACAGACACAAGTGCACCATGGGTGAGCTCAAAGCAGTTTCCCTCAGCGAAACTAAAGCTGAAGTCATGCCCTGTGAAGCTATCAAGAAAGCACCACTTGTAATTTGTTAACAAGGTCCTTGAGCAGTCCTGTCTACACATACAGTGTGTTCACCTAGGACTGGTAATACGGGTGAACTTCATTGCCACTAAAGACATCCTGTGGACATTTGGTCCTGGAACCATAATGTGTTGTAGTAAATCATTATTCCTTCCCTCTCTATACTACACCACCCAATAATGTAGATCTACTCTGTTTGCTTTTATCATTTGAATGCAGAATAAGCTACCTAAATCTGGATGCTCTTAAAATAGCTATACCCTGAATTCCCCTGATAATTCAGGTGGCATGTAGCAGTTAGTGTCGTTCTTGGAGTGTGATAGGAAGAAGGGAGCAGGTGGATGAAAGGGGTGTCTATGGTACTTTTCTCTGTAGAACTGCTGAATACAGAGTCTGCTCTGGATAAGTGGAATTGAAAATCTTTCTAAGTGCTCAGACAAAAGTGCTTCAGCTTGAATCTTCTGTTCTCCAGTTTTCATCCTTTGTACTTTGACAAGATCCAAGAAAACTGAAGAAAGGGGCCATTCCTCTGCAAATGAATTCTTCCACTGAAATAAATATAAACCTGTAAAGTAAACATGAAGTCATTAATCACGTTACAAGTTGCTCATTTGTAGAAATGAATTTGGTGAAGTTTTATCCTGGGAAACACCAAGTCACAGTAATGGTGAGTGAACTAGGTGTTTTGGAAATTTTGGATCCCCAAGCATGGGTTCTTATGGAAACTATGGAGTTTGGAATGGTAAGCATTGTGTGTCAGGGTGATGTATCATAGATGCATGCATCTGTTCTACAAAAAATGGTGTCTATTTCAAGTGTATTTTACAGACTGGAAGTCTGTAGTTTCCAATGGGTTTTTTTACCCAGGTGATCATAATAGGAGAATATAGAACACAGCAAAATGAGCTTGAATGTCACATGCTATCTGTAGCATACCAAGTGCTTGCTTAAGAGATACGATGGACATGCTCTCTTCTTAGGATAATTAAAATAGATGAAGAGTGAAAGAGGACAAGGGAGAAGCTGGAGAATGTTTTTTGGCTTCTGAAAAGGTCATTTTGAAATACACAGTAAAGAGGTGCATGGTGGAAGGAAATCATGGCAGACCCAGGATGCGGTGTACTACATTAGTTTTCTTGGTCACTTACAGTCTGAACTGTTAGTGCATAGAGTAGGAAAGATGCCTTCAGGATAAACAACCATATTGTTAACTCTTTCCTTTTCAATAATACTAATACTTGGAATTTGTTTCTCCCCACTGTTGTGTCTCCTAGGTATTTTTTGGTTAGGCATTACCATGTTGTGAGACAGTATATTTGTATTGGCAAACATTAAAGATCTTCAGGAATTTGAGAGACTGTTCCGTTATAAAGTATCGACTGTATATAAACTGGGGTGGGTTTTTAAATTGTTACATATGGAAGCAGATTTGGCCCTAGAGAATGTAAATTAAATACAGTACTTTAAGAATGAGTACAATGACTTTTCATAGAAAAGTCACTTTCAGAGAGCCACAGTTTGTGTACTCTATGCATCTGTTCTGTTTCGATTTTTACTTTTCAGCTAACTTCTGGCCTTTCAAAATACCTCTTTCACCTTACTTGTTACCCACATTTTCAATTTCTACACTTTTGTACTTTCACATAAGCTATCTCCTGTGTGATTCATCACCAGAATTGCAGTATAAATTTATCTTGTAAAACAATCTGCAAGGTATAGTAATAACTATGTTACCCTTTTCCAGTAATGGAAATGTATTCTCTCTTAAAGTTTTGCATATTATTAATTAAAACGTAATCCATTTGCTAATAATCACTACCAGTATGCTTTGCTTTCATCCGCTATATTAAATACTGTACTGTTACATTCCAAATCCTGTTAAGGGCAAAATGAAACACACCTTATATTTAAAGGCAAGAATCTGTTCTTAGTGTAATTGAAATCGTAACACTACAACAAAGAATTATTAAACTGGATCTGAAAATGTATTTTTTTCATTATTTTCTTGCTTTCTATTACAAGGGCAAAAAGTCTCAGTAATAACAATACAATTAAAATTGTTATGCACACACTTCCTAGTATCTTTCCCCTACTCTGATGTTTCTCTGTTACTCTTCCACTGTTTCTTTCTGGATCTTGAGATCATTCATTGGCTTTGGTTTGGGGCAGGGGGGTGCTATGGTGAGTTGTCAGCATTCCAGGTTCTTTGCTGGGAGCAGTATGATGCTGCTGCTTTCTTCCTCCTTGCTCTAGGGTTCACTTGGAGCTACTTTTACACTTTGCTTCCTTCACTGATATGCAGCTACATTTTACATCAAAATTTACTGGGTAAATGGGGATGTCTTGCATACGTTGGGTGCTTATAGGATTGGAGTCTCCAGTGTAACCCTGGGCCCACTTTCTTCTAATTCCATACTGGTACACTGCATCCTCTGTTTCCACTTTTGTTGTCTCTGCTGTCATCCCATTTCTATAATACATCGGTATGTTGGTCCTAATTATTTCATCCTAAATAGAGTAGGAAAAAAATTATTATGCCATACAAAGATAAGCAAAAGTAATGTAAACTAAGCATAGCCACCTGGTCTTTGGAAAAAATTGCTGTTTCAGCTAAACAAGTTAAAAAAAAAAAAAATCCAGGAATGCCAAGACAGATTTGGGTAAAGCCTCACAAGATTCAGTCCTAAGGCCTTGCAAAGTTTGTTCAGTTCATATTGCTAGAGGTGGCAATGCGGCATTTATGGGGATACAAAGCTACACTTGCTTAAATTTATTTCATGAATGCATTACTAAACATTCTTTAAAGAAATTCTAAAGGGTTTTAGTTAAACCCTGGATTAGTTAACCATCATGGTGTGAATTTTTACATTCGTGATCCATCTGCTTAAATCACTATGACTATACTGTGCTGGTGGGAATATTGATGTACAGCAAAAATGAGCATATATGCAAAACCTGTACTCTAAATTATTTTGGAGTTTTTGTAAGGATTGTCTGTAGTGACAAGTCAGAAGACATACTTAGATGATCCAACTTTCCCATTTCTGTTTTTCTCATTTGGTAATCAAAAGATACTAGATTTTTCTCTGTAAGGTAGTCATGATGACTTTTGCTATGACTGTGATGTTTGTCGTGTAGATTCTGCAGTATCACCTTCCACAAGAATCAATGTCTGTTTTTACAGTTCTCATACATGCCTAGCCTAACTTCATACTTCGTTCCATAGGAAATTTCATTTTTCTACCAACTCAACCATTGATATTTGTCATAGCTAAAATGAATCACAGTCATATAGGGGACACAATGAGAATTTCATAAAATGGGACAGACTTTTTTTTTATAGTTGGATTTTTTTCGTATGGTTTTATATTTCATTTCATACACCTGAAAGCAAACAGGTAAGCTAAATATGTGTATTGTATTAGAGGCAGAAATAATTTCATGAAGGGTTTTATAAATCTTGAACACTAGTTTGCAGAATATTTGCAATTAATGCCTTCTACTGCTGTGAGTGTTTTTTGCCATATAGATATGTATATGTGCCAATTTCAGGTGCACATAAAGACAGGATTATTTCAAGTGAAATTTTGAAAATCTCAGTCTTGAGCTAACTAATTTTCTAGCAGAAGTCATTAAGAATTCTATGAGAGCAACACATCTGAAAATCCTATCCTAAAAATCAAATAGAGGTAGATACTGTATCTGGTTAGGTAAATAATTATGTATCTAAAACAAGCATCACCAGCAAAATGGTTTTCTATTCAATTCCTCTGGGTAAATAAATGAGTATATTGTTTCTCTATATTTTCTAGTGTGTTGTATTTGCTATGACATCTGGTCAGATGTGGAATCACATCCGTGGACCCCCGTATGCACATAAAAATCCTCAGAATGGACAAGTGGTGAGTTGATTCTTTTAATTTTATTTTGAGGGGAAATATTATATAGATTGTCACTTCCTATAGTGAGTCAACCATTGCAAATAATTGCAGTTCTATAGCACTGTATGACAGTCTGTCAGTCTTAAGTCTCCAGTTGCAAGCAGAGTCTGTTTTGGAATTTCAGATGTTTAGAAAGTGCCACCATCTTTGATCTAAGCAATGAAATGAGTGGCCATGTTTTTAAAAATTATCTTTATCAGGCTCCCAACTGTAGTGAATGTGTTATAAAATGTTCCATACCGCAGAATTTCCACTGCCCAAAGATAAACGGGTGTTGCATCTTTTTGTAGAAACACGCTTCCTCAGAAAGCGAAAAGCAAGTTTGGTTTTTTTCTTCTTTTCAGGCTCCATTTACACAAACTTCTGAGGTTTGTAACCTCTTATCTTCCTGTTTCTTGAGTATTTTAGTTAGAAAAGGAGATGGCAAATATTTTCATGTGCTTTGTACCATTTTCCATCATGCCTGTAACTCTTCCATGGGACTTTATGGAATGCTTTTTCCTATATCTCTTTACTCCTTCAATTTAATTTCTTTATCAGCTTTACTAAGAAGTTACCACTAGTTGACTACTGCCAAAATTACTGTTATATCCTGCTACTGCTGTCTTTGAAGGAATTCTCTTACTTGCTCCTTCCTGCTCACAAATTATCAAATGTTCATCAGAGTTGAGGAGAAACTCTCTTTGCCTTCCGTGAAGGTAAAGAGGACCTTGACTAGTTTCTACCACTCTTTGTTGTTTAGCACTTTTCAAGCAAGTTATTGGGATGGAATCCACGAAACTGGCAGTGAACTTAGTGGTCAGGAAGTTTTTTCATAACTAGTGGCCTGTTGAGCTATTTTCAGCTTTGATTGTCCCTAGGTAAAGGAGACTTCCTTAAGTCTTAAAGCAAAAATTTACTGGAAGCTCCCTTTGTGTCATCTTAATTGCAGTAGCAAAAAAATGATGGTTTGAATTTGATTACTGATCTGCTTTTTATCTGGAATGTAGCATAAATTCATAAAATGACATGATTCCATCTGTCAGCTTTGTTATTCAGAAGTAGAATTGGTAATGTAATAAATAATCTCTGTAAAACACTGTGTTTATAAAAATTTAGAGTTTTTCATTACTGCCTTGCAGTATTAAATTTATGATGCTTTCCTACGGAGTGACAGAAAGGAGAAATACTATATAGAAAAAGCAACGTTCATGACAAATTAGTTTTTACCATATCCAGTTTTATACACATTGCCCTTCTTAAAGATCTGTTTATGAAGTATACCCTACATTAAATAATTTTAAAATATCCCTTTAATTGTTCTTGAATTTGTGCCATCTTGTCTCAGTGTTCAGAGTGCGAACTCATATCCTATCTGAGTGTCTGAAAAGCTAGTCTGGGAGTGTTAACGTACACAACTAAATAACGAAAATAGTGGTAAAGAGGGTTTTAAGTTCTAGATACTAACCTACTGTATTAGTCAACATACATACCTTCTTTTCTGGTTTTGCTCCGTTATATGACTTCAGGTAAGTTATTTTGTGCCTCTAAGTCACCTGTCTCTCCTTGTTTGTATGTGTCCATACTTTCACCTCCTTGGTGCTATGTCTGTGTCAGTCCAGTCAGATTCTAAGAATTAAAAAAAGAATTAAAAAATGCAGGATCACAAAGGTCCAGATTTATTTATCATATCACTGATAACTATAGTTGTAACTTAAAGTTCTGATTCTTACCAGTGTTAGAAGCTTAGTAAGTATTCTGTAAAACTTCAGCTATTTTACATTGTGGGTTTTTTCCAAATAACACTATTGAACTTTTCATGTTTCATTTTTCTAGCACTTATCTATGTTCCTGTGAATTTGAAGTCATAAAAGTGCTTATCTTAACACTTCTGTGAGATTTATTCAGCCATGATAATTCACCGTAACACTGTTCTGCATTAAGTCAGCAACTGCTGTCTTTACATCTGCATGAAATTTAACTCATTACTTTTTCCAGTGTCTAGGATTTAGTACCAATTCTAAATTTGCATGCTAGTTTTGTGCAAGGATTACTTGTATGTAACACTCTGAAACCTTGTGAACAGTCTTACCATGTAAAATTCTGTTTTTAAGAGAAGGCATAGAATAGCTCACCAAGCTTAATTGTTTTATTGTTAGGTTCAAATTTACTAATTATTAGCTTTTCTCATTTCATAGAAGTTAGTGGTTCAGTTCTGTACTAGCTCTAGAGCCTGACATGTCACCAGACTTTGAAAGTGATAATATTCTGTCTTCATAAACTGTTCCTTGCCTCAGATATCTCCTATTATTTGCTTTGTTCTTGTCGTCATTTTAGATGACACTTCATTTCTTTTCCTTAAATTCCTATTTTTTCAAAAAATGAAAAGACATTTGTTTGCTTTGCTTGAACAACTCTACTTACTAGTGCCAGTATCTTGTACAAGTAACATTACCAGTTCTTAAAATTTTTGGCTTGTGCACTGCGTTTATGATTCTTTGCTTGATTACCTAAACTACTTTAATTCTATGATTGTATTCTTTCAATGAAGCTTTTAAACCATATATTTGTAATTCTGTATGGGTCTAATCTGTGAAGTTGATGTGCTCTCTTACTGAGGTTGTTGCAGTTACTTCCTTTATTCCCCATTGCTGCCAGCTATTTCATTTTTTGGGACCACATGAAAGCAGTATCAATTTTTATGTAGAAAGCGGAATCACACAATGATGCTATTTGGCATTTTAGTTGTAGTTTAGGTTGACGAAACTGGTGCTAATCTTCTATCTTGACACATTCTTTACCTCTGTTATATTTCTGGAGTTCTCCATCTTTTGCCTAATAATTTTGTTAGGATTAGGCCCTTACTGACTGTTTGACGCTAAAATCTGTACTTATTTTACCAGGATTGAGAATGAAAGCTAAACATCCCATTGGTGTCTGTATATAAACAGTCTTGGGAGAGTTCTGATTTTTATTCAGAGCTTGATCTGTATAGAGCTGATGGTGAGACAAGTAGAGAGCTGGAGAAAGCAATTACATATTTTTGAGCCTCCTGCAGAGGTAGTTCTGTTGCTGTTTAATAGCAAAGAATTCTCATTGGATTTTCATCAGCTTTTAATCAAATAGCAGCAATTGCTAAGAAAGCATTTACGTATATCTATCCCGGGATTAGCAGACATTTTTTTGATTTGGATACAAATTGTACAGTTTTTATTGTGCAGTATGCTCAAGACTGCATCTTTTAAATGGTTGAAAATTTGCTATAAATGAGAACAGGGCAAAGGACAAGCTTGATCTAAAATACTGAGTTAAGATGGTTTCCAAAGCTCATCATTTTCTTTCCTTCTCTGAGAAGAAATTTAGAAGTTTGAAAAGTTTTTGTGTGAAGAGGAAAATACAATATTTTTATTGTCAGGTATTAGATGGTTTTCCTACATAAGCTGATACTTTGTGAAATGTATAATGGTATTATTTGCCACTATATTAATTGGATTTTTTTACATCTTGTATTTTAAAAGCTTGTTAAAATTGCTTAAGCATAACACAAATTATGTCCTTAGGAAGCAATTTATATCTGTTTAGCAGATCTTTTAGAACACCTTGCAATATCAGATCAAATATAAATATTTGTTCAATTGTGGACTTTATTCAGCCTTTTTTTTCCTTCCTACTTACCTCTCACAGTTTTATAACCGTTGATCTTTATTCAGAAACAGACTCTAAAATACCACTTTTCATGAAAAATATATTTGACTTCTAGTATCATTTTTGCATTTATCAATGCAAAATTAAAGTACTCTGTGTAAAAAATTTATGCTTAGAATATTGAGATTCTTAATTCACATTAGTCCTCTACTACTAAGGAGGACGTCATTAAAGTATCTTCTGTGTTTTCTGACACGACTTTTTCATGACAGTCTAATTAAAATAAATGGAACTGTTTCTTGGAACAGTTTTAAAGAATAACTCTCCCTTTCAAGCTCAGTAAATACATTGTCCTTTTGCCTTCAGTCTGTCTGGAAGCATGTTTCAAGTACAGTTCGCCAGGATTGTATTTGTAATGCCTGACTTCTCTGAAAGTGGCCACCTTGCTTGGTAGCAGTTTCAATATACACAAAAGTCACTTTACTGTGTGATATATTATTATATATTTGTCTTGCTTTTGGACAAAAAAAAGTTCATACAGGTTATTATATCAGTATCTAACATAAAATATCCAGATTGGTGTCGCTTTTACCACAGCAATATTTTGGTGCTTCTCTCGACAATAATCACAACTGTAGTGCTGTTGAAAATACTTCTTAATATTTTATTGGAATAGCCAATTATTTATGTTAATATGCTTGACACAAATGAGAAGTAGGTTATTTATGTTATGTTATTTAATGAAATGGCTTTCTTGTGGTTATCAAAGCAGTGAGTCTTCTCAGAATCTGCAACTAGTAAAGGGTTCCTCGTGCCTTTAATTTAAACCTCTATCTTGATTTAGTCAAAAAACTTAACAGTTGGCAGTGTAAGATGTAGAACTAGTATAAAACAATCTTAGTTCTGTTAACAGATCAGCACATTAACAAATAGGCAACACCATACATAAACTAGCGTTGGGAAAATATTAACCTGTGTAAGACATCTGTCCTAATTTTTGAGATTGCAAGGGTGACTGTAGCTGACATTTCAGTAACTTTCTATATAACACATTTCTGCCTTAATATTAGAAAAGAGAAGCCTTACACGTTATTTTGTACCCTTTTTTATTGTGGGAAGCAAAGGAGGTAGGAAAATGGTCATGATAGAAGGATTGCTCAGTTGAGGCATTCGAACCTCTAAATTCTTAAAATGGTCAATTCTTGAAGCATCCATGCTGTAAAAGTTCACATTAGTACCATTGTCTTGCAAGTACTGTAGTTTTGGCCAAGTAAAGATGGAACATGTTCCCATCAAGTAAAACCGAATTTTAGACAAGTAATCAGGCAGAAAGTAGTCTGTCATGATAAAATCCAATAAAATAAAAAAAAGTGCTAGATTTTAATTGCTGCTTGTAACAACAGAAAACCAATTTTAATTGACTGATACCACTTTCAACTAACAAACACTCCTCCTCGCCACCTTTTGCTAAGTGTAGATGGGCTCCTAGAAGCAATTTAGTTTCATTTGAAAGAACTGTTTTGTACAGAACAGCTCTTTTTATGTCAGAAGTCAAGGAGACCTCAAATATATGAAGTTATGAAGTATCTGAAGATAGAATCATAATGCAATACAGAAAAATATACTTTAAGGCAGAAAAACAGAATGACACAGGGAAGAAAACTGTTCATGTTGTTCTGTTACTATTAGAACAAGAGCCATTTTCTTAAACCCAGCTTGAGGGCCAGTTAGGAATCTAGTTTTTCTGTCTTCCTGGACTTTACTGATTGTGTAGATGTTAAAAGGCAAGAGCCTTCTCTAATAAAATAATTTTGATTGGAAGGCACCTCTGAAACTCATCTAGTTCAGCTGCTTGCTGAAAGCTGGTCAGGGTGCTCAGAACTTTGTCTAAGTGAGTTTTGAATGGCTCTCTGGTTAGAGATTCCCCAGCCTGTTCCAGTGTTTGACCATCCATATCATTCTTTTAATTTTGCCTTTTAATTTATTTTTATCTTTTTTTTTAATTTCTCTCAGGACAGTCAAAGTAAATTTTATCCTTCTCTTCAGTAAAAGCTGATTTAGCTGAGTTCTAAATTAGAGTTTTACACTGACTTTAATAAAATTAGACTTAGCCCAGCAGTACACCTTTTCAGAGCTTCTGACAGCATACCTTTGCTTAAGTGGCACTAGCACTATTAAGATATTGCTACAATATCCACACTGGAAATGAGAAAACATTAAGCCTGGAGTAGTCAGAGAGATTTTTCTCTGTATAGATTTTGTTCTATGAATCGAGCTGTGCAGACCTTCTTCCTGTAGTTATTAAACTACTTAAGTATGTCTGTTTTCTTCTGAAATTGTACAAGTTTTCAACAATTTTGAGAGAGTGGGAAAGGGAGAAGAGAGGAAAGAACTCTACCGTATTTTCCCTATTGCACAACACAGTCTTTCACGGCTTCAGATGGATTATTTTGTGAATCTTTCCTCTTCCTGCAGGAAGATAATCTGTAGTACGAGGGTGCAAATGTTCCTTTTGCTGAAGTAAAATTTCAGCATTTGGGAATTGTCTTGTGAATTTCTAAGCAAGCATCAAAATATTTTCTATCCTGCAGAATCTTCTAGAATTATAGACCTGGTGCACTTTTCCACTGGAGAGCTCTTGCCTCTCCATATAATTTTGCTAGTAAGCTTTAATGCTGTCATTTCAATGTAACAGATTAGATTTCTCTTATGCCTGCGAACAATGTCAAGAAAAGGAACATGCATTTGAGTATGTTGATGTAAATGAAGCAGCATACTTCAGACAGTCCTTCATGGACTAATTCACCCATAATCTGTGGTTCAGAGAGATACCTTTTTATTGTGGTTATTCTTTTTTATGGTGGTTATTTTTTATTAAATATAAGGAACTTTTGATACTTTTTTTTTAAATCTGCAAGGCAACAGTTGTTTGCTACTTGATATTTTGAGCAATATAAAATGCTTTTTATATGTTTTCATGGAAACAAAAATTATTCTGATGATTTTGCCTAGCTCTGGTGCCAACATTAAGGCATGAAAGGCTAACCTTTCATGTTTACTGGCTGTTCCTGGAAGAAGAAACTATAGAAGATGACATAAAGACTAAATTAAAAGGTAAACTAAAAAGTTTTATTTTACATGCAGGTTGTTCTTCTGAGCCTCTAAAAAGCAGTAGGGTAGTATTATACATCCCACCTTCTAGAGATCAAATATTTCTCGGAGTTCCTGGACATTAAATGGCAGGATAACTATTTTTTATTTGTTTTTCTGTTCTTTGAATCATTCATAATAATTTTTTTATTTATTTATATATGTTGACACCCAGATCTGGTAGATAATATAGTAAGAGACAGGCACACATAACTTTTCATTATTTTCCTTACATATTCTTCTGAAGCATTATGAACAGTCAAGGTTAATGATGCTACCACTACTGTTCTTTGTACCTTTCATTTTGAGACTTAGAAGTATCCTATTCTTGGGGTGTTTTTTTCCCCCAATGCCTAGCAGCATACATACATAAGAATTCAACGGAGTCTGAACCCAAGTAGCTGAGGAACTAGTTTTGGCTTCAGATAGTGTGCTCAGATAGGCAAAACCTATTCCTATACTAAAATTAAAATAGAATAAACTGGTACTTGGGAAGGTTTTATATATAAGCATAATGTGCAAGTAGGCACTCTGGTAAAGGCAAGGGTTGACTACTGGGTTGACAGGGGGTTTTGTTTGGTCTGGGGGGGCTTGTGTTTTGTGTTTTGGGGTTTTTTTTCCTCCAAAGTCAGCGGTAAAATTACCACTGATTTTTATAACAGTAGACCTGTTCAAAGCACCTTTGAAAATCATATCCAAGGAACATATATGTTTTCATTTTTCTTTCAGCACAGTAATGCTTCAGTAGCAGAAATGAAATTTGGTCTAGCTTTAGAATAAACAGGACCTTGTTTCCTGATTTTTTTGCATTTCTCAGATTAATTTATGCTGTTCATTTATCTAATGTTCATTGGTTGGTATTGTACTTCTGTTTATTACAATGATTGTAATTATAGAAGAATTAGAATGTATGTATATACTTTCATCTTCTCAATACTCCTCATTGCAATATATCTTGAAAATATAAAAGCTATTTCAAAATTGTTAGAATATACTCACTGAATCTATACTGCTTATGTCTTCAGAAATGCCATACAACATGTTATTAATATTAAAGCTTTCAGCTGTTATGTCCGAAGGACAAATTCAAGATAAACTATAGGAATTCTCTAAGATATACTCTAATATGCCAACTATAGTCTTATAATTTCAGATCCTGGTGAAAAGTTCCAATTATTTAATTATTTTTATATTAGTTCAACTAGATTTTTCTCACAAGGATAGATTACGTGGCTGTTACATTGTCAATGCTTATATGTAGAAGCAGACATTACTAAGCCTGTTGTCTTGCTGTGGCTATGTAAGTGGTAAGCTATATTTATCAAAAAAGTCACCAAAAATATTTGAAAGGGAATTACTGTTTTCCAGCTGCTCCGTCCATCTTCCTTGGAAGATGAGGAGGAGAGAATTTAACTTCTATCCTGATTTCTGGTCAGGATTCAAACTCTCTTTATGTCCACATTGTTGAGAAACAAGTTTACATAAAGAGTGGGTTTTACACAAGCTTTTAAACAAAAAATTATTTTCAATTTGCACTACCCTTTAGGCAAGCACACTCCTGTCTGCCGCTTAAAAAGCCATTCCAGAACTGCCACATCTATTGGTTAGAAAAGGTGGCCTAGAGCCCTTCTTAGAGTTTACTTCTGCATAGCACAACTGAGATTGATCTGCTCTTTAAATGTTTTAAAAGCATCTTGCATCAAGCTAATACGATGCACAGAAGTGGGCTGAGTAGATTTAATGCACGTCATATTTTCTTAGTATTCAGTACTTACAGAATTAAACTTCCACATTTGTTACAAATAGACTGTAGTTTTTTTGTACGTTTGTACTGAAAAAAGGAGGCATTTTTCACTGTTCCCCTTAAGTCTGTCACTAATATTTATATAAAAGTTGTTAAAGGCTGGAGTGCTTTAACTTTAGGTACAGTGCAAATTAAAGGGTTTTTACTGAACATCTTGCAAATCCAGGTTTTGAGCAATAAACAAAAACATGAAATAACCTCCTTCATGTTCACAGGTCCTGAGGTCACCTAGCATAGCAGAATGCTCTACATTAAGAGAAAACAGCACTATTGTTTAGAAGAGGGAAGTTGTCTGCATTTGCCAGCCCTTCACACTTCTGATATGGGTCAATGGAATGAAAGAATTTGGTCTATGACTTTTTTTTGTAATCACTGTTCTAGAAAACATTCCAAACAAAAAAATGTTCTTGTGCCTTTTGCACATCCATAATTCTGTAGTTCATATTAATCAGACTGAGTAATCCCTGTCAGATAAAGGAAGGAATTGTTCCATGGTCTTCTCTGTGGCTAAATACCAGAGTCATAGAACTAAACTGAAAATTGGTTTTTGAATTATTGTTGTTTCATTTGCCTACAGACAGAGAACACTTCAATGAATGGTATAATGAATGAATAAACACCATCTGATCTTGTCCAGTGCTGTCATTTAAGATATTATTAATGCTGGAAACAGGGAATAAAGACATAAATAGTCTTTAGAACACAAGTAGGTGTACTGCCATTAAAATGCTTTCGGTGTAAAAACAGAACTTTAAAATTGAGCTCTGGAAATGTGCAGAAATATTTGGGCATAGTAGTACTCACAGCCCTTTTGTGTGGCACTGTAAAAAATTAGAGTTCTGTCAATGTTAGCTACTTCACCTTCTGAATGTGCATTTAACTAGAAGTATGCTTCAGTAAGTGGAAATAATGCAAGCATTGGATCAGCTGCACAGTTTAAGAATGGATTTTAAGAATCGATTTAAGAACCAAATTGAATTAAATTCATGCTGTTAGTCATTTAATATCCCAATAATTGATCCCTTGCACTATTATTAATTATCTGTAGAAAATACAGAACCACAAGGACATGATGTGAATGTATATGCCACTTTAGATAATGTTCACAGAGGGACCACAGTATGTTGTGCTGCTGTGGTCTTTCCACTGTATCCCTCTCATCCCTTAAAAACACTATATTAAATTCAGGCCTGCAAATATTTTGCAAACCTTGAGTAACTGGAAAAATAAAAACAGTACACAGGCTTTAGTTTGTATTTCTTCTGGCTTTTTTCTCCTGTTTGTTTAATTTCCTGTTTCTCTAAACCTACTAAAATTTTGGAAAGTTTCATTTACTGAAGAACAAACAGTTGAAACCCCTCCAAACAAGCCTCTTTAAAGGTGAGGAAAAAATTCTGGAAGAAACAGATTAGAGAGACATTCAAACCGCTGTTTCTCAGAGGATTATTTTCTGCATAAATTGAAGAATGTACCTTCCAAAAAAGATGGCAGATGTAGCATGGGGTAGAATGAATCTTGAAAATAGGCAGCACAACTGAAATAGTAAACACACGACAGCAATTTGGAAAAGAAAAGAACAACTGAAAAGAAAAAACCAAACAAAACCAAAAACAAAACACAAACAAAAAACCCAAACAGAAACAACTTCCCACAGAATCCTGGATTTTAGTGGTATAGGTGGCCAGCACGCATGTCTGCTGATATATTTAATTTCTTTAAAGTGAGCCTCTTTTCAGTGGAACTTATTCCATTTGAGAGATAAAGAATACTGTAAGGTTGGATTATTAACATAAGTATACTACCAAGTTAACAAGTTAAGTCCAAATGTATAATACTGGTTTGAGGTTTTTTCCTTCTCCTTTGCCCCTTAATTTTTTTTTTTTCATTTGACCATCTACACCGTTTCATATAGCTCTGATCCAGCAAATAACTTTAATGCTTAATTCATAGTGCATGAGTACAGTGTAGTGGGAGGGCCCTTGTACATTGTTCAGTCATGGGCACGTGCATCTTATAAAAATCTTAGACTTTAAGATTTTGCTCCTGGACTTGTTTTACAGTGCTGTTGTATCATCTTTTGTATTCAAATGAAACTTGTTTTGAATCTTGAGTGGATTGCAGATGCAATACTTTGTACCTTGATTTTTACTTCATTTTTTTAATAGGCAGATCACATTAATGAATCATATTCAGCCCGTACTTACATAGTGGATACTTTTTTCCTAGCTGAGTTCTTTTCAGATAATGAGAACATAATTTGTGGAAATCTTTCTGACTTTTGAAGTGTATAACCTTCATTTCTTTCCATGTACTGTAGTGATGTTTTTTCCCTCGGTTCCTTTCTGGCATCAGCTGAATTCATGGGTACCTATTTTTGCACTCAAGTCATCAACTTGAAACTTAATAAATTAGACCCAAGATCTAGAGTTCCTTTATGTTTTTTTAAACAGCCTATTCTGTCTCCCATTGAGCCAGTTATTCAACCTGCTTATAGTGTTTGTTCCAAACCCATTTTTCTCCAGCTTTACATGTAACAGAATGAATTGCCAAAGTCCAGATAAATAGTAGCACATTTCCTTTGTCAAGAGGATTAATTACCTTAAAAAAAGAGATTGTGCCTGATGAATCTGGTATCCATCTCTTTGGAAGAAGTGTGCTGTATTTCCTCTCATTTTTCACGTTCCTTTATGTTTAATTGCTCTTTATTTCAAAATTTATTCAGAAACATTTCATGTTATTGAAATCTAACTTCTTTCCTTCCAGAATGTGTTTAGTTTCTGTGTATGCTGTTCTGTAGATTTACACTAACATGCTCAGATAGACTTGGCTAGAATATATACATAAAAAAAAAAATTGCTGCTAGGCTTTAAGATTTATGTACTACTTTTGGAATTCTGCTTTTTGAGTTTTCCTTCAGCTTTTTATAGTGGTACAGATGCGTTCTGTCAGCCATGGATCCTTGTATCCCTTCTATTCCTCATAACCATTGCTGAAAACAGAATTCAGAAATTGGGTCATTATCACCCTTTACTGCATATTAACTTCTTTGCTTGGTATCTGTTTTAATAGCTGAAATATGAACTATCTGTTTTCATTTCATTTGCAGGGCCATCTCAGCTTAACTCCTAACAACTTTCATTTTATCGCTAAGCTGCTTGACCTTTTAAGAGGGAAATGTATTTGCTACTCAGTCTCTTTCCATTCTTTCTAAGATCTGGTTGTTCATTGTATTCCATTTGGGATTATTAATCAGCTAGGTCTGGAATCCTTCCCTGAAAGGTCACTTATTTATTTATTTATTTATAAGACGTGTGAGATACAGATTCAAGACAGCTTAAGAAACTTAAACTGTTAGTCTCTGACTTACTCAATTCACCAAATTTTCTAGCGTAGATTACTTCCCTCATTAATTTTTCATTTCATTTGATCTCTTTTGAAATGTAAAAGTCTTAAATTGAAAGTTTTAGATGTGTTATTATTAATCTTTCAGTTTAATTTACTGAATCAACTCCGGTCACTATCTGAAATTATTTCATACTTCCTGTGTCTTTACAGTGCCCTTTTTTCTATGAAAAATACCCTTAAAATATTACTGCTTCTCGTTGAACTAGTGGGTAACTGAGGATGGAATCTGCCAGGTGTCGCATACTGATCATTGAGGTCTGCTGTTAGTAGTACCTGTTTCAGTTCTATCTAGAAAATTAGTCTCCAGTCTACCACAAGGAGTTCTTCTGAATGCTTTTCAGTTCTTCAACTTTGTAATACCATTCTCTGTGAGTGGGGTCTGAATTAACACTTGACCTTCTCCTCCTTCTCCAAAGCCTGAAATGTTCTGCTGAAGCTCAGCTTATCTTTTCTTTTCCATTTTTCTGTGAGTTCACCCACACCAGTGCTTAGTTCACATAAGGGGTGCTCTTTTGAAGCCCATGTCACCTTCATTCCCACCTTCTGTACTTTGGTCAACATTACACAGGGCACGTGGACTATGACCCTTTTGGATGAAATGAAGCTAGAAGGTGGACTCCAGGAGTTCAGCCAGTACACTCCCAGCTGCTACTGGTTTGTTCAGTCCATTGGACCAAAGAGGAGCTAGTGTGAAGTAGAACCACTTGAGATGTGTGTAGTATGGTTATTGGGTTTGGAGAATTAATATGCACTGCTTGCTTATATAAACATAGCCTTTGAGTCCTCAACAGCTCAACATAAGCATCTTTGCATCAGTAAAAGGTGGTATTCTTCCAGTCAAATTTTGAAATTTGTTTTGATATGAAGGGTGATGTTGAGCAGGAGGCTCTGCTTCCATGAAGACATTTCAATCACAGATTTGTATCTGATACCCCTGTTCCTAGGAGGTAATATTCTGGTAATGGATTGTCAAATGAATATATATCTATTTCCTGCTAATATATGTATATATGAATGACAGCTAGATAGAGCTTTGGGTCATGTCTGCTTTTATCTTAGTAGCTCTGTGCTGATCTTTTCTCTGTTTCTTGAAAAGACCAAACCTCAGTAGGCTCCTCAGAATCTTGACTTAAATGCTTTGCTACCTGCTTTGCTTTTATACTTCTAAGGCTCTGCTAGATTGTATGCCAGATGAGAAAATATATTTTCTGAAGACGCTACTTAAGTTGAAGATCTTTCCTCTTCAATCTTGCCATTTTCTATTGACAGTGAAAATGCCTCTTTGAATGCATGTTTAGAAAATATGACTACTGAAGGGTAAATTGCTTTTATCATTCCAAATTTATAAAACAATGTTGGTGTTGAGAAGAGATTCTAAATAATGTGTTATAGGAGGGGCCTGTATCTAATTAACAGCTAACTCAGATTCACAAAAATTTTAATGAATTCTTCAATTTTACACCTTGACTTATTTTAGGTCTTGTAGAGATAAGGTTGATACAATTTTTATTTAATTATCAAATCAAGATTTTTCTCAACTGAGAAACTGTAAAAGTAACGTAATACCTAAATGCTATTAATGTGTGATAATAAGAATTTTAAAATATATTTTGTCCTTTGTACATAACACATTTCAATGTGGATTTTCTGTCATATTTTTAAGTATCACAGTGAGTGAATCCTGGCCTCTTTTGTCATATATTTATTTTTAATATGCTATGAAGATAATTTCCTATCTCAATATGCTATGATTTTCCTGTATTTAACAGGTCATACTATAGAAATATTTTTATATCCTCTTATTTATGACTTTCAAACACAATATCCAGTCCTTTAATATTTTTATAATTCTCTACCACTCTTTTGAAATTTTAGTAAAAATACATATTCAAGTTGATATTTAGATCCTAGACAGAAACAATTTTAAAAGCTCAATCTTTTAACAGAACTAACAAATACCTTGGTGTGTGTGTATGTATATTTCCTAATTGCAATGTTTTCTCTTCTCATTTTAAAGATCAGTTCTATTATTCCTGATGATTTTATTTTAATTTGGCAAGCTAAAAAAAAGGCAATAGGACACTTTCAAACATACAGAAGTTGCATTTTAATATCTACCCAAAAATAGTGCATTTGTCAACAGACTTTGCCAGAAAACGGTTGCTAGATGGTATTAAAACCACCAGTTTCAAGCGAGACAAAAGAGTAACCTTCAAACTTTTTCTGACTTTGTCTCTTATCAGTCATGCAAGTGTCAGAGTCATCATGTGAATACTCAAGAAAGCTTTGAATTGTCAATAGAGGAAGCTTCCTCTTTGAGGTTATATTCGCTGGAACAGAAGAGATAACACTATTATCAGTGTTTTTATAGTGTAGCCAATTTCTCACTGCATGTACTGAAATGCAGTTTTTAATGCAGTTTAGATATTAGTATAATGATAAATATGTCAGACTTCTAAGCTAAATTCTGAATGTTTCTGTTAGTCCTGATAGAGTATGAAATTCCACTCTAGTCTCTTTTAGAGATTTTTATGGGCAGTTTCTGGAAAAAAAGTGATTTTCAAACATATTTCTAACCTCCTATTTAGGAAATTGACATTAAATATGCATTTCTTTCTGGGATGTGTGTTGAATTGTCAGCCAGTTGGAACTTCAAAGTTTAGCACTGGAGTGTCAACATACAGAATAAAAGCTAGCACACTGTGTAATATAAAAATACGATTACAAGCTATTTACGATCACCGTAGTATGAATTTTTATGCTTTTTTTGATAAGGCATTCAAGCCTTGTATTTTAACTGCTGACTGTGTGAATTGGTTTGAACGGCTGTTCAAGGGCTTGTTACTTTTATTTCTTATTTATTGTAACTTTTTTCTATGGGCTAGCTAATGCGCAAGATCTCAATGCATTCAAAAGTGTTGTGCAAATTTTGCATGATAATACAATTGTGCTAAACTTTTACGTGTGTCCCACTTCAAATTTGTTAATATTTACACTGAAATTAATCAAGGGCTGACTGTAGAGAGCTATAAAGGTTTTCTTTGCATTTGCATTGACTTGTAGGTCATTGTTAGCAATATGTCAATTAACTCAGTTATTTAAGGTCATTTCTACAAGAATTGTGTTATCTCCACTAACAGATTTAGGTAGTCTTTGAATCATTACTGCATTTAGATATTCTGAAGTAATATTTGTGGTTTACTTGAGTTAATTTCTCATCCTTGATCTTCTAATATACAGGATAGCAAATAAAGATTGACAAGTATGTCAGGGCTTAGGGCTTTACCAGCAATCTCAGGTATTTCAGATGTATGAAAATAGCCCTTAATATCTAATATGTCATCATGACAATTAAAATCCAATAATCATCCAATATGCTAAGTGTCTGGTGAATTCTACGTAGGCAAAATTGTGGCTCTGCTGAAAGCTAGACCTTTTTTTGTTAGTATCACAAAAAAGAGTCCATATTTTGTGATTGTTGGAAGTAATTATTAGTGAATATAGATCTTCATTTGGTGTTAACAGTATCCCATATCTTATAAAGCTGGCTGTGTTTCCCTGTTAGCATGACTCAAGAGGCTGATAACAAACACATTTTTTTGACAGTAAGACTCCAAATGAATTCATACGGTGGCCTTTAGATCAACTTTGGATGTTGTGTTAAGAACTCTGCCAGTGGAAAACTTCTGTGTCAGAGTGTTACTGATTTTAGCAAGCTACATAGCTGATAATATATATTTTATAATACATGAAAAGTCAAGGTATAGCACTTATCTTACAGAATGAGGACTAAATTTTGTCTCATTTCCACTTTGTTGTTTGTCGTGGTTTAACCCCAGCCAGCAACACAGCACCACGCAGCCGCTCACTCGCTCCCCCCCCACCCAGTGG
>JAVKLA010000053.1:15103797-15126991 GCA_034782735.1 Sagittarius serpentarius | reverse complement strand
ATACCACACTGAAAACACAGCACTGTACCAGCTACTAGGAAGACAATTAACTCTATCCCAGCCGAAACCAGGACATTGTTCTTAGTCGCCTTGTCTCTTGCCTCATGTATCTTCTGAAGTTCCTTGAAGGCATCAACAGGAATGAGAGCGCTACTGCTGACAGTCCACTTGAACTAATAGAAGTTTTGTCATCAAATAGGTTTGAAGAAATTACAGAATGAGGTTTAAGTTCTTCTCATGAATGAATAAGGAACTGATAGATGTAAATTATCACTTTTCAAGGTGAAAGGAAACCAATGCTGTCTCACAGGGGTTTGTTATGACCATCGCTATTTACTGTTCATCCCTTTCCAAGAGCTTGACAGTTTGCTGTTGGCTTTAAGTTATTTGGAAGGGTAAAGAGAAGGGCCAGCTGCAAAGAAGTGTAGGTGGAGTTCTGTGCAGAACAACTGTGCAAAAGTGTTACCTGCCACTTTATCACTCTGTTGGAAACAACTGTAAAGTGATGTGAATGAAAAAGTAAAATGCCCGTAAAATGATTGGCTCGCAGCAAACTGTTTCTGTAAGGTCTTTTGGTTGGAATAGCATAATCAAAACAACCTTTAAATACCCAGCGGACAAAAAAGCAAACAATGTTTAGAAGTATTAGGAGAGAAGAACACTTTCAATGCTATAAATTGTGTTTCATGTACTGTTTGAATACAGTCTGGAAAAAGCTCAGGAAATGATACAGGGTAAGTTAAGTATGAAAGTGCTTCTGTAGAAGGAATGATAACAGGCTGATTTGAGTGAGGTGCATTAAATAATGACTGGCATGGAGAGAAGCATGCAGGGAATAATTTTCAATTTATTTAAATCAAATTTGAAAGTGACATTTTCAAATAAAATGTTTCTACATGTTACACAGCTGTGGAACTCTTCGCTGCAGGTTATCAAACTTATTAAAAGTTTACAGCTTTCAAAAAGCTACTGTACAAATTTATAGCTATTAAAACACCTTGAAGATGGTAGTTTCAAGGCAGTCTGCCTAAAAAGCAGCAGTATGTCTCGGGAGGCAGTGTCTCAGGGAGAGACTTAAAGGGATTATTCTAGATCACAACCTCAACATAAACATTAAGCGTAGTGTCATTAATAGCATCTGTCTGAGTATGTGAAAAGACAACTATCAAGTGCAAAGTTATTCTTCCTTTGTCCACAGCATTTAAGAAAATAATAGAATAAAATTTGACTGCAAATGATTCAAGTGTGTGTACTTCAAGAGATGTGAAAATACTGGAAGTATTGTCACAAGAATAAAGATTTTGGGTAGTTGGTCATTAAAAAGAAACTAGTGGATTTTTTTTTTGGTTACATTGCAAGATTGAAGAGTCTTCTGTGTGGTTGTGCTAGGGCTGTCTGTGTCACACTGGAATACCCTCATCATTCACATAGTGCACATACTAATTCACATCCTTTGAAGTTAGCCAGATTTGAAGAGGAAGGGGAAATGAAATGTGGACTGGTAGGGAGCAATACATAGTCCTGCTAATACCTGCAGTTGCAATGCATGCCAGCTGTTCAGATTAGCTTTTGAGAGAATATGGATCACTGGAGATGGATACTTAAAAACAGAAAAGATGTTAACTAGTAGGGGGCTTTTAAATTGCTTAGGCAAAGAGATAAAAACGTACTTCCTAGTGTTGAAAATAAATTTTGGAGTACTTTATCAAGGCAGATGCTGCATTCCCTATTACTTCAAGGCATTTTAGGACATGTAAAAGATGCTTAGATTGAATTGGGAGTAACTGACATCCTACTAGAAGTGAACAGGTAGTAGAGGTAGTGCTTGGAGGACTGTGACTGTCCTCGTCTTAATGTCTGATCAAATCCTCTTCACAAGGTTTGAGAAGAGTAAGCACATACATACATTACATACAGCAGCTCCTAGCCATCACAGTTCCTTCTTGAGACAGACATTGCAGTAAAAGTCAGTGCTTCATCTGTTAGTTGCCTTTTGAAGTAAGCAAGAAGTAGTTGCCTCACGACCAAAAAAAAAAAAAAAAAAAAAAAAAAGTGTTCTGATAAGGGGCAGAGAAAAGAGATCACTCCAGAGAAACTTCAAATGCTAAATAGGGGATACTAGGCTAGATGTGGAGCATTACTGTGAAGATGCATAAAGTGTTCCTTAGATTTTTTTTTCTTGTTCAAGCGCTTAGTGTTAGCCATATTTTGGTTCACTAAGTAATTCCCTCTCCAGGTCAGTTTAGAAGGAGCCTGAGAGATAAGCATTTCTAACCTCCAAAAATGTGTGGATGACAGTTTACCTGCTGAATCTCTTGTCTGAGGTTATTTGCAGAACCCTTTCTTTTATATTGAAAGCTTGCTTTTTTCTTGTGGCAGACAGTTTAGTCTTCTGCAGCTAAATGTTATGTAGAAATAAATATGTTAGATTGTAATTCTTTAGAGTAAATGGCTTTACTTTATAGTTTGTTCTGTGCAATTATGTGGCTTATTATATACTATATATCTTTCTAAATATTGATGTTCTGAAATTCTATCACCAATAAACCATCAGAATGAAATATTGGCTCTGTGGAAATCAATAGCAAAATGCTTACTGACTACTTTTGAATCAGCATTTCACCCAAATTATTCTGGGTAAAGAAACCTCTGTGCTCTTCTGCAAATATCATGGGACTGGAAATCTGCTTAGGTCAAAGTCACTGTGAGGTTTTGTAACTAGAGCTTCGTACAGTGTGTAAACGAAAGAGAGAGGGGTGTGGCAAAAACTTTTTCCTTCTTTCTTTTTTTTTTTAAACTGAAAGATACTTTGAGAAATCATCTCTATGTTAAAAGAATTGCCTAATTAGTCTATAAGAACTGAAATGAATCTTGAAAGTCCAGAGGGGTGAAAGGGGGCAAAGTTCACTACAAAGCTAACTGTTCCTCCAAAACTAAGAACAACTCTTTGTACTAAAGTGGTGGGATGTGTGGAGAAACAGTCTTCAGATTACATGTGCATGTTGTTAAATTAAAGACAAACCTACCTGTATAGATGAGTTTTGAAAACTGACAAGACCATTGAGGTTTCTTGGAATTGTGGACTGGAATTTTGTTGCAATTCATTTAGAGAAAACAAGAAAGACCACACTAGATCTTGCTTGTCTCAATCAGCAGTAAATTAGTGAATTAATTAAATTCAGAGAAATACAGCAGTTTGAGGCAGTGTTTGGCCTGTCAGACCCTGATTCAGGCTCAGCTAATGAGTAAGTTTCACTCTAGTACACATCTAAAATGCAACCTTGGAGTTTTTGCTTAGTTTCAGTGGGCTGCAAGTACTCTGAAAGTATTAAGAAAATACTGTATGTGTTGTAAAAGTCTTAAATTTTAAATGGATTTGACATGCTGTCTTAAAATTCTGTTCTGACAAAAGTAGCAATGAAAAATATTTTTAAATGCTGTGTGTTTACGTACAATGTGCAAGTTTACGTACAATGGGACTAAACTTAAGAATCTCAATGAGTAAGCAAACAATTCTTTGCCGATCACATAGGTGAAGTCTGTGCTTTGCATCCTTGCTTTATGCTAACTTTGTAAGCCCAGATGCCCATGCTCTTTTCTGCCACTTTGCTAGCGAACCATGTCTTAGGTTCACCATATATGCAATAAGTGTTCCTGTACCAGATGTTTTCATTTGTTATTAATTTTCAGTTAGCTACTGTGGGCACCACAACAGAGTACAAAAGCTTTTGTCTTGGAACAAACATTTGGGAAAAAAATACACTTTTAACAGAAAAATTAAATTATAGTAGTTCAACTGTAATGTAGATATTTTAAAAGTCTAGAAGTTTGGATCTTTTCAGATGCCAAGAAAAGAGGAAAATAATATTTAATGACCTCGAAGTTGTTGAAATTTCTGAATGCTCTCAAAGCATTCAGTCATCTGGTACTGTGAGGCATTTAAGCATCTGAATGCTAAATTTGTAACTACTTAAGCCACCTGACAAATGACACAATGGTTCATAACTAGAACATTTTTAAAAATCTACTTGAATGCAGATCTGTCTGACAGTGCTTCCAGATCTTTGATCAGTTTGTCAGGCTGTTCTTGTGTGTTAGCTTTAATTTGAAGAATTCTTTTATGTTAATTTACTAAACAGCATGCAGTCCTTAACTTGTTCAGTTTTTCCCCTTCATCTAGAATCTTCAGCTCTTACCCTTTTTTTTGCCTTGGTGGTTACTTTTGTCTTAAGATATAAAATTTTTCTTCCTTGTCCATGAAAACTATTGACCTATTCTTGCAGTTCCTCATATGATGCAGTAACCCGTACACTTTATGCATACTTAAAATTGCTGAGAAAATTGTGGTCTGTTAAAGCCTCTCAGGCTTCCCTTTTCCACCTACATTACAGCATTTCACAGGTAAGGTAATAGTACTAACTTTGTCTTGCACCTCTCTAGACAGTGGATCACTCTGATGTTTTTATATCTGCAACTTTTATTGGCAACTTTGCAGCAGACTATGCGATGTAACGCCATGGTTCAATATAGTGTATAGAAATCCCATGTTGACCATGGCTAAGTGTCACCAAATGAAATGCCCCTAGTGAGGTACAAAGAATGTTTTAATTCTTGTATAATGTTTTTTGTTTGTTTGTTTGTTTTTATGCTCCTGAGGCTTGCTATAACATCTTTGGCCTCCTCAGTTTTTTTCATTCTCTCTGTTCAATTGATATTTCTGGGTTTATTGTTTCGTAAATTCTTTTCAGAACCACCTTCAACATAAAACACTAAATACAAAGCACCAAAAGAATATTCTGTAATTTGTGAATTATTTTCACTTACTGCTGGTCTTGGGAGGCATGTCAGTTTTCTCCAGATATCTAGGCTACATAAACTGAAAGCATCTTTTCACTGCCTTTCAGCCTGAGGACATCCATAAAAACACTTTTCAGACCCGGAACTTTTCTGTTCTTGCTTTAATTGGGAGAACAGTTTTGTATGTGCTTTATTTTATGTTTCATTTATGTTTATATTTCACTGTGATATTCTTTCACCTGCTTAATCAGTGTAATGTAGTGTGATTCTTCTTTGTATGGTTTCTTACAGAGTTATTTCCTTCCTAATCCACAAAGAAAGGAAAATCATTTATCATAAGTTATTGTGTCTGTTCTTTCAGATATCTACTTTGTATTTCAGTCCACTTTGTTAATCAAATTCATTTATGGCCTTTGCCTTTGACCTAAAAGCTTATTTGTCCACAGTGGTGTGTTTGTTGGGGGTTTTTTTGGTTTTTTTTATTTCAAAACACTAAATGTGTCATGAAAGTACAACTTTGTTATGTTCTTAATTTAAGCACAATAATTGAGCTTTGAACAACTCTGACTTCTGATATTTGTAGAATATGATTCAGCTTATTCTCTCCTTTCTGAGCTGAAAACATACTACAATTTCACAATTCTGTGCTTGTAGTATTCTTTTAACTTCTTTGCACACTGTCGTACAAGTGTGAAGGTCTTACATGCACTTACTAAATCTTAAGAGAATTTTCATTTGACCTCAAATAATTCCCAGGTTTCCTTGTCCCAAATACACGGGCATTCAACGTTGTATTAATTTGTCCTCATCTAGGTATTAGGTATTAATTGTTATGACTTTAGTAAAGCTAGCATTTTAAATATTTCTGTATAGGCTTGAATGTAATGATCATTCTGAATGTCTGTAAGACTTGTGCTGTTTTCTGCAGTCCTGGAGCTTTTTGGTTCTTGACTATTTGGGTGGTTTTTTTCAGAGACAGCTGACGGAAGGAACTTGAAATGCAACTTGTCTTGCTGACAGCACTATTTGATTTGTATTCATTGCAGACTGGAATACTTGCTAAGGATAGCACAGCAAATAGGTCTGAGGTTTTGTGTCATAACATAAAATTTTTAGCTACTGGGTTTTATGGTATATTAAGTCAATGCCTGCCATCCTAAACAGAACTTTATAAAATACATCATCACAAATGTGATAGCTGCTGAAGTACAAGATGTTTAATGGCATAGCACATCCATTGAAAAAAATGTTCTCACTCTTATATTCTAATAATTAGGAAGCATCTGCCAGTGCATTAAACAATGAATTTAAATAAGTGACTCCCGTAGCTGCCTTCATAAATCATGGATTCCAAGCATTTGTTATTGTGAAATAAGTTACTATTTGTCAAGTGTGTCTACTTTCAAATTTTATATTCTAAAGGTGGAGTGATTCCTTTGTTCTCAATTTGTCCTGGTAAAGGCTTCATTTTGCTCAGTTTCTATGTCATGTCAGCAGTACTTCTTCCAGTGTGCTAACTAGACTTAATATACCATGAAAAAAAATTGTTCCAGGCAACAGAGAACAATTTTTTTAAATAAATCACCTGTACAATTCTGAAAAATATAGGCTTATTCTAGAATATTGATATGAAGATTAAAAACAGTACAACAAAACTTGGTTTTGAATTGGTTTTGACTTTTTTCTGTGCATTTAGTTCTGGTTTGAATTTTTTGTTCAGTCATGTTAGGCCTCTCCTTTTCCTTCTCCAAAGGACTGCTTCTTTGTAATCTTAAGAGTGAATTAGCAGAAACAAAGACCAAATGAGAGAGATTGTACTGGGAAGAAGATAACAAGCATATACCTCTTTTCCATTAAGAAAATTCTGGTGTAGATTTGAGTCTTTGGTTGTAATGGAAGTTACTAAGTTAGCTTGTAGAGGAATGAGGAGAAGAGAGATTAAATATTTAAAAAAAGGTTTTGAAAAAAGAATAATTAACAACAGAGTGTAAATAAATTTTCCTCAAGTAATGCATGCCAGCCTGAATTCTGTTTTCTTAAAATTTGATGAGATGTTCTCTTTATCCCAAGAGTAATGTTACTATCGCTACACAGCATTACATATTATGTAGTGAACTTAAAATGTCAGTATTTAGAGCTTTAGATCTTTGAAATGATATCTTATTATAACAACATCAGATGATAACTTACACCTAAATCTGAGCAGAATAATAAAACTCTTGCTGTAGTGAAAATATACTTCCCCCTTTTTATTAATTTAAATGTTGATACTTTATGTACTTGCATAGTTTGGTACATACAATTGTTTTTAATAAAGAATATTCAATTTTAAGGTTTTATTCTAGTTCACTGTCACATAATGACAAAATCCCAGAGGACATAAAATCCCAGGACACGCATGTGTATATGTGATTGTATGTGCTATGTGACATGTCGTAAAAAATCAATTATAAAACTTCAGAGTATTTGAAACATTTACATTTTTCACACAAGTATAATATTTTTTTGTTACTATAAAAAAAAATTCTAAAATACAAATAGCTGAAAGCAAATACATTACTACAAATATGACTGTTGTCCCTTAATGACAGCTGTAACTCCATTCCCTTGTGTTCATGTTTTGACAATTAGCTGTCAATCTTCCTCTCAAGAATAATCCAGTGTTTACTAAAAAGTTTAATTTGAAAGAGTATGAGAGACCCAGAGTTGTACTCAAGAAATAAACTTATCAATTCATGCAGCTGTTAGTTTTATACTGTGTTCACTCAGATACCTCTTTCTAAAGGAAGTGCTTCAGATGGTACTAAAAATTACTTTGGCAAGAATGACTAGCACGGTTTTCCTCTCTGGCATGTATGTAACTACTCAGTCATATAGACTGATTTGTCATGCTCAGTTTTGCATGCCTGGTCATGCCTGCCTAGTATGTCTCACCTTTCTAGTTAATTATCATTTAAAAAGCAGCATTCCAAATATACAAATATTTCCCCTATACTCAACAAGTTTCTATGCTATTCTAAATCCAAAAAGTGACTTAACCTGCCATAGAACTTGCAGTTACTGGTCATCTGTGAAACCTGTAGTTGAAATAATATATATCTCTGAACTCTGTGTGGCTGAATTAGGGGCAGTATCCAATTTCCTTGAGGTGGGTGACAACATCAAACACAGGATTATTCTCACATTTCCCTATTGTTGTTAATTGGATTGTGGCTTTGGGGTGATTTGGGATTTATATTTCCCCTTGTTTCTGCCACAAAGTAAACCTTTTTGTTTGTGTTTTTCACAGCTGTTTGAATTCAGCAAAGTCTATTTTGGAGTTAGTGTCATAGTAAAGCCTCTCTTTCTTCAATTCTGCTTCCAGCACTTCAGCATTCAGGTCAAATGACCTTTTTTGCCTCACAGCTTGGAAACGAATTGAAAAAACACTTTGAAATTTCAAAAGAGAAAATATCATAGGTCCTGACTAAGAAATTAAAAACATCTCTGAGTTCATAAATATGACTCAAAGGTATAGGTTATTATGATGAAGGCTCTTTCCAAAATGGCAGTAATTTCTTTGTCAAAAGAAAATGTTGCTGCAGACCCAGACTAGCCTTAGATTCTAAATGATAATTTAAGTAACAGCAACAAAATGAGCTTGGCTGGATGGCTATTTCATCTCTTCCGTCTCTATAATCTGTAAGGAAATCTTTCTTTGAGTCTACTATATGGTAGATGTCTTTCCTGTGTTATGCCATGACCAGTCTTTTCATCACACTTCCACACTATTTTAGACAAAACGATTCAGGAGATGGAGTGGGGAAGAAGAGTTCCCACCCTAGAATGTGCCAATGGGAAAAGTAAGGTTATGGTTACTTAACCACGGTCTTACCTGATTGTCTGGACTTGTGTCATCAGTGCTGCCTGTACAATAGTATGTATATCTATAGTAGCTGTAGGTATATGGCAGCATCTGGGCTGATATTTTACCTTGGACTGTTATTTAAAAAAAAAAAAGAGAAAAAAAAAGCAACTAAATGACCAATGAGATATATTCCGTATTGTGTGTGGTGTCAGAATGAGGGCAAAAAGTACAGGGATATTTTAGAGTTCAGAAGATAGTTCTTATTAACAATGTGTTTGTGTTTTTAGGGGAATGCAGTTCATCAAAAACATCTCAATCTCTTTTTATTTGCTAATTAGAAGAAGTATCGTAGTTTAGCTTCCGTGTGTTAAGCAAGCAGTCCATATTCCAAAACAACTATTAACAGCTGAACTTCAATTGCAGCTTTTCTTTCATTAGAATCACTGGTTTGGTTGTCCAGCTGTAATGAAGTGTGTAGGAATGTCAGTTTTCTCTGAGATTTTTTTTGCCATCTTTCTTAAGCTGATTAAAAAGTAGTCACGTTGTTAAGCAAAGCATCACAGTTGCAAACATTTCCTGTCCTTTGGCAGCTAGGCTAAGCTGTGTCATGTAAACTTCCCCAAACTACCACAATGCTCTTTCAGAGATCCTGGAAATCTTACCTTCATCTCTGTTAAAGTCTCTCACGTGGGTACTGTGTGTCATAATGCCCATTCAGGGGAAAGACATTTGTTGCGTGCCGATCTATTAGGTAACTTGGGAATTCAGTGTTAGAAGGGCAGCAAAGTTTTATTCATAATGAGAGGTTAAGTTCTCATTTTTTTCTGAAACCCCCAAGGTAATGATTAATCGAAGGATTGCTCAATCTTCCGTCTTATTATTATTCAGTAATTAATAAATGTGTGAGGAGTCCCTCAGAATAAATTCTTATTCAGCCAGTTGTATCAAAGCCTCTGTATAGCTGAGCAGAGTGTTTGAAGTTTCTGGATTTGTGAGATCACCTCTACTAATTCCTGTGATAGCACTTCTAGACACCCTAAATAATGCAGTGTAGCTATAAAAGCTGCCTGGGGACAACCAAAGCGGCAGCATAAACTAGGATTTGTATAAAATTTTAAATTATACCAACTACCCTTTCCAGCCAGCTAGTCTGCAAAAGTAGGCAACATTTCTCCACTTTTGCTCTAGGGCTGGGAACCCAGATCGTATTCTGTGCTGGATGCCAGATGGACTTTGTGGAAGGCAGCCAGCACAGCCTGTTTCAGCCAGCCAGTCCTGTGAAAACCGGCTGCTGTCTCTGGACTCTCTTTTGGTTTGGGGCAACGGTGAACGCAGCAGTGAGCTCATGGAAGATGTAACTCTCATTCACTGAACTAATACATGAGTGAATCAAGGACTCTGGATGAGATTGTCATGTGTGCCTGTATTATATAATTTTTTTAAAAATTCAACATCAGATATTTCTTAGAGAGGGTAAAATTTATCCATAGCTATTAAACTCTCCCATCAAAAGTAGCTGATGTGGTTTATGGTCATGGTTAGTAAGTGGGAGTCTGAACACCTGTACTAACTGTTACACCCCGGATGCTGAGACAGGTGTAAATAAATACATCCGATGTTCATTTTCTAGATTTCCTACTACTTTTTACAGTGAAGCACTTGAATGTAAGGTGAACAAAATCACTAAAAGTGCATAGTCACCACCTCTAGTAATTCTGTCTATTCCTCACCATTTTGTGTGTACTGGTGTGTGCACCTTAGCTGTTGTCTTAGTCCTGGTGTTGTTGAACTCTGAGCTGGACTGGATTCCAAGAAGAGACATTGCTTGGAGTTATTGCTTGCTAGGAAAATAATAAATGAAATTTTCACCAGAGTTGGCATTCTTTTGGCTTGTATTTGAGTTGGAGATGTTCAGAGAGCTAATAACTGTCTAAAAGGAAGTGTTTAATTCAAGTGGGTCAGTGCTAAACTAAAATGTTCCTATTTCATTGTTAAATAAAATGACGATCTCTGAAAAAAACTACTGTCTCACATAGCTGGCTGCACATTTCTTACTATAGTCATATATGGTCTTAATTTTGCCAGAAACACAAATTCATTAGTTCAGGATTTCTGTTAGCAGTAAGTGAGTGTAGATTTATTTTGTGTTTAATACTACGTTAAATTTTGAAGCAGTTAAGCATCATTTGCAGATATGCCCTTTTATAACTGGCTATCTACAATAAAAGAACATCTACAATAAAAGAAATTGCCCTATTAAACACTTGCACATTATCCTAACTGTTGGAAATTAATATGTGTTTAGAATAGACAGAGGTTTCTGAGCTATTTAGTAAATGAACTTGAGTCAAGACATTTTCTATTTCTTTAGTTTTTGTGATGTTACTTCATATATTATTATGTATGAAGTATAAATAAATATAAATTACTCAGTTGTGGTGGTGTTTTAAGTTCTTTAAAATAAACTCATACCCACATTACATCCCCTGTCTAAAAAAAGGTTTAAAATTATTTTGGCAAATTGTGTCCATATGCTGACAGATGTTCTAAGTTGATAGCTATTTTCACACATGTGAACAACTTAGGCTCAAAACAGCATCATCTCGTGTTTTTCACATCAGTGGTCATGATGAGGGCTTTTGAGGACTGGCTGCTACAGGGAAAATACTGTTCTACGTGTACTCTCCCCAGCAGATACTACTGTCTTCTGTGATGGAAAGAAAACAGGGAATTACATTAGGTTTCTATTTCCAGATTTTCACAGACCTGCCTAGGCTAATAACTTCATATCAAGTCCCCTATTGGGTTCTTAAGCAAGTTAAAACTCTGATCTGCCTGTATGAACTGAATAGATGCTACTGTGTAGTAAAGAAATAAGCGTATTTGGAGAGCATTGCTTCAAGTGAAGCTATGTGAAACTATCCTGTTCTTTAGAAAACGTAATATTTAAACAGGTGTAAAAGAGTCAAGACTCTGAAAACTATTTTTGAGCTGCATAAGATTTTATTCTTAATCTTGCTGGGCAGGGTGCTGCTTTTGAAGTGTTACATAGTTAAAATGGAAAAAATCTTGTCTGGAGAAATATGTATATGATCATGAAAACACACAATAAAATGTTAAATTAATATACCTTTGTGTTTGGTCTCGAAGTGTTTGCTTTACTGAATGAACTATTTGTTCTCCATAACATGTTTAACCTTTTTCTGCATTCACACTGAGAATGGTAAGGTGTATAAAATGGTATTGTGAGAGAATGTTTTAGAACTCTTGCTTTTTAAACACTAAATACTGATGAAAGTCATGCTACTCCTGGACATTAATTTGAAAACATATAAAACTGATGTGATAAAGAATGTTGGGGGGGGTGGGTGTTCCCCTCTGAATTAAGAGAAAAGAACAAATTCTTATAGCTAATATATGTTCTTGGCAAAATTGATGGACTTTAATTGAAATAGGCCATTGTGAAAGCTTAATCCATGGCCTTCCATAATGTTCCTCTCTCTGATGAATTTCACCCTGAATGTTAATGTAGTAAAGGATGACAAATTAATTGTGTTTATCCTATTGGTATGGAATTCTTAACTCTCTCTCTTTGGGGGCAGTTAACTAGTGTGTTGCTTCACCTCTTTCCACATATATTAGCTTGAATTTGGCCTGTTGTCTCCTCCAGGGGATAGTCTCCATCTAGAGATTTCTTCAACATGCAATCCAAATTCAGTTTATCATTAAGAATGATAATCATCAGAATTGTCTGCTTTTGATTGGTTTCCAATAGACTTTATTACGTGTGTGTCATGTCTTGTACACTCAGGACAAGTTATTTCTTAGTTATCCAAAATGTTAATACTTCATGAAGTAGCTTTGTATGGTATGCTGTTACTAAACCCAACTCAGTTTAATCCAGTCCTTCCACCCCAGCATCTGTCATTCACATACCCATAAAAAAAAAAACCATGATGTTTATTGTAGGAAAGAGTAGTGGAGCACCTGAAATCATGTTTCAATTTTGATCTTGGGTACTCCACAATTTAATTGTATTGCCATAAGAATTAACATATAACTCACAGAGGCCTTATTTCCAATTGCTTTGTTTCTGTTTTATTTACAGTCCATTAAGAGAAAGGAAGGAAAGAGCCCAGATTACATTTAAGTATTTTACTGAACCATGACAACTATCACTCTTGAAGGGAAATCGCAAGCATATGCTTTATTTAGGGAAATGTAAAAATATATTACGTCGTTGTTATCCTTGACTATCCTAGTGAGGGATTATGTATACGTACCATCTGCAGTTCAATAACACTAAATATTTAATGAGTTTACGAACAGTAGATAAATATTTAACACAATTTTGTAGAAAAGTGCATGCATTGAATAATTGTTTGTCACTGCCAAAGAAAATGGCCAGATCTGGGGACATGATTATCTCAGTTAGCAATTCAAATTGCTTCTGTGAAATCAGACCTGAGATAGGAGAATGTTACAGTTGGAAAAAGACCAAGTTCAAAGTGTCAGTCACTCATGCTTTGGTTCCCCTAGTAGTCCTACCAGTGTGACATTTGCTGTTGCATCCATTGTGTGGCTGTGGGAATTGTGTGGCTGTACAGCTCTTTTGCTCAAACCATGGTTGCATCTCTTCTGATGGACTTTAGCTTTGCATCTTACATGGTCCTCCTTCCTGGTGCCTCTAAAATGAACAAGAAATACTGAGTTTGTTTACAAATTTATTTAAAGCATTTGCCTAGAGCATTTGCAGCCAGATAGGCTTCACAGAGCTTCCAAGTATTAAGTGGATTCACTGTCAAAAAGCAGAAAAGATAGCAAAACCAAAGTCTTACTTCTCAGTCCCTTAACAGTTTGTAGCCTCAAATAAAATTTCATGAGAATATGTGCCTTGCATGTAGGTCATTCAGCAACCTTTATATAGAGGAAAAGAAGTATGAAAATCAAGAAACCTCACGTGTAACTAGATCCTTTATTTTGGTTATATGGATATAATTTCAAGAACTTTACCCAAAGAAAAGCTATGGAGGAACCACAGAAGATTGTGGACAAACTGTTTGCGAACTGTTGAAAACCTAATTTGTTAAAATTCCTTAAAAAAATACTGTCTTCAAATGTATTCCATTTTAGGTAAGTATGAGCCCCAGATGGCCATGAATTTCAAAATTTGATGAGTCAGTGGCCATTGCAGTGTACAAAACTGCTGTGTGTGAGTACATTTGCATAAATATGTATGCATACAAATACAATCTATGCTTTGAGTGGGCTCACAGTGTTGTCATATGCCTGTAGGGAAAGATACAAGGACAAATGCCATACAGTTCTCGCTATTCTCCCTTCAAGAAAAGCTGTTTGCCATCATTTTTGCATTAACTGGTCTTCTGTCTTCTGAAACTCCTACTCTGATTTTTGTCTGTTGTTTAGAATGTAGGTCTGAAAGTACATTGTGGAAAAAAACACACTTAATTCCTTCGTGAAGTGGTTAAGATCCATTCCTCGTTAGAAATGGGATAAGGTACTGTTGTAAATTCATGTGATTCACATTATATTGTCGAATGCAAATCAGTTTGGTTATCCTTCATCACTGGAACAGTCATTCACTTTCTGGACTTCTTCACTACCATTGCCCTGACTGACCCACAACTATAGAGAAGATGCACCATGCTGCTGTTTTGAGTATTTGGAGAATAATGTTTTGGGGAAGCAATATGAGGAGCCTATTGATCACACAGAGTTAGATTTATTACTAGGTAACTTTTACAAAATAATCTACCTAAGGACATTTGTAATAGAACGAAGAAGTTAACAGTTAAAATGATACTTTTTTTTTTTTTTAAAAAAAGGCAATACCGGACAGTAAACATCTGCCTTATCTAACATTTTACCTAACTGGCTTTCAACTAGTGAACTATCTCTCTCTAAGTTAACCTGAGATCTCTTGCCCTTTCAAATAAAGATGAAGCTTGTTTTTTGTGTTTAAGGTGGCAACTCGCTTCGCTTTTATCCATTCCTGTCCCCTATCTGGGAACAGAGCAGTAGGTAACAATTGTCTTTCACTAGCTTTTTAATATACACATAATGTTTCCAGAACTAAATCAAAGAAATCCACTTCCTTGCAAGCAAGGCTATGCCTTTAGCAACTCACATTTAAAGAAATATAGTTACAACATAAATCCCTATGAGATTTTTAGCCAGAAATTCATATTCACCAGCTAGTTTTCAAATTACAGTCTCTGATTCAAGTCTTCTAGGCAGGTTTTGTTTGTTTCAGGTTTTGGTTTGTTTGGGTTTAGTTGGTTGAAGTTTCAGCATTTACAAATAAATTGTATCTAGTCCATGGTTTTTTTCTTTATACTGAGTATCAGGTGGTAGCTAGGACTCTCTCTGTCACCTAATTGGCAGTGATAATGAGAGTATCTTTGTTGTCATGATTTTGTTTTCCTAAGGACTTAATCTTTTGAGAGACTGGTCTGGTGATGCATTTCATACCTTGAAAGCTTCTCAAACAGCTCCTGGAAAAAACTCAAATGAAAAAAAACTGGGACAAATATACGTATTTTACATCACGCAATGAAACTAATTACTTTGGGAATTTAATGAACAGGAAGGCAAAGATTTCTGATTGAGTATGTCTTTCTAATAGCCATATCCTTGTTATATCATTGTGATACCAGCCCTGCTAGTACATTAGAACAAATCACTATACCACTGCTGTAACATATAAAAACTTGCCTTCTCAGGTAGACAAGCTTACCTTTTGTTAATCAGAATATCATTAAAAAACCATTAACAATCTAATTAGTTTTTATAGCTTTTAGTCTTTTCTTTGTGGTGTTTCAACTTTGCATTGTAAGTAGTTTGCACGTACAGCATTGCAGATTTGGTTTACCTGTTGCAAACTCGGATCATCCTCAGATTGAGAGAAAATTTTCAGTCAGTTTTTCAAGTGTGAATAACTCATGAAAAACCATGCTTGAAATTTTCAGAGTTGAGAGCATATATGCCGGCATTTTAAAAAACATCATTGATGTATGGGTTTGACAGCTAAGTAGTTATGAAACTGACATGTTTCATTAACAAAATTCTTTGTAGTTATTTGACATTCCTAGGTGAAACCAGAAGTCACACAAATTTGAGCAATGTTTTTAAATAAAGTTACTGTGCTGGGTGATGAAGATTAGCACCGAAAATGTGAGTCCTCCCCAGTGTGGGACAGATTTATGTCATCAGAAGCAGCAGCATAAAGTTTACTTTTTTTGGAGGTGAGACTCTTCCTCCCTATTAGGATGAAAGCTAAACTATTTAACGTCAGTAAACTATTTTGAGGAAAGGAATTATTTCTCTATATAGTCTCTGCATGTGTATGTGTTTATGTACATACTTTAGATTCTGTTCCTTCAATGGTGTTATGGTGAATTAAATTGCTACCATAAAGAGGAAGAGAAAAATAATTTAACAAAGTATAAAGCATATCAATAAAAATGACATCTCTCATCTAAATGTTTTACAAATACAGAAGGCATTTATAGTCTTAGGAGTCATGTGACACCCAGTTTTATTAATCAGCGATAATAACGTCTCTTCAACACAGAGTGTATTTCTTTACTTCCCAATGTGTTTTTATACAATTTAGCATGTGTGTAGAGAAAGAGTAGTAGTGATTATGTATAAATGCATATAGGTATTTAATAACTGAATAGTGCTACTAGACCCTGTTACACTTTTCTGATGAAAGGCTTGGTTTTTATTTCAGTTCACACTGTATTAACAAATACAATATATATGGTAATCATTGTAAGCTTTAGACTGTAACTTGGTGCTATGATTATAAAAGGAATAAAGTTTACCATCTGTTAGGCACACTTGAATCCAGATCCTATAAGTGTATATGTATGCCCATGTATATACATATTGCTTTAGCTGCATGAGAAATAATGACAGAGGGTCACTATTTGCAGGAGGGTGGTCACAACTGCGTCAGATTCACAATCTATTGAGCATTTTAACTTCGTCATTAATTTTTGTTAATGTGAAATTTTCCTATTTCCTTCCTTTGTTTTATATATATATGTGTGTGTGCGTGTGTGTATATATACATATATATATAGCGCCGTAGTGGGACTTACAAGGAGCCTTGCAAAAAATCAAGAAATACAGATTGGCTTGTTGTCGTATCATACTGCAATGACATATTATTAGGAGATCAATGATTTTTATCTTCTTAAAGAAAAATGATGTCTTCTTTGAGAGATGGAATCTTTAGATACATGTTCTTGCCTGGTTTAGCTTTGAATTGGTTGCTTGAATAAGCATAATATAAATGAATTTTGACAACAGTAAATAACCATCCACTAAATAAAAACTTTATCATATCTTATGAACTGCACGTTTTGACAGTGCGTCAACCAGAATTTAACCAGTGCAGATGAAAGCATTCTTTAGTATGCGGAAGCATCAGAGTATTTAAAATCTGAATTGTTCTGAATCTTGACAAGGTTGCTATTCAGGTAGAATTATTCAGAGTAAAATGAATTAAAGCAAAATGTATAAGTTAAAACATAAGCAAACTCACAAAACTCTGAATCCATAAGGAGGGCAAAAAGATTGCTTTTTCTGTACCTTAATAGGAGTGAGCATTTTTCTTTCCATTTAATTGGGGTGAAAATTGCATCTATGCTGAAGAAGAATACATATAAGTAATACTTTGTGAACATGGATATATTTAATTTCACATAGAATAGTATGACAAGCTATACTTAATGATTGTAATTGACGTAGAGAATCTCCCTCATTTTGTGCATGTTTGCAGTTCTTTAAATTTTTGCTTCCTTTTTTGCTATCATAGGTAGTTAACAATAAACACAACTTTGAATAATGTGCTATATGTTCTTAATAATAAATATACAAAATGAGCCCATTAACATTATTTTGTGGAAAAAAAAGTAGACTGTTAGGTTTGCATTTAGTATTAACATCTGCGATTGCATTTACTACAATTCAATATAAACAAGACATTTTACGAATTAGGATTTTTTTTATGGACACAATTGTACCTTCATGGATAAAGATGGAATAGACTTTGTATGAAGAAACTTCACACAATCTGAGTAAGACTAAAATAGACTGATTTTTTTAAAGGCAAGGTTCAGTTTTAAGTTTTGTCAAAACCATGTTGAGGCATGTCCTTAATTTCATCACCTCACTTCTGAAAAAATTTATCTCCTGAGCAAATAAATGCATGTTCTTTATTCCACACTAGCAGCGGTGTGAAAAAGAGTCCAGCATAATGCACTTGTGTATGAAACATTACATTCACTGTATGTATGTGCTTTGCCTAAATACGCTGGTTTTAATACTCCTTTTTACTAAACATACATACATAAACTGTGCCGTTCACCAGTAGCTCTTGCTGTCTGTATTTTTCTGCAAAACAGGTTTTATTTTGATTCTCACATATCCCGCTGTGCCTTTTTCAGTGGATTTCGTTGTTGTAAAGAAGATTGTTTTTCATTTTTATTTTACAGAGTTACATACATGGAAGCAGTCAGGCTCAGTTTGTTGCAGAATCGCATATTATTCTTCTGCTGAGTATCCTTCAAACTGGTGATGAATAGCAAAAAGGCAAGCTGAGGCACAGTGTGCTGTTAAATGAAATTGTTCTGCCAGTGAATATCGTTGAACTTTTGAGCAGGTATTGTATTTTGGCTTACTTACTGTATTTTTAAATAAATATTCAATGTTGTTGCTATTTACTGCCAAGTAAAGCTGACATTGCTTTTCACTAATATGTAACTTGTTATCTCCTTTGTTACGCTTATGCCTGGTTACTAATCTTAATATTTTTCCTTTCAATGTTGTCTTTTCAGTAGCAGAAACTAATTTTCTTCTCTTTTTCACTCTTTACTATTAAAGTTAAAAATTTGATATTAAATATTATTGTATTTCTTTTAACTGACAAGGAAAGCCTACTGAAATCTACTAATCATGCACGAAGATGATCTGCATAGTCTTTGGTTTTGTTGTGGGTTTTTTTTCCCCACCTAATCTTAACAGTTTACTACTAGTTCTTGAAACAAACAACCCAGTCCCATTTGTTCTGACATCATCTCCTCACGGAAAGACTCTGACCTACTTTTACTCTTTCATTCTTACTGAGTCAGAGCAAGTTAAATTAATTTTTTCATGAATATGTCTTAATCTGTGAGAAAAACTCATATATTATCTGGTTTCTTTAAACTTGGCTCCTAGTCAGCTTTGCTCATTAAACGAAAAATGTAGTCAACACTAACTGCTATTAAAATACAGTCATTCCATCACAGATACATTCCTGTAAGGAGAAGAAGAGGAAGAAAACAACATTTCCCAATTTGAAGTAATGGCCAGATCTCAGAGTCTCATGATCATAGCTACTCCCTTGTTCTCTCCCTGAGGTTATGTTGGCTTAGATCCTGCCCTTCCTCTGGCTTCCCCATCTACCTTCGTCTTTGGCGTTTACTAGCCAAAGAGAACACCATCATTATATCTTCTTGCTTCATTACATTCATTTACCTGGCAACAATTTTGCTACCTGTGAAACCTTATTTACTCTATAGATAGCCATTGCAAAATTAATTTCAAAGTTATGATCATATTTTGCAGAGTAAATGCAATATTCCCTGTTGAACTGCAATACTCTGTCCAGTTCTGGGCCCCCCAGTACAGAAAAGATGCAGACTTACTTGAGCAAGTCCAGCAAGGGGCCACAGAGATAGTTAAGGGACTGGAACATCTTTCATGTGAGGAAAGTCTGAGAGAGCTGGGAGTGTTTAACCTGGAGAAGAGAAGAGTCAGGGGGATCTTATCAATGTGTATAAATACCTGATGGGAAGAAATTAAGAAGGAGACAGACTTTCTTAGTAGTGCCCTTTGACAGGACAAGAGGCAGTGGGTGCAAATTGAAAAACAGGAAATTCAGTCTGAAGACAAGAAGACGCTTCTTACTGTAAGGGTGGTCAAACTCTGGAACAGGTTGCCCAGAGGGGCTGTAGAGTCTCCATCTGTGAAGATATTCAAAACCTGACTGGACACAGTTCTGGGCAACTTGCTCTAGCAGGTTGCTTGAGCAGAGGGGTTGGATTAGATGATCTCAAGAGGTCCTTTCCAATCTCAACCATTCTGTGATTCTGTCAGTTCTCCAAGTTTTATATCATACCCTAATTAATGTTGTGTCAGAATCACATTGTATTCATTAAAGTTTTGGAAGCACATTTATTTGTTCATTATTTCTAAATTTGAGCACCTTTTCTTGGGAAAAGAAAGTTAAAGGTAAATAGCTTTACCTGAAAATTGCCAAGTCAAAACTCAGTGATTATTAATTTAATTGCTACATTTTTTTAAAAGTACAGAGAGACAGCAGTTATATTTCAGATGAAAAGTTTCTCATATAATAGATAGTATGCATCTTATATAGTATCATCTTTATGCTTCTTTTTTTATAGCCACAATTTATTTTTTTATATGGTTTTTGCCTTTCCCAAACTACCACAATTTAAACAAATCTGTTACCTAAAACAAATCCTGTTGGCTTCTTGAGAATGGAAAAAGTAAACCCAAAAACCAGCAGAGATCAAAAATAAACAAAACTTTTGTTCGTGACATATTTTGTTTGTTTGACTTAGGCATGAAATAGATATTTTTTTGTTGGCAGAGACTGTCTTTAAACTGGGAATTTGGCTAACTACATTAAAGCAGCTGGCTGAAAGAATCCTTTCAGTGAGGTTGTTCATTGCCACTTGCAAAAAGAATTCTCTAAGGTTTCGTTTCATGGCTCAATACTATTGAGCTGAGTTTTTGGTCACACACATATTTCACAAGTGACATGAAATCTTGACAGATTTTAAGAGTTATGCATGAAAGAATTAATATTTCTTTATCCTTTCAATGTTGGTAGTAATTACTAGCTGCTTCAGTGCTGCTTCATTATTTGTTTATTCAGGAAATGTTGATAGAAGATGTGGGAATTAGAAAAAATACACCAGATTGATAAACAGTAGTACATTCACTTTATCCTTTAAAGTTTAAAAGACGCATTGAATTTTAAAACAAGACATTACTATGCTGGTAATGTACATGCTTCATTTGGTTGTTTCTTTTCACTTTGTAGCAGTAAGAACAAGGACAAGGTGGTCACTTCTTGCTAGATATTGAAATGCAATGTTGTGTTCCTCTATAAAGTTATTTTTTAGTACCTCTGATGAGAAAATATGAATTTCTATTGCATTTCTATACTTGTTTTTTTATGGTGATTCTATCCAGTCTCCTAGATGATTTCCATATAAAGATCTCCTGTTTTTTCCAGAGCTGTAGCTACATAATTAGGACATGGGTAAGAAGGATTTGTGAAGATGTCAGATATTCTGTTTCAATTGTATTATAAAGCAAAATTAAATTCAGTAGAATCTATACAGTGTTCCTGATTACATACTAGGTGTATGTCCAAAATTTTTATAATATTTTAAACAAGTAGTTTTAGTCCTAAGAGATGGTTACTACATCTTAGTAGTAACACAATAGAAGTCACTGTAATGATACAGCACATACAATGTTACATCAGTGAAACAATTCTAAAAAAAAAAAAGGCATTTTGATTATTTTTGTACTTAATTTTATTTCTGTGGTGTGTTTTCTAACAGCCAAAATACTGATATTGCATTTAGCAGCAGATCAGACTAGCTGAAATGGGTTAGATTTAACACTTTCTAAAGGCATTAAAAAAATCTCACTAAGCAAGTACCTTCAGAACAAGGAGGCATTACTTCATTTCCAAAGTCCCAAATCGGGTTCTGATTCATTCTGAGGCCATCTTACTGAGTCCATAGTATCTTATACCTTGGGTAAAGTTTCCTTTTAGAAACTGAAGAAAAAAAATCACTATATTTTGACATAGACCTTGTGGAATTCCAGGCTGCAGAATAGTGAATAAAAATTTGAATAGGCTTTTAAAACCTGAGAAACAGTCCTTCATGTAAGAAGTAGTCCCCATAATTCTGATATTATTTTTTACCTTATGAAATGAGGATTTATAGATGTTTCAGACTCACTTCCCCAAGCTAGTTCTGGATGGCAGTGTTTGAGGTGAAATGGTTGTGTGATCCAGAGCATGTGGTGACACCGGGCTGGCTGAGGTCAGAGGCATCTCCAGTCAAACTCCAGTGCAGCGTGGCATCACTGCCTTTGTGCTTGTTCCGGGAGCATTTAAGTCCACAACAGTTTAACTCCACCCTGCCAAGACAGAGATCTCATCTATCTAAACGGTAATATATCCACATACAATCCACAGAGCTGTCTTGGCATCCCATTACAATTTTCCCATTAGTAGGAACGCAGTACAGAGTACCTGGCTGCCTGTGCTCAAGCTGATCCAGAGTTGATAAGCTTTGCTGCACACACACTGCTGCCTGCTCAGTCACTCAGATGGCACTCAGGGAAGAGGCTGTTTTCTCAGGTGTGGAGCACCTGCCTGAGCTAGTAAAAGTCCTTGTGGGTGAGCACCCTAGCAAGGAACAGTTTAAGAACACGGTTGGATATGACGTTGCTTGTTATATTGCACACTTCTGTGACTTTCAAGCTATTACTACTCTGAAACTTTGAGGGGTTTATGTTATGCTGACAACATGACTGTTACGCAGTTTTGTTGTTATTTGGCTCCCCTTTGTCTTATCTTGGAGAGTTAACTTCAAGAAATAATCGTGGAAATCATATAAATGTTGGTTCAAAGGGACCTCTGAAGATCACATACTCCAGTCTTCCTCTTAAAGCAGGATTATCCCCAACACTGAATCTGGTCTTCCATGTCTTTGTCTAGTGCAAGTGTTTAAAAACTCCAAGGATGGGGATTGCATAATCTGTCTGGGCAGTTACAGAAGTGAAGTTGTTCCTGACATCCAGTCTGAACCTCCCAAGCTGCTCTTCATGGCTCGTGCTGTTATGTATAACAGTCTTGTCTCTCATAAGGTTTTGGCTTCCCTTTGGATTTTTTTCCAGCCTTGTAGAATTAGTGGAGTCTTCAGTGATATTTTCATTTGAAAATGAAGAGAACATTCTATGGGTAGTGTCCTGTTTTCAGCTAGGATAGAGTTAATTGTCTTCCTAGTAGCTGGTACAGCGCTGTGTTTTGGGTTGGTATGAGAAGAATATTGATAACACCCTGATGTTTTCAGTTGCTGCTAAGTCTTGTTTAGACTCAGTCAAGGACTTTGCAGCTTCTCATGCCCAGCCAGCAAGAAGGCTGGAGAGGCACAAGAAAGTTGGGAGGGGAGACAGCCAGGACAGCTGACCCCAAATGGCCAAAGGGGTATTCCATACCATGTGATGTCATGCCCAGTATATACACTGGGGGGAGTAGGCCTGGGGAGGAGCACTGCTTGGGAACTAACTGGGCATCAGTTGGCAAGTGGTGAGCAATTGCATTATGCATCACTTGTTTTGTGTATTCCAATCCTTTTATTATTATTGTCATTTTATTCTTATTATTGTCATTGTTAGTTTCTTCCTTTCTGTTCTGTTAAA
>JAVKLA010000053.1:15036005-15103697 GCA_034782735.1 Sagittarius serpentarius | reverse complement strand
CAAGAAAGTTGGGAGGGGAGACAGCCAGGACAGCTGACCCAAACTGGCCAAAGGGGTATTCCATACCATGGGACGTCCTGCCCAGTACATAAACTGGGGGGAGCTGTCTGGGAGGGGAGTGCTGCTCAGGAATTAAGTGGGTATCTCTTGGCGAGTGGTGAGCAATTGCTTTGTGCATCACTTGTTTCGTGCATTCCAATCCTTTTATTATTGTCACTTTATTATTGTTGTTATTGTCATTGTTAGTTTCTTCCTCCCTGTTCTGTTAAACTGTTCTTATCTCAACCCACGAGCTTTACTTCATTTTCTGATTCTCTCCCCCATCCCACTGGGTGGGGGGGAAGTGAGTGAATGGCTGCGTGGTGCTTAGTTGCTGGCTGGGGTTAAACCAGAACAGGTAGAATAATGAGATCCATTATGTTTTAGCTGTTTTATTGCCTAGGAAGAAAACAAAAGGCAAAATTTGCTTTTATTCGTGCAACTTTACAATTCCTAGCCATAGATTGGCAGGTAATTTTTTTTTTTTTGGCACAGAGAGAATGCTTTAATATTTATTTCCAGATAAAAAATAATACTGAACAGCAGTTAGGTATAAATTTAATTTGAGGTTGCATTTAACTATCCATAAAAATATGCTGGTCTTTTAAATACCTGCTTTCCGTTTTCCTTCAAATTGACCATCTTTGATTTCCTTCCCAGGAGCAAGAGAACCGTGTTCTCATTTGCAATTGAGAAGGCAGTTTTATGTAATGTATAATAGTATTTATCCCCACATCAGCCTGATGTTCACTGCTTCAAGCCACTGGGTGTAATTTACACACATAATAATTTGAGAGGTTACCTAGAATTATATCAATATTGGGACTGCCCTGTGAAGTAGAAAAATTCTCAAAAAGTCATCATGGAAATGAACATATAACTGCTGTAGAATAAATATGGGAGACTTAACAAACAAATAATTTAAAATAAGAGCATGGAATAGATTTTATTTAAACAATAATCTTTTTTTGTTAAATGGATATGAAAGTGGTAACTTATGTGGAGCTATCAACATGCTAGACATTGTGCAGTTTGTAATGCAAGGTTTTTGCTTCTGAAGAGTCTGAATATCTTGGAGGACCCTAGGACTGCATAATTTACACAGACAAATAAGTTTGTTCACATGAGTAGTCCTGGTAAGACAACGTATTTGTTGGCTAGGTATCTAATTCTACCATATAAAAAGAGCATTATATCTAAACACATTATGAGTTAACAATAAAGTTTAGCATCTTCTCAAGTTACCATCACAGTTACATCCATGTGTATAAGTCCAGCAATGACTGTTAGAAGATAGAGAAGGATTGGGCAAAACAAAATATCCAACCATAATCTATGAATTAGGGATTTTTGAGCCAGATCTAGCATACAAAATATTATAGCTCTTAGCCACCAATGAATACATTCTTACTACTTTTTAATTCTTTTTTGAATTAATTATGGCATAACATTCTATAGGAATGAATTTTCAATGTTAACTTCATGTAGTATGCAGAAGTTACTCCTTTAGGATTTTTTTTAGGCTGTAATTTGCACGATAACGGTATTGTGTGGCTTAATAAGTTATTGAAGATAGTATTTTTTTTTTTTCTTTTTTCCTTCTATTTGGGGCTTTATGGAATTTGCCATATAGATTTCTCTTTTTTTTTCTCCTTTCCAAGTTGAAAAATTCTACTCTTTCCTCAAGCAGAAGAGGTTCCAGGCTGCTGGTGTCTATTCTTGCAACCCTTTTCTGACAGAAGCGGGGTCATTGATAATAAGAGTCAGCAGAAATGATCAGGTATTTATTAAAAAAAAAAAGGTGGAAGGTAGGTTGACATTCTTGGAGAGACAAGGAAGAGGAACTGGAGACAAAGATACTGAAGTACTGTTGGTAGAGTTAGGGAGGATAGAGTTATTAAGAAGACAGAGGCAGAAGAGATATGACTGTGGAATCAAGAGCTGTCATTTTCTAAGAGGAACAATGTGAAGTAAACTGCACAATCAGTGTTATGTTGTAATTAACTATAGTATAATACAGATAGAGTATGTAGAATGTAGTAAACTGAACAGCCATTGGAGTATGCAGTGTTGAGCTGTAAATATGTTTCTGGGTGTGAAGATACAGCAAGGAAGATGAGGAATAGTAAGGCTGGCTAGGCAGTGTTGAAGTTGAAAGATTTCTTCAATTCTTTCATTTCTCCCTTTGGTAGACACTAATCAGTACTTCTAATGAATGTCCATTTTCATCAAGTTTTTGTGTTATTCCCTGGAGAAATAAAACTGATTTGAATGTAATGTGTCATGTTTTTTTTCCTTTTGCAGTAACAGTGTATCTTTATTATACAGAGTAAGTTTAAAAGTTACGGTAAATATTTTCATTATCAAAAGATTTTCAGTTATTAAGCAAATTATTTGTTGTACAGGTGATAAATCTGAACCAGTATTCTAGGAATTAGCAGTTACTATTAACCGGATAACTTTCCTCATTATTACTGTTAAACTTAGTTAACTTTGATGCTGATAAAACACATGTACCTAAGAAAAAATGGAAATGTCTTTTCAGTTTGTTAATGTGAATTCCCAAGGCAGATTTTAATGTGACAGCTGTGTAGGTGGATATGAGATGCTGATTGAGAAGGAAAAAGAAATTTGATTGGTTGCAAAGAAAAAGACAAGTCTTTTCTCTGCCATTAAAATTACACCTATTATGAAAGACATTTCCTGTCCTACAGAGGGAATTTAAATGAAGTGTATTAAGTGCCTCTTTGGTGTAAGGAAGCTTAACCACAGAATGATTTTAAATGGGAGATGTCTTTCTGTGTGTCAGTGGGGCTCATGCAAAATCACTGGGCATAAGAACCTGAAATTTTGATTCAAAGTCAGTAGAACAATACTCATTTAGCTCTCGGTAGTAAGACTCTATTAGTCGCGCATAATGGAATCAAATTGTGTTCCCCAGAGATTATGTAAAAATGAATGATGATGACAACTAAAGCAGTGAGAGAAGGTTTTTGTATGCTTGGTCTTAAGCATAAGAAAAAAGGGAAGAAAGCCACAGTGGAAAAAGATAGAACTAAAAGCACAAAGTTATATCATATTTAAACATACTTCTTAATTAATTATGGAAATCAATGTTCAGAGCAGTGAAACATACTGCACATTTTCTGTTCTTTACTTGCATTATCCACCAATACTGTCTGTTAACCTTGTAGGCTCTTCTGGCTCTTCTTGAGGCTGCCTGACTCCTCCTAATTGTAACAAAGCATAAGGAGATGATAGCTAGAAAAATCAAGAAATTTCTTTCTATTACCTCATTCTCCTATTGCTTGACCTTAAAATAATTCATAATATGACCTTTTAAGTAAGACACTAAAGTCTCTTAGATGTCAGAGAGCTTAAATTCACAGCTGGGCATTTGTCAATGCAACATGCAACATAATTCTCTTTCATCAGCTAATTGAATGATACTGGATTTGGTGAATTACTTTCAAATACAGCATGTGTCCTCTGTATGAAATTATCAGCTCTGTAGTTCAGTGATTTTCAACCATTTTCAATTTCTGGCTCTAAAATTTTCCAATGGAAGTGTGGACCCCTACAAAGCAAATTTAGCTGTTGGCTGCTCTGGCAATTGCCCCATTTTTATTTGCCTTTTGCAAATACCTGACTACTAGCCCACAGACCAAGAGGCATTCACTGCCTGCAGGCTGAAGACAACAGCATTTTTAAGGGTTTCTTTAGGCATCAATTAATCATTTTAATGGTTATTTTAATTATTAAGAAACATATTTGTTTGAGTGGCTAAAAGATACAGAAACATAGTCCAAAGTTAAACATTTTACCTTTTGGATCCACAGATAGCTTTTACTAAATTGGTTAGCCCTCAAGTGCATTCAGCTAAGCATAAATTGTGGTTGTTAAGATACTGCACAAGTCTTTAACAATGAAGGAAAGTATAATGCCAGCCTAGAGTCATATTGATGATGATTTATGATACAGAAAAATAATATGAGATATACTTAAAGTGCTTAGAGAAACCAAGAGGGATGGTGTGTGTACATACTGAAGGATGAAGTGTGTGCTAACAAACAGATGAGACAACATACTAAGTCTAGTGTTTAAAATAAAGTGCTGGAAAATAAGGTAGATGTTTGGAATAAAGTGTTAGAATAGTGAGAGAAAATGATATAGCCTCATAAATACTTATAAATAGCTCAGATAGAGTTTGCTTTAGGCAATGTATCTGTGTTTAAAAGTTAAGAAATGAAACCATTAAGAAAAATTCATTCAATTATTTTAATCTCTGGTATGGTTAACATTAAGGAAACTAAAGTACTGTTATACATCTGCCTGTTCTGGAGATGTGTATACTTCTGTGATTTGTATGTCTCTAGGCAAGAAAATTTGTAGAGACAAATTATAAAATGGAAATAAGGTTAGAAAAAAAATATTTTGTACAGTGGCAAACCACACTATAAGAATTTGCAAGATGGACAGGACTAACACTGAAATGCCATCAGATGTAATTTACAAAACCAAAAATAAATAATAAATGTAAAAATCATCTCCCCAGAGTTAGTTTTTGGTGATCCTAAAAGATGACACCAATATGAATAATTAGGATTTAAATGAGACTGAATCTCCCTGAATGTTTGATTAGCAATTTAGCGCAAACTTAGATGGGTATAAGCTACTTTGCAGTTGGATTTGTTGCAGTAAATGGATTCCAGGGTCTTTCTCTTCTTCTGAAGCTTTTATATGGCCTTTCCATTCTCAAGTGTCTAAGAGCATCACAAGGGGGACGGTTCCATCAGATAGATTATCTGTGGATTAGAAAGTCTCATAAATTGAAGCTGAAACTAATCAAATGACTGATAAACTTTTTCACTATAGGAGATTATATATTAGTATCAAATTGATTCTCTGCTCTGTTGAAATGATGAAGCAGCATCAAAAAGGAAAGTGGTGTAGTTTGATTGGCTTTTAAATGGTTGAAATGCAAACTTCCAGCTACTTCACTGTTGTAAGTTGCATATTTCAAGGAGCTGAGGGGAACTCCAGTGCCAAGGCTCATGTAATAATTCCTAAAATTCTTGAAAAGCCATTTGGTGTAGCTGAAGCCAGAAGGTTTTAAGCTGAAAGAATGTTCGGGTTTATTGTGAGTATCAGTACAACTAGATTTCAGACCATTAAAAAATACTGAAGTACATCTTGATTGTGTACAATTAATGCTTAAATTAAATTCATATTCAAATAAATAATCTTCAGACTATGCTCCGCTTTTTCAAGTTCTGAGTCAGGGGTCATCCTTCTTCACTGAGATGAAGCATACAGTGATTGATATCTTAAATGTGTCTCCTTCCTCAGCCCTCAAGACCTGTTGAAGCATCCCGTAGGATGGTTATGGTCTAATTGAGAATTGATTGCACATTGAATAGCATAAGTGGAATATTAGAACTGTTGTTCATTGTTTCCTGAACTGAAGCAACAATATCTTGAAAGAAACCATAAGACTTGTTTCACTGCAGAACCATACTTTTTGTCTGCATGAGTTTCTTCAACCTGTGATAAAAAAAAGCAGATTCTCGAGCTGGGAAAAGTGGCTAATATCTTGTTTTCAAGAACTGCATGTAGCTGAAGAATATTTCCTAAATGCAACGACTAGAAAGCATGTTATGCTTGGATTTTTCAAATGTAAGTTGAAAGTTAAATCCAAATGGAAACGGTTCAAATAAAGAACCTGTAATGTGGTCAGTATTTCTCAAATTATAGCAGGTATTTTAGAGCTTTAAGTATTAGCAGGAAAAAGTTAAGACAAGTATCTCCCTCAGCGAAATATGCAGCCCTCGTAAGGGGCCGGCAAAGAATTTCTCGTATTCTAGTCACCACCCCCCAGCCAAAAAAAAATCTAAAAAAAAAAGAGAAGAAAAAACACCACAGATTTTCCTGTCGATCATATTGCTCCTTCATGAAAGATGTATGTACTTTCCTTTGTTCCATGTATGATAAAATGAACCAGAAGTTTTTAAAGTTAGTGTGATAGTCTATCCCCATTTTAGTTACCAATAAACTGAGCACAGACTCAAGTGGATGAATATTTTGTTCTGTAGGTTTTCTTGCTCATGTGTTATTAAGCAACTGCATGATCTGTATCTAAAAGGTAGTTTTTTCTTTATGTCTATAATGCTGATGCTGGATTTTGTACTCTTGGCAGAAATCCAGCAGAATATGAATGAGACCACCAGACTTTTTTCACAAAAGTAACCAAGTGTCAGCCTATTTTCTCTCCTTCTTTTATTCCCCACTCACTACTAATAAGAACTAAATTTGTGAAATAAAGATATAAATTATATATCACATTAATCAACTTATGAACTATCAAGTTTTCTTCCTTTTGGGCATTCTGCCTGGAATTAACAGTGATTAAATTATCTATTAAAGTATGCTAATAAAAATTATCCAAAATTTACTAGTAATCACTTTCATTTTGTAGGGTATCTATCATTCTCAAGTTTATTGAACCAATCTTTTTGGTTTGGGTTTGGGTTTGGTGTCATGGGTTTTTTTAATACTTCTGATCAGGCATCTTGATTTTTGCAGGGCTAAATATGCTCTGTTACTGCTGATCATTTTCTGAATAATCTTACGAATTTTGATGATTGTTGTCTTTTTCATCCTAGCTTAAAACTGTTCCTCTTCATGTATCAAAACATTCAGAACCTTTTCAAAAGCACTAACTAAATAATACACACTGCCAATTTCTAAGAAAAGCGTGTACCAGCTGGGGAAAGGAGCAGAAGTTTAGTATGCAGAAGTGAAATGATTCTGAATTTGCGAAGACATATAACTGGATTTACACAGGAAAAAAATTGCTACAGAGGGATACATTTATCAAAAAACATGAGCATCTGAATTTAAAACATTTGCTAGCTATGTTTTATCTGAATGCCACATTCCCCTCATCTTTTCCGGATAGTTTCCTAATACATAGTGAGGGAGATAAAGAGCAATTAGAAAATGAGTACATCTTTTGATGCCATCTCATTTTTTGCAGATGGAAAACTGTCCAAGTAACCACTTGCTAAAATTTTACATTCTGCACTGCTAGAGAAATATGATACTGTAAAAGATTATTTTCAGAGCTAGGACTGCTGCTTTCTTTTGTAGAACATCAAAATAATGTAAAGACATAATGTACAATGTTAGAAACAGGAGGAAAAAATAATAACTTAAGCCATATATTCTGTGGTAAAAAGCTAATTATTGCATTGAAATCACAACTTAGATTGAATTTTTACTTCAACATCACAGAGGGGAGGCAGGAGAGATGCTCAGTGTTAAGAGTGTGAAGTTATGAAGCGGATATCATTGAAGCTAAAAGGCAACTAGTGAGGCTGAAAGCTCAGCAATGATGACTAAAGTTAGAAAGCAGCAACTGAAGCAAAAATAGTGACAATGTGAGGGAAGCTTTAAGGGTAATGATGTGAGACTCCAAAAGAGAGGGGAAAAAAAACCAGCACAGTTCAGCTGGTTACAGATCTAAAATTCTCAGCTGCAGAGCAGTTACTTTTGTGAGACTATTATTCCTGATAGTAAGAAAAGTGAATTAAACTCATGGTCTGGTAAGAAAATAGGAACCAAGTTACAGAATGGTTGTCTGCCAAATGGATTTTTAGTGTGTGGTTGGTTGGTTGGTTTGTTTCTCAGAAGCAACCAGGTAAGGGAAATAGCAAAGGACCACATTATGTGCAATATTGCATGAGATAATCAAGCAAATAAATTCAATTCGCAGAGCAGACCAAAACCTTTACAAAAAGTAGCACTTCCCTGAGAGGATCTGGTGAGTTACCCTGACATCTTGGGGCTAGATTTTTTCCCATGACTCAGTTAAACTAAGAACAAAAACACAACTATAAATCTAAGTGAGGGATTGGTAAAATAAAACTACTAGATAATGCTACATTAGGGGCTTTTCTTACTAGGGTAGAAATATATGTGGAATATTTTTTCTCAGCCCTTTTTGTTGCAGCTTCATCAGTTAATTCATTTTTAAGCTTTTGTAACTTTTGAAAGCAGAGAACTGAATGTTTCTCGTGACATTCTTTCCACTTCTTTTTCCTACTTGAAGCATAGCCATAGCATAGGAGATTTCCAGTCTTTTAGGCTCATGAATCTGAATCTTAACCGGAAAAATTTTTAGAAAGTAATCTTTGCCTTCCCTTCCAATTTGCATAGTCTTGTGGATTCCAGGGTTGGGTTTTTTCACAATATTTTGCAATTTTTTTTTTTCTTAATATTTTGTCAAGTCCAGTAATAAGCTTCTGGAAAACTTGAATATCACCATTTATTCATAAGAGTGACCCTATGCCTTATACCTTGTGCATGTGTGAGAAAATAATTTGGGCTACTAGTGTGTTTCAAATTAGTGTCTAATTTACGACTGTAGGTAGATGCCTATATCAAAGAGGTGGTGTTAAAACTTGTATTTCCTTGGCGTTTCCTATTGGCACCTGCCTCCTTTCACCATCCGTGTTTGCTTTTTTTAATCCTGTTTTTCTTCATTTGACTTTTCTCTGTTCTATGTATATGAAATTTGGAAGTCTCAAACCTGAATCAGGCTGCTAATCTCTGATGGAGTGTGATGTTGTTGGCATTGACGTTTCAAAATCCTTTTGCTCAGGCTCAGCTTAACTGAAATTGTAGAACTGAAATTTTTGAGCATTTTGGTCTAAATTTGAACATTTCTAACATGAAAAATGTTAATATGAACATTGATAGGATTAGTGCAAGTATGTTACAGGTTGTAGATACTGTTTATGGATGTAGCATGTTTGAAGTATCTCCTATGAGTTATCTGTGTGCATGAAAAGAAACATCTTATCATTCTTGAAGTTTGTAGTCATCCTGCTACCTAGCCCTGGGGTAAGTAAAGCTTAAAAATCCAACCTTATTCAGGAATCAGTTAACTCTGGTGAAGTTTGTATTTCCTGAAATTGTGAGATATAGCTCCCATGATGCACTCCTGCTTCAGTATGACACTCAGGCATGCCTTCTCTTCAGAACAGATGTTATGCACAGTAGTAACCGTTCCTTTTTGTTTATACAGTTTCAAATAAACAATTAAGTGAATGGTTTAAGATCTTGCTAAATTAGTTAAATTGTTTTATCATTATGTACTTGTTCACATTTGTAACAGTTATAATGAGACAATAAAACACTGAAAGTGACTGAGGACTGTGCCTGTGAGATGTTTCTCTGCTAAACTAGTAAGCAATATGACACTAAAGAGGGAGCTAATGTCTTATCTAAAAGCAGAGGAAGATAGAGCAGTCCAACTGCTTCAGTTTGCATAAAATAACCAAGGAACTGCATGCAATAAGACTGAATGATTTCTGATTCTTATAGTTTTCATTTTTTAAAATCCTTTTCTACCAGTACGCCAAATATTGTAAGATACTGGGGAACAGCTATTTCCATAACTGTCCAAAATTTGTGTGTCCTGCTTGATGGCTTGTCCTTTAAAGTTTTTGAACCTTCTTTTCATTTTTATCTAGAATGCACAAAGGAAACCCTTACTACACATTTTTGCCACAGGTGAATGTATTGGTACAGTACAGATTGTGATATACAGTTTTATATATAAATACTTTCTTTCATTTTATGAACTTGAAAGCTTTAGTTCGTAGATGTACCTTTGTGGCTTTCTTGAGGTATCTACACGTCTGCTGTTTTCCTTGACAATGGCCATACAGATGCTGCTATCACCATGGGAATGGTACTCCTGAATGAAGCTGCTACCTCCAAAGGGGATGTTGGAAAAAGGAGAAGTAAGTTCAGTAAAACTAAAACAATGTTTAGACAGTTAGAAGACAGTGAGAAATTACAAATGAATGTCTGATTAAGTTTTCAGGTCTCTAACTTACACAATTTTTTTACCTTTTGTGGGGTGGAGAAGAGGAGAGTATAAAAATTCTGTTGATAAAACGGCATTCAAATGAATCTGTAATAGTAAAAAAATGCTTTAAGCATACTCAGCCAAGATACAGCTTGACACAGTATCTCCACTACACAGTACTGCATAAATGCTTTTTGGCTCTTGAATTATATTGAAAGTCAGCGACATAAAGAGCAAGAGTTTAAAAACATTGTTTTCAAAATGAATTTAGGCATTTAAGATGCTTACGATGACAACATCCAAAGGAGTGTGAAAATTCTTTTACTTGGTATGCTTTGCCAGTATCATGTCTCCAGAGGAAGGTGAAAGCCCAACAGTAGATGTAGTACAGAACTTATCCTAATCTGTAATGTCTAAAGATTCTTAGCCTGAAGTGCAAGTTTTATGTTTTTCTGAATGTTGTTGTCATTCAGAATATTTGCAAGATTTTTTGGCAATGAATGGCATAAACACACAACAGGAAAGTATTTTATTCAGACTTAAACTTCCTGACTGTTATGTTGAGCAAACTTTTACTGAGTATGACATAGGTCAAAACAAATATGCCCATCTGCCTTTGTACCTTTTATAATATGTTTTTTTTTCATATCCCCTGCCTCTTATTTGTTTTCTTGTATAAGGTGTTGAAGACCTTTGAAAGATACCAGACTTCCTATGCTGCTTCCCCTTTCTTTCTAGATCAGTTCTTTAGCTTCTTCAGTGTAATACACAGTATTGCAGATAGGATTGGCCAACTATTTTCTGTATAAGCATTCTATAATTCTTCATAATAGCTGGTTGAACGTTGGCTGGGCATCTCTAATCTATAGTGACTTGACTGTCTCCTTCAATGGGCTGTAGATGTATAATTTATTTCTGAATATCTTTTACAGTATCTAGCTTTAGTACTGATGTCAAAAGAGACAGTGACATGAGTTTAGTTGGAATATGATCATAGATCATGATTGAGATCTGGGGCTGTGAGCGTGGACACAGTAAAATGACAGTGGGCTGCAGTACAAATTCAGACTGTTCTGCTTGTGGCCATTATGTGAATGCTTTCCATGTACCTGCATTGCACTGTTCATGCTTCACAATTTATTCATCCATGCTTTGAAATCATATTGGTGAGTGGTGATTTCTTTATAATGAAGTGTGTTTATAAGATTTGTACATGGCTAGTTTTCTCAAAATAACTGCAGAAATTTTACATTTCCATTGACGTATGTCAGTTTCCACCTGGTCAGTTTTAATGAAAAAATGCGTCATTGTCAGTTTCCTCGGCTTCATGGTTGCTCATCCTTCGCTCAAAGACAGCACACTTTTGAAGCATGAATATTGCAATTAAACAGCAAAGGTTTGGCTAAAGTAGGAATAGTATAAGAAGAGAAGTTTTTAAAATCAAAGTAGTTCACTAGAACCAAAACATTATCTAATGCAGATGAGTTGCATCTCAGTTATATGTATCAGCTTGTAACATGTTGCTTTTTTTTTTTTAATTTACATGCAGTTGAGCAAGCTATCACAATCAAAAAGGTTTTATGCCATTATTACACAGGATGTCAATTGGTGTTCCAAATTTTGTTAATGTAAGCATTTACTTTGCTAATTCATTCTTTAGCTGAAAAGGCTCAAAGCGCTTTCATCTGGATGGTATTGGAAGGTCTGCATTGTTGTTATTTATCTTCAAAACCTAAAGATTTGTATTGCTATCAAGTTCAGAGTAAAAAGTGATTTGGCTGCCAGCCTTGGAACTTACACCAGTGAAATGTTTTAGCCACTAAGAACTAGATAAAGTAGTTACTAAACTGCCTTTACTGTTACTTCAGCCTTAGATGGTTGGCTAGAGAGAACATGATTCCATTAGTCAAGGGATATTTTTCTAAATGTAATTTGCTTTCCAAAACAACAAGAAAATACCTGAAATTATATTGCTTGATATGTATAATTTACAGGGTTATTAAATCCATTATCAGCGGTAAGGTGTTTGCATCCACATACATTTGAGTTGCAAATTGCTGCTCTTTTTTCTTGAAAACATATTCACACTGACAAGTTATTTTTTTTTAATAACCATAAATATTATTTCCATATGTGTTTGAAATCCTGTCAGAAGATAGTGGGCATCAGTAGTCAAGGCAGTAACATTTTTGTATTTAACTGTGTCAAAATTCTCCATAAAAATTGACATAAATAATATTCTTTATAGAGATTACAGTTTAAAATCTTTTATGTGCTAATAAACAAAGTTGTTTTCTTTCCAGTAATATGTCTGGTAGGCCTGGGTCTGGTGGTCTTTTTCTTCAGCTTCCTGTTGTCGATATTTCGCTCCAAATACCACGGCTACCCATACAGGTAATGTCTCACTAAATTCTCATCTTACAGATTTTAATAGCTTTGTGTAAGTTTAAGAATAGCTTTCAGGTAAACAATCTTTAATATTTACCACTGAAGTCTATGGGAGCTGGAAGAAGCAGGAAGAACGCTGATTAATTCAGGCAAACCAAAAAGGGCTGGAAAGCTAATGTTGATTAGCTTTGATAAGATGACTGTTAATGCAGACCAGTTAAATGGGTTTGAACACAGATGTGTGGCATACACAGTGCCCCATGAAAAATGCAGAAGAAAACGTGCTTGAGTTTATAAACCTTTATTAGATATTTATTTGTGTATCTTCATAACTAAGGTGTACATAAGACAAGGCACAAAACCACCAAACCAGTGTACAGTGCTAAGGTATGATTTATCACTGAAAATACCCTCTTTTTTTGTCAGCCACACCAGGGAAGAAAGAAAGGGTTATAGTCTTTCTTAATTATATTAAGTACAGCTGTCAATTAAACGGCTATAATTTGTCTGACAAGCACAAAAAGTAGAAAAATAGTAAAGAAAATACAGTTCTTGCCTTTTGTAGGTGGATGCTTTCAGCTGGGAGGTCACCTACAGAGGTAGTCTAGACTTGTGATTCACATCTTCTTGCTGATCTGCTGTATATTTTTTTAGTAGCCTGTCAGGAACAGATGGTCCATAGTATTTTCTTGTGATCCTGGTACCTTTTTCAGATGTACATGAAAAAGCCTAGCTAGAGGAAAAGGAAAGCTGCAATTAAGCAAATCTTCAGTGCTATAGTAATGATGGACCAGGCTACTGAGGTAAAAGCAATACAGTGACATTTCCAGAGTCATCAAGTTTGTGGACAAAACAGGGGCCTGTTGATTTTTCTCTCCCAAAGCTTTGTTTTGTAGGACAGCTAAATATTTTTAATGAGGGAGAGTCCTTTTCCTGTTGTTCAGTTCTCCAGGATTAGCAATTTTGTTCCATTGACTTTTGATCCTATTTGAAATGATGCTGTTCTTCCCATTGCTTCAGTCTTCAGTTCAGTAGAGATCTATTTATATACATGTGTGTATATATATATGTATTCACTTGGCATAGTCTTAACATGCTATACTAGGCTTTAAGATAGAGATAATATGCATGAGTCCTGTTTTCTCCCCTCTAGTTGGCCACAGTGCATTTAAAAAGATGAGATTTCCCTTATTTCCAGTGAAATTGGTTTCTATAAACTAGCAGACTAATCCTTCACAGAATATTAGTCTACATTACTCTTCCATACATGGGAAGAGTAAAGTGGATGACATGTGTGTTGCAATGTAGATACAGTAACATTTTGCTGAAAGATCTGGCATGATGAAATCTCAACTAATATATATGTAAGGGAAACATTAGTACAACAGATTCAGAAAGTTATATTTTGAAGTAGAGAACAAAAGAACTGTATTAATGTTAACAGTTCTATTGTTTTTACAGCCACTTTTAAAGAATCATATGAGGAATATTTCTACGATTTTTCTCAGATACTTCTTAGCATTGATTTCTATGACTTAAGTCTTGTGATTAGTGCAGCAGCCAGCTTATATTCTGTGTTATGTTCCACTAGTAACGATTCAGCCTTGCAAAGCCAACTTAGATCTAACATTTGAGCTAATACGTAGAACTTTTCTATTAGTTTTTGCTGTGAGACTTTAGAACTATTCTCTTGTTTACTGAGCTTGGTCTCTTTATGCAGATTAATTGACATTTAATTTAGATCACCTCAGGTTAGTTCCAGCATTTAATACCATCATACTCAAGGAAACTCTTCCCCTTGCCGTATGCACAGAAGGTGTGCTCCTGCATTTTCCTCATTTCTGCTAAGGAAAGAGGTCTGTAAAGCAAGATTTCGTTAGTATGGAGTTAGTAGTTTGCCATCTGGGATAGTCTGTACAGCCTCTCAGCATCATCTCTGGAGACTGTCTTCTAGCTCAGCGTGGTGTGAAAGACAGGATCCAGTTTTCCTGTGTGAGGTATTCTTACTTCCCATTAAGTGCTTAAGTCTTAAACTTAAACTTAAAACTTAAAAGAAGGAATTGTGAGCTTGATCTGCAGCTCATAAGCTCACTTGAGATGCACTGCCAAAGAATGTCAACCCAGGGCCTGAGCATACTTGCACCTTCTCATACAAGTTTAGTAAAAGGAAGAAGCAGTTGTTATACGTGTTCCTTGGCATGCAATTCAACAGCTACTAAAGAAAACCTGACAGTTGTACTAGTTTCATTTTCAGTTCTTTCATCTTAGGAATGTTCTTATCACCTATTAACAACATGCTTATATGACTGTGCCAGTTTCCAGACCCTGCATGGCTTTTGTGAATGTTTGCACTAGGGTTTTTTGACTCCTGTATGATACCTAGGATGTCTGAGGTTGAACAGTGCCTTGTGAACATTAGTATGCTCTGTTAGTTTGCATGCCTACACAATACCATTGATGTTATTGCAGACCTAATTGCTCAGGTCTACTACATACCTTGTAGTATCATGTATTGTAAGCTTTAAGAATCTTAATTTAAGTAATGTAGGGGTTTTCCCTCTTTTCTTGCTAATCTGTTTGCTGTAAATTTTGGGTGAGATGGATTTCCTCCCCACCCCCCTCCCACACACAATTGAACCTGTATTTAGTGAAATATCAGACATCTTTGGAGTGTCTAGCAGAAGCTGGAGCCCTATGTAGATTTTGTACTCTTCTGTTAGTATTCAAGCTAAGAATAAAGGAATCAAGAATTGGGGCTGGGGGGAAGAGGAAGAGAAAGACAACTTTTGAACTCTATTAAAAGTTTAATTTCAAGAAATTTAATTTGATGTGCAATGCATGTGGAAAAGAAATGCACCTGTTAGTATGTTAAAGCTAGTGAAGAAAGAAATAAAAGAAATCCAGCATAGTGCTGAAAAGAATGATTCATCACAATCCTGTTAAAATGAGATAGTGCTGCATCGTATTGTTACTATGAAGGAATTATTACATCTGTAAACCAAATTCTGTCTTAAGGAGCTAAGTAGATTCAGTATCACAACCTACTAATTAGTAACACCCATCAAGTAAATTCATAAAAGAATGAACCCTGTGGATGCATAAGTACATGAGAAACATTTAATAGCTGGCTAAGTGTTATGCAGTATCCTTTCAGGTTTTTATAATGTTACTACTTCTGCAGAATTAAGCAAGATCTTACAAGCTTACTTGGACTGTCCTAGATTCTTCATGTTTTCGTGGGAATAAATTAATCATTCAATCTTAAATCCTCACTGAATGCAGAATTACTGGAAACCCTCACTAGAACTGATCCTTTTGCTTTGATATTATCAAATTTCTTTTCTTAGTTTTCCAAATGTGTAATTTACTTATCAGGTCCTTTCCAGTGGTCTCTTGGGTAGCTCTGACCCCATTTTCTGTGGCGTTATTTTAAATAAACATCCTATTGACACTTCAGTGATCTCAACCACATCATTTTCATGACAATGCCATACTGTTTCTTAAAAGAAGCCTCTCTGGTTTATGTGCATAGTTGTTATGAATTCTAATGAAGTGAACATGCAAAACACTAAGGAGGACCAAGTATATAAACTCTGTTATTTTCTTTCCCCCTTTAGCTTAATATCCTGCATTTTAACTTCACTCATATATGATGGTATGCATTAACCTTTTTGTCTGAATTCCTTAGGATCTTCTAAGGAGTTCTGTGTCCCATCAATTGATCCCAGTGTAGCTATATCTTAAGATGTGAAATACATCTGTCTTTTTACTTTCATTGGTTGTAGATTTCACCTTGAAACTATCAGTCTTTATGTGATAAATTGTCCTCAGGCTAGTAAAGCTTTGCCTTTAACAATACTAACAACAACGCATACTAATGGTCTGGCAGAAAAAAAGAAAGAATGTTTATGTTGGCATGCCTAAAGCAACAGTTAAAGAAAACTGAAATTGTTTTAATGCTATATGCACGATCTAAAGCATCAACTTTACTGTCCTACTTAAAAAAAAAGTCAAATATACTAAATTGTTTCTGTTCCCTGGCACCGAACAATCAAGTAAGTCCTCTATGAAGCAGCATGCATCAATAAAAAAGTAGCACAACTTGCTGTGCATCCTCTTTCTCTCCAGTGACCTCCGTGTACTGAAGATAAATGAAAACAGAGGTGGATAAACATAAAGCAGGAGTCAAAAACTGGAGAGAGACTGTTATTTCCTTTTCTAATGTGCATAGATAAAAGTACCAGGAATGCTGTTATTTCTTTGACCCTGCTAATGCCATTGTCATTTTTAATTTCTGTGACAAACAGGAAAGTGTCCAGGGGAGTGCTAGATAAGTCCACAGGTCTGAAAGTGTGCTTGTTAGAGGGCATGTATGTAGGAAGGGAGAGTAACATTTTGTTTACATTGTTTTCATCTACTTCATACACTTTCCAATTAAGTTTTTGATTCTTCCTTCCACAGAATTTTCTTCTTGAAGGCCGGGGTTGGGGAGAAAATGGTTTAATTAATATGCTGGTAAAATACCCCTATACAATAAAGCATTGGAATGGGAGAGGTGGCGCAAAATGGAGGTCATCGTGAAGGTTACTTACTGAGCAAACACAGTCATGATGGATGAGCTAGCATGTAACAAATCTCTCTGCTAGAGCCATTTTTACCATGGCAGGGCTTTTTCATGCCTGTACTAAGCCACCTTCTTTTATGGGAACTAGACAAAATTTTTTGTTTTGCTAAAACTTTTAATTGCTGTCATTAACTGTTGAAAGATAATGCAATAATTTTATTTTATACCATTGAATGGTTTCCCCTTTATAATGCTTTCTGGACAAGACAAGAGTGTTGATATATCTGAGAGAATCTCTTTTGGAAGCCTTCTCACCCCAATATTTAAAGTGAATATGTGATATATTAAGTATCAAATACTCAGTGACTGAGCAATAAAATTTCATTATATCAACACAGAATTTTATCTGTCAAGTAATACATATGGGAATGACAGAGAGACTATTAACTGTAAGCCAAAAGCATGAACTCTTTAAGTTAGCTTTGCTAGTCAGGAAAGAGCTTGGAGGGCTCTCTGGAAACCTCACTTTAGGCAGTTTCTGTCCAAAAAAGCATACAGAATATTAAAAAGAATGAGGAAGGATGGTAAGAACAGAACAGAAGACATCAGCACACTAGCACAGTATTGTATTACTGGGAATGTTAGGATTGTAAGTTCTTGTAACACTGGTTTCTTCAAGGGGACAGACAGGCAAAAGTCTTATCCACTGTTTACTGATGTTAAATTTTTTATTTTTTTATTTTTTTTAGCTTTGGCTGAAACTTATTAAATGCCCTGTGTTGTCTTTTCTGCTTTGTTTTCTGGATGAAACTTTTAGCACGGCTTCATTATTGTTGACACTTCCAATTGTCCTTTCAAGTATACATTTTATCATTTACTGTTGTTTTAATCTGAATTTAAATGATATGAACAGTTGAAAATTCAGTTTGCGTATAAATTTTCATTAACTAGCTTGCATTAAGTAGCTTTTTAAACAATTTTTTGGTACCTGCATTTGAGTGTTTCATTATCAGATTATCCTTTATAGGCATTGTATTTGGGTATTATTGAAAAGAGTAACGTGAAGAGTTTTTAGTTAAACCATAAAAAATAATCAGCCTTCCGAACTATGTATTGGTGGAATGGAAAATACATATTCTGTATTGACTAGCAGAGAAAATCAACTAGGCTGCAAGAAAGCATGATAAATAAAAGATGCCTTATTTTCATCACAAAAATGTAAATGTTAAGTCAGACATGAAGTATTCATTCATTGCTTAGACAAAAACAGTCAATGCAACAAGAACAGACAAATTGCAAGATGCCCCAGAGCTTGAAAAATTCCTTGCATTCACTATATACGCCATAGAAGAAATGTCTACCCTCATTGTAATTAAATTAGTTTCAGTAAAGAAATCCTGTATAATATTGAGCAATTGAAATTAAATGCAAGTGAATAAAATGGAAGTTATTTCTTGGAAATATACTGGCAAAATATTAGTAACTAGAACAAACTATTTGCAACATATAAAATTAAGTTTATTAATAAAAGTGAGCACTACAAACAACTGTTCAGCTGTTCCATGTTGATTTCATGCATAATTAAATTGATTCACCTAAAGTTTATGAACTGGTAAATCTACTTCTGATAAACACCAGGATTCACATTCAGGTCTATAGTGCTCAGCAAAATCAGCTACTTTCTTCAAAACAGCAGAAATCAGGATTATTTTAAAAGACAGGAAAACAGTAATACACAGTTGTCAAAACAAAGCATCTTACATTTAGCATTTTCTATACTAATTGTCTTAATGTGGCTAGACCCCGTGTTCTTCATCAAAGAAGCTGCCTATGGAAATGGAAGGCAAAACAGCTCAGTCTCCTCTGCTCATCTCAACCATCCAACAGCACACTGATTTCATGAATATCCACAGACCTCCACATTCCCCCCTATGTCAAGTGTCCACGTTCAGTGCTGGTTTCTAGTCCTTTAAAGAATGGGAGATCTGAATTCCAAGTGTCTGGCCCAATAGCAGATCTCTTAAGAAGGGTGTGCTGCTTCCTGTGGCAAAGAGTTTGCATGCCTTTCTATGAGAAGAACTTTCCTTCTGTGATTAACACCATTGAGAACCCCTGGTTTTACTTTTGTGGCTTTCCTGTAAGTCTTGCAGTTTACCATTTACTCCTACCTATTGTACACATTTCTAGCTGGTTAATGTCTGGAAGGGCGCAGTTTGGCCAGCCATTCCTCTTCTGCTTTCCCCTGCTTTGCATAAGGGGACATGGTTTCTTTCTTTTTTCTTTTTAGAGATCTACCCCAACAGATATTGTCCAATTTGTCATTTTAGATTTTTCAGAAACCCTGCCCATGCCCCACCCCATCCCTGCCCCCTTCTTTTTGGCTACTCTCTACGGCTATGATTTTTTAAGGTATTTTGGCTTTTTGTGGTTTTCCACCTTAGGGTTTTTCCTTCTTTGTGTATCTAGCCTCTTAAGCTTGTTTTATAACTTCTATATAACTTTCAGTGTTTACCTTATCCATATTCTATATCATGTCTCTTAACTGCTAAAGATGCAGTTCACTTGTAGACAGAAAGCAAAGAACAATAGCTACGGTAGAAGCATATTTATCCAAAATGACACTGCCGTATTTGTATTTCCTTACAGTTATATTATTCGGTCTTTTGCCCCTCCCGAGCCTCTTCAACGCTACCTGCCTGATTATTGTAATCTTCAACCCTTCCCACTGTTCCCCTCAAAGCTTTTTACTACCAGTATTCCTCTCTCTTCTCCTCTCAGTTCCTTTCCTATACGTGGGCTTACACATCTGTCCTAGACCTGGGTTGTCGTTTTAGTCCCATGCTCAGCATTCTCTTACTTCTGTGCTCAGCACCCTGCAATTCACCTCTTCATGCAGTTGTTCTTGCTAGCTTTTCCCTTTCAATAATCACTTCGCCCTCCAGCACCCAGCCAGTTGCCATCTGTTTTGCCTTGGTTTGTATGTCTTGCCTAATGAGCTTGTCAGGTTTTTGCAGCAGGAAACATCTTTATACTGATACAGTCTTTTAAGCTTATGGCACTTGTATTTGTGTTTTGTAATGATTAATTAATTATGCCATGAATGGAAAACTGATGAAATTACTACAACGTGTATGCTAGAGCACACTGCGTATCTATAAGGAGATGAAAGGTCTTCCATGCAAAGCTGGAGGCAGTGAAGAAACCCCTCCATTCAGTAGTTCATTGCCTTTTTGTTTGTACAGTTAACTCAGTCTGCAGTCATGCACAAGTCTTTCTGTGATCCTGTTTCCCAATTTATGAGATAACTGTTCTTTGGTAAAGTACTTAGGTATGATCTGCAATGTATACCTACTTTTTAAAAAATAGAAAGTTTCATTCCAGGGGTAAAGAAACAGGAATGTCATCTGAAACTTATTAATTTATTAAAATATTAAGAATTTAAGAGTCTGCAACACTACAGAGCCTTGCCAAGTCCTTTATATACACTCCCCACTCTGGGGCCACTTCGACAGTAAAAGAAGAATGTTTTAAATAAATCTGGAACACCCTGGGAGAGGTAGTTTTCCCTTTAAATAGTAAGAGCAGGTGCAGAACTTGATTAAAGAGAACAGATGTTTGAAGTGCATTTTGCTTTTTAATTTTTTTAAATAGGCAAATTTAGGTTTCAGTCACTGAAGTTTCATTTCATAACTTTCATTCTTGCTTCGTAATTACTAAATGGGATATAAAAAGAGATTATTACACAAATGTCAAATGACTTTTCAAATGAATGTTTTGAAGTCTTTGTTTATTCTTTTCAAATAATTGTGATGCTATGTTTTATATGCATTTTTCAGCATTTAATCTTGTTTTCTTTCTTTTCAGCTTCTTAATTAAATGAATTCAAGAGGGATTCATTTAGAGCTGCTTACCATGAAGATAAGCTATTACTGATATCTGCCCACCGATGTTACATGTATTCAAGAATCTTTTGTTGGTTCATCTGTTTTTGTGATAATTTATATAGTATGCTGATAGAGACACAAATGCAGTTTTATGCAATGAATGCATAATTTATAGAAACATACAGTAAACACCTCATTGGGAAGCGCTAAAAAGTTATGAATATAGTGTGCTCAAGAATTTAAATAAATTTCATTATAATGGGCTTCTGTTTAAGGGTTCCTTATTAACTTTAGTACATGAATCCAAAGGGTATTGCCAAGACTTTTCACCTGAAGTTTGTTACAAGGTTTTGAGATGTGTTTTAGAACTGAACAAAATATCATTGGTTCTTCAGCTACTGTTAAGAGAAATACCATGGTGGAAACTATGATCTAATGACTACGTGCACCTTGCCACCACTTTGCTTTGAAACAGTGTGTGTGTATATGTAGTCTCTGATCATCTCAGACATGTTGAGCCATTAATATAAAATTATATTGTACATATTTTCATCCTGGATTTCTTCTTTTCCTGGCTCTGCAGTATTCAGAGTACATACATTGCCAGTTCATCTCTTTCATGCCAAAGGATGCAATTCAAAATGGTTTGGGGAATCTTGGAGGCAAGAAGGCTGAGATCAGTCAGAACTCAGATCCTTTTAAGCTGACTCAGTGGTGGCAAGATGGGAGGATGGGGGGCAATAATATTTTGTAATCCATAACATGCTTTTTTTCTTAGTTAGCAGCAGAAGGAATGTATTAGCCTGAATGATGTTTATAAAGCAATACAGATGAGTCTACTGGAACAGGAGTTACAGCAGGTGCCAGTTTTCCGTGTTCACCCAGCTTTGTGAAAAACTTATGTAGGAATGCCATTTTTGTGGCTGTGCACATCTCATATAGTATGAATTGCTCATAAACCTTTGCATATGCCTACATAGTGTATTCTCTGTGGCTCAGGAAACAAGAAGAATAACACGATACTCTGCCTCAGTCCTGCTTCTTCTTTTCCTCTCTACTGGTACTTTTCCAAGTACCGGTTCACTGTCACTGGTATTCCAGGAATTAAATCATGTTGGAATTTCTTCATTCATGATATAGGAATGCCTCTAAATATGAGGATAAGATTGACTAGACTTTACAAACCTCACTTCATCTAATGCTCTAGCTGTTCCTTCTCCAGGAAATACCAACACGTTAAGAACTGGAAAAAGTTTTAGGACAAGAAAAAAACAGTAAGGACAGTTTATATCTTACACAAAAACAGAGCAAGACTGCTGGTGTGGAAATGCTGCAAGGTTGTAGAGCAGCATTTAAACTACAAGCTGGGGAGAATCTCACAAACTCAAAGCACCTGGTTCACAGACTGATACAGGCTGTGGAGGGGTTTGCAGCCTTTTCAGGGGTTCTTTGGCTAGGAAGCTAGGAAGGCACATCACATTGTGTAGGGAAGGCAAATGACTGCCCACAATGCCAGTTGACTGTCATATGTCAGTCTGGTGAAGCTAGGGCAGAATTTGCAAGAGCTCTGTGTCGGTGCTAGAAGCTTGAGAAATGGATGGAGGAATTAGAATGCGTGGTATTGAACAACAGCCCTGGTATAACAGGCATTCAGAGACCTGGTGGGGAAAAACATAATCCATAGGACACTGTTGCCAGGCTACTGACTTAAGAACGGCACAGCAGGATATGCGGGTGTCAAAGTGGCGCCATATATACAAGATTACATAAAGTGCAACAGCATGGACATCTTACAGGAAAAAAAGCAGCATAGCAGTAGGTCTCCATGACTGGAAGTCTGTACTGACCTAATTAAAAAAAAATAAAATATCTAATTCTAAAAAAGAATTAGAACTGTGCTCATGACCGCTGATCAAGATGACAATAGTGATCAGGAAGTGAGACTAGAGAAACTGGAAGTTTCAGACAGGTAGTAATAATGAGAGATCTTAAGACCACATCCTAATGAGATTAAGTATTTCAGCTTGCGATGAGATGTAAAGTATTCCAGTGATACATGACTGCCTCCTGGGACAACTACTAGATCTCAAATAATAACCAAGTCAAAAGTAGCAGCTTGCGTAGTGCATGGGTACTAGCATAAGAAGTATTCATGGGAGAGCTACTCTGTTACAGCAACCACAATACAGTAGAGTTAATAGAGAGGCCAAAGTGAAATCTGAACTAGTAAGTTGGAGCAATGTAGAAATAAAGGCAGTTAATGAAACAAACAAAAAACCCACAACAAATAACAAAAAAAAAGGAACAGTCCGAATAGCAAGATGCCTACAACCAGCCTAGGAGCTGTTAAATACTGTATTAGAAGCTCAGGTAAAACATGTGCCGCAACTGAAAAAGAAATAAAAAATACTTACATGGCTCAGTAGGAAAGTTACACAGAGTTCTGCATTTTGAATGCTGGCAAGAGGAACAGGAAAACTCACAGCACATCACAGGTCAACTGTAAATATAACAAGTCTAAAAAAATAATCTGAAGATGATGCTCAAGGTGGTAGCGTGGTAGCACAGAATTATTTAAATACATCAAAAGCAGAGGACCAGGTAGGGAGCTAGTGAGAGAGCTGATGAAAAAGGTTTAAGAAGGGGCACCCATTGATAAAGGCTGTGATAGAGAAGTCAAATTCTCTGTAGCAGCTAGGCCAGAAGTTCTAGATCAACGTGGTCTAGCACCTTTGTGTAACTGCTTTAAATAGACAAACTAGATGCTGCTAAGATCTCAGGACCAAATGGCATTTATCAAAGAGCTCTGAAGGAAATCAGATGTGAGGTTGCAGCACTGCTAAGCAAGGTACCTTCACCTATCATTACAGATTGCCTCTATATCAGAGGACTGACGGATTGCCAACACATCTGTCATCTATAAAAAGGAGAGTCTAGAGGGAAGACTGAGCTATAGACTAATGAACAATTTCCAATCCTGATAGGATGTTCGAGTCTGCAATAAAGAGCAAGTTTACTGAGAGCAAGGGTAAACATAGTAAGCGGAGAAAGGTGTAGGACTTGTACAAAGGAGAATTTTAAGTTCACAAAGCTTGTAGAGGGCTAAAATAGTGTCAGAAAAGCACATGGATAAAAATCCTTTGGCAAGGCTTTGTTAAAGAACCTAATCAGGAATTGGGAGAGATGTCCTTTTCACGACTGGACAGCCAATTAAAAGACACCAAGCAAAGGATAGGGCTTAATGGTAACTTCTCATGAGAGAAAAGTCAGCAATGGGACCTTCCTGAAAACTGGTGCTGGGACCACTTGGATACATCTTCATGAGTGACCTGTAGAAGGGCACGTGCAGTGCAACCTGCATTATAGATAAACTCATAGTGCTGTTCTGATGGGGAGAAAAGTCCACAAGAACTTCACAAAACTTGATGAAAGGGTAAAAAGTTGGCAGGTGAGCATCAATGCATCTAGAAAAACATAAATCGTGTCTTACTTGGCTAAAACTCAGGAAAGAGACAGGAGAGTCATAATTGCACAGGTTTTAACAGAATTGTCAGTGTGCACCGACAGCCAAAGAGATGTTTCGTGTCATCAGCAGGGGTATGGGTAACAAGACAGAGGACTACGCTTTGCAGCTACACAAAATCTCTGTGCACTCCTGTTCAGTGAGTGCTGTAGGTCTGAGCTACACATCTCAAAGACACAGGGCAATTCAAGGTACAGAAACGGCACTTAGAATTGAGCAGGGAGATGAGACCCTCCTTATGAAGGGACACTAGGAAGACTGGAACTCTTCACCTGGAAAAGAAAAAAACTGAGGAGCGACTAGGATTGTGGCTTACAAGTTTATAAATGCATTAGATAAGCTGAATACAAGATAGATATTCACCAAATCCTACAATACTAGAACCAACGCGCAGCTGATTTAAAATAAAGTAAAAGGAAGTACATCCTTACTACTTTTTCAAATTCTCTGCCACAGGAGGTTGTGGAGCTCGATAATATCAGCAGGTTCAGAATACAGTCGGAAAAATCGTGATCACAGTTGCACAAGAATCTCTAAAGGAAAGGCAAGCATATACTGTTCGCCATCCTTAATAGAGTAATTCTGGATGCTGGAGAGAGCATAAGGGAAATGGACCACATTTGCTCTGAATAGTATCTCCAATCGGCCAGAACAGTGAGCTAGATGGGCTTTTGGTCTGACCTCCTAAGGCATTTTGTAAGCTCATTAAGAGCTGTGAAGGAGGAAGGCTGTGACATTAAGAAGACCTGTATGATCTACTGCAACTTTTGTTCTCTTGACAGCACAAATAATCAGGACTGGAAGGCACCAGCAATCAAGAAGGAGGCAGACACAGGTATTGACAGAGCTCAGGAGGATAAGAAGCATTTCAAAAGGCCCCAATCCGGAGGCATGTGGTCAGGCAAACCCTGTAGGAAAAAAAGTACAAAATTTAGCAGAACAAAAATACACAATGTATTTAGATCTCAAGCGCTGAGCAACAAGAACACATGCAAACACATTTTTAAATATATACAGAAATGTGTCATTAACACCTTCAAGACATTTTCATCATGTGTGATGCATCAAAAATCTTGGGATCCTCTTTTGATGCTAATGCACTACATTTTATGAAGTGCTAGAGTGAATGCTATGCAAGTCTTTCCTTCCTGTTACATAAGGAGCTGATAACTCAGTTCTTGTCGTATTTCATAGGTGATCCCTTCCAGTCCTGTGAGTTTGTCACCCTAACTATAGCGTTCACAGCAGTATAGGGACAAGTTGGAGTTTGATTTAAAGAACAAACTGAAGCAGGGAGAAACAACACAGCTGTAGCACAGGCAGTAAGAACTGCAAGTCTACGTGCAGCAGGCGATACAGAGTCCTCTATTTCTTATGCTTGCTCTGCTACGTGCTGCTTGGCACATATGCTTCCTCCCCACAACCAGTTTTAGGTATCTTTCTATAGACCTTAGGAAGCATTTTCAATAGCATTAGCTCCATTTTCTTCCATCCTTGCGTACCAGCAGCTTCTTACTTGTGTCTTTTTTCAACGTCACAGGCCTTAAAAGTTTTTACACAGATGCAACTAATGTTTGGGGAAACCTCGCTCCACATTTGTTTTGTTGCACTTTGTTACTTTGACTAGATGTTGATGTAATTGGAATGACATATGTGTTATCATTAAAGGGACCATTTAGATGAAAGTAAAACTATGTATAAATCTGACGGTGGAGATAAGCAAGCAGGGTTGTTTAAAAGTACCCAGATTCCAAATGAGCGGGAGTGTGGTACTAAAAGCTTGATGGCCTGTTTTACTAGTTCGTGTTTGCAGCAGTGGACACCTACAAACTTGTAAAAAAAGAAATCCATACTTAAGGATCAAAGCATAAAAATTTATAGCAGCAAAGCCCTGCAACTGAAGTTGCAAAGGAAGTGTAAAGAAAAAAAAACAACCAAAAATCACCATTCTCTTTCCAATCAAGTTCAACTCCAGATACTCTTCAGAACAGCCAAATAAAACTCTCTCCACAGCTGTGTGAGTGACATTAATAAGGCACAGTGTCCTGTTAATCTAGAACAGACCTCCACATCGATGCAGGTGTCTGGTCAGACAGAGTCACACGTAAACTCAGGACCTCATCCTTAAAAGATTTAAGATACCTTTAGACCAAGTTAGAAACTCTGGTAGTTATTCTTTCAATTCTTTGAGATACGTGAACAATTGAATATGATTTTGCTCTTTGTATTTGGTAGTACTAAATAAGTATATTCAAGAGAAAAATAGCCCATAGTTTTTGCCTGTGAGAAAAATGTGGTATAGATGTATTTTCGCATGCTGTAATATGAGTTGAAGATTTTATTCACTTGTTAAGGCTTTGGGTTTTTTTTCACTCCCCTATATTTTCTGTCCTAGAGGAATTTTACCCCCGTATCTATCTATCCCAGACACACACACAAGAATGCCTCTTTAGGAGTTCTTAATGAAAAAATTTTGGAGCTCTGACAACCTCTTGTTAGAATCTCTCAAATCCAAGAGCGGACATTCACCTATGCACAGTCCATGTATGAACAAGAGCACTGTATATATGTTCTTCTCTGAAGTACGGATATATGCTGCACTAAGAGCTACACAAGTTCAGAGCTCATGGTCTGCCATGTGGCAAACCGAACTCAATAACATCCATAAAGAAAGGTTAGGTCAAACAACTCAAGTCTTTTGCTTTCTCTGACATGGTCATATAAAACCAGTATTTGCAGGTGAACAAACCTTCACAGAATGGTTTTTAATGTGATGTTACCTATGCTAAAAATTTAAATTCTGTGTCCTCCATTCACCCCAGTTAGCTACACTATTATGCAAGATATAGCTAACATAAATAAGCAAAGCCAAATTTCTTTCTTTGTATATCATAACAAATGTAGGATGCCAAAAGAAGCATCTTTCTGTATTTTCAAGAGAGGTTTGTACTGTGCATTAACACAGGTCAGTACATTTTATTTGAGAATAGTAACTTCAGTAACACCAGGCTGTGCGTTGGTACCTCTAAAACTACTTGAATTAAATAGGGATATTTCCCTGGTTTGTATTTAGCCTTTCTGCCTTGCATTTTAAAAATGTTTCGCAAGTATAAACAGTAACGAAGAAGCCTCAGAAGTTCCCAAGTTGGAAAGCTTTGTTTTTTCTTCTAATAGTTACATTTTAGCTTTAGGAGTCTTACTCTAGAGAGAAAAAAAAGCCTCAAGGTAAGTCATTACTGTGGAGTGCTTCAGGCAAAAACAGTGGAAAATAAGTTTATCTGGGCTGTAGCACGCACACACTTCCATAAGTATTTGTTTCCCCTCCGGTAGCACTTGGTGCAGGAGTTTCATTCTCTGGGTTTAACGATAGAGAACAGGAAGCTTTACATTATGTTTAAAGAAGAGCTGTTAGAGAGTCCTATTCAGTTTTAGTTTGTTTTGTAATAGTATGTATTTTCACTAGCAATGGAGTCATTTTGCAGAATGAAAGTAAACAGAACTGCTTACTTCTTACCTGAAAATATTTCTGTTGGTCAAAGCTAGCGGAAGTTATCATTAATATCAGAAGCAGCTTGTTGCCGGTTTTTGCCCTCAAGAGGGCTATCTACCACCAGCACACCTGATGGCAAGTAATAAATCACCTCAGTACTGAGATTGGATTTGGCTGTCCGTCTGTGTCAATAGAAAGTCCTCCCTAGTCAAGGTATTTGCAGCTGGGAATAATTGTACCTGGTGCAGAACAGCCTTTAGCCCTCCCTTTTCTATAATTACTCACTCTCCTCCGCTGGGTTTAATCAATTCTTTCCCCCACCTGCCTCTCAAGTAGGGTCATGGCAGGCTGATGGCCCTACTACTATGGCACTTAAAATCTCCATCAGCTAATTGCTGCTCAGATGCCCTGTTTTCTCTTGCATCTCTGACTCGCCACTTTTAAGCCAGCGCCGCAGAGCTCGACTGGAGTGTGCTGTGACTTTTCTCAGAGAATTTCATTAACCCCAGAGGTGTCCGGCCCCAGGCCAGAGCTCCCTGCCCTCACACGCAGCGTTTCCCATGGCCGCCCGACCCAAGCAGCCTCTCACCTTTGCCAGCTTCCCTGCTGGTCTCCTCCTAAGGTGATCATCTCTCAGAAGAAGGCTTGGCTGGCCCGATGCCCCTGCCCTTTGAAGCACAACGGTCTTTTCCTTCTCACACCTTACGTATTATAAAACCATAAGAGGAAACACAGCTGAAAATCAGCCTCTGCTGTACGGTGTCGCATCAGTCCAGAGAGGCCTTCCTGCAGTTAGTGGCCCATTTGTTTCCGGAGGACGGGCTGAAAGCAGAGCAGAACAACAGATACAGCTTTGCAAACACAAATAAAGTTTGCAAACACAAAGTTTGCAAACAGTATTTTTCACGCAAACACTGCGATTACTTGCGCCTAAGATCTTCAGTTAGCATATCATGAGACAAATATTTGAATACAGAGAACATGTGGAAAGAGCAGAATAAGCATTTCTCCAGCGCTTCTCATTCAGTGTGAGCGGGATATAGTCACAGTTCATTGGGTTTATAATGCTGCCTCTATCCTGAAGCCACTGTAGGATGATGTCAAACTTACCCTCACAGCTCAGTTATTGAGGAATTTTTATAAGTTCTGAGAATTTTAATGAGCATTTAAAATGCCGCAAGTTAAGAAACTGATGACAGTAATGGTACAACTTCACCCTACATCCCTTTTGGTAATCACATCTGTCACAAGCCTTAGCCCAGCAGTGCCCAGTTCACACATAAAAGCTCTCTCAGGGGAATTTCCTCAAGGACAGACAAGATTTCCTGCTGGGCGTATAGCTTTTTCCCCAGACCAGACCCACAAAAAAAGGTGTGTAAGCCACAGGCACACACATCATAACAAATCCTAAGGCTGCATTTCAGTTCACAGAATGAAAACAGTGAAAGCATTCATGCCAGTGCATCAGGGTAGTAAACGAAGCCACTATCATTTGTAATTAAGGCAGAGAGACAGCACTGAAAAATCTAGCCACTGCAGCTTTAGACACAGGATTTTTCATGTTTTAAACTGTTGTCAGGTGAGGCAATTCTCAAGGGGTCAAGAAAATTAGTCTTAAGCGGCTACATACTTAATTATCCAAATGTCATAAGGTCCCAAGACCTCTGTCCCCACAGAGACTCCTGCTAGGAGAAATCTGAATTCTCCACAGTTTCTCAGGGATGCTCAAGACGTCAGTGTCCTCTGACAGACAAGACATGGTTACTCGCATCCTAGTGTTCAGATCCATAAAACAACCCACAGATGTGACAGCTTATGCACTTCAGGGATATATTAATCGTTATCCACAGGCCAACCAGCTGATACAACCCAGGAACTGTTGAGATATCAACATTCAGATTGATTTTTCTTGTAAGTCCTTCACCAGAAATTGCTTCCAGAAAGCAACCCCAAATAACCTACACCTCTTTCCCTAAGTATTCAGGGACACTTGAATGCCTCTGGGGTCTCTGTTCATTATGAAATTAAGTTGCATGAGAAACAGAAAAAACATTTTGATCACTAAGAGCTCTTCAACCGCAGTACATAATATATGAAGGGCATAACATATAACCAGTGCACAATAAGCCAAGGTGTCCAGTATCCCATATTAAACCTGTCTTCTGCTTAAAAGCCTCATTTCATGGTCCTTCTTTCACCTTCCTTTCTTGCCAAATCTTAGGCATATTAAAAAACTCTCAAAATTTACTGTTCCTTTAAGGGGCTCTCTACTGCTATTAGTGCACAAGTATCATCACTTTTCTTTCTGAAGTGGCTTAGGAGTTTCAAGTGTTATTCACACGGAGGGATACCCGAAGACGTGCATTAAGAGACTTTGGTTTCAATTGGTCATGCTTTCCAGGTTACTCTTTCTTCAAACACCTCTTCTGTCTGTATCATTTTGAGGAAACATAAACATTTACTGTCGTTACAGGCTTAAGCAGATATTTATCATCCTTTTGAGGAAAGGAATTTCCTTTTTGCAGGTCGCAATTTTTGTGACACTAATATAAATAAGCAACGAAGGGTGCTCTAGTGTGTCGTGCATTAACAAAGACAAAAAACTGGATAAGATAACAGACATAAATGAAGATGTATAATAGAATGCCTTGATACAGACTAGCTTTCAGCACAATTTGCGGATGGGGTAAAGCAAGCAGCAGTACTCCCAGGATTGTCAGAAGTCTAAAAGCAAGAGTACTGCTCAATATGTGGATTTATAGATGAATTGCAGCTACAAAATGTACTCGGTACATACCAGGCTCTCAGTTATCACATGCTAGCTGCAGTTTACTCACAAGTATATTCATGCCAGCTTTCCTGGTGTCACCACTTGCCATACTTCCCAAACCAATGTTTGTATTGTGAAGAAATAATGGAATTAGGCCTCATCCTCCCCATAAATATTATTTGCGTTCAGGTATGTTATGTGCTGATAATCCTTTATTTAAACTTGTGTTAGTTATAGTCAACAGTATACGGTATTCAGGTAAGTAACTGAAAATTCTGCTCCTAAGTAACGTAACTGAAAGCAGAAAGCCATGTTTGTTGTAAGGAACTACTGGCATTCAGTGCTTAGTTCTACAGCCTGCAGAAAGAACCCAAGTGCAGTATTTTTTAGAAGACCGAACACAAAATAAAGCTTTTGCGTAATACTGATTATAGGAAATGGCTGGGAAGAGTTCATTCAGCCCATACTCTGTACAGAGGGGATGCTGCAGGTGATTTGAGCTTAACAGAACAACTATCTTCAGTGCTATTACCTCCACCAAGGGAAGGCTTCTCCATTTCCAGATAGCCATGAACCAAAGATTATCTAATGATCTCTAGTGGAGAAGATAACCAAGTTTCTAAAACAATTAATTCAGCCCACCAAAGCAGAAAATTTAGTTACCTTTCTAAATTGCTACCAGCATATTGTTTGCTATCTGTGTCACCATAACCTCTCAGATGGATTAAGTGCAAATATTGCAAATTAGGTACTTTATCACACAGGCTACAACAGCTGATACAGGATGCTGGGTCACACCTCACACACAGACTAGCTAAGGTAAATAAAACAGATAGTCTTCTGCAGTCAGCACAGGTTTATTAGTAAATGTAGAATCCATTTCCAAAACCAAATCAGTTCCATTAAGTAATTTGAGGGGAAAAAGAACCACAATGTAAGTGGTTGCTCTCTGTGAGAGGCTGGATGGCGCTAACGCCTCCAAACACCCGCCCTGATGGACAGGGACCAGGGCCTGGCTTTTGCAGCTGAGGGAAGGAATGGACCTTGCTTGCAAGGCACTACAACAAGACAAGTTCTGCATAGCAACACCACATGTGACACAGCTCACCGGGGCATGTCAGAGGATGCGCTGTCCCACATCCTGATGAACGGAGCAAAACAACTCTATGTGGCCAGGGGTCACCCAGGGTTTATCTGGGGAAGGGGCTCACAACCAACCCCCATGATGGTGCCTGTGCAGAAAACCAAGAGTTACGCAAGTCCTTAGGAGCGGTGCGCAGAAAACCAAGAGGGGCATGACTGACATGAAAAAAGGCAGGAACTGGGCTATAAAAGACGCAGACATGAGAAGCCCCGCACACGCCCGTCACCGGAGGATGACCACAACTGTCAGCGTCATTGACCGCTAGCTTCATTGTGGGATCCAGGGGTGGCCGTCTCTCTCCCTTTTTCTTGTTTTCCTCTCTTTCCTTCTCTTTCTCCTCCTTAGCTTTGTAGACATTTCAGTAGAAACCACACCACCTACAGGTTGCTTCTGCCATAAATAAGACATTTGACTGATCATTTGCTGTCACTTCACCTTAACTTAGCCCAAGGAATTCTGAACTCACCACAACCCCTCCCTGGTCTGTCCAGCATGGGTTGTGACACTCAACAATAGAATCCCAGAAAACACCCAAGGAGCAGCACTACAAAGTCTTGTTTTTGGCTTTGATGGGAATTTGATTGCAATTATATCAAAACCCAATATTAAGCATGCTCCATTCTTTTTACAAATAGTATTTTTCATCAGGTAGTAGCTTGTCTCTTGCTGTGGCCTTTCAGTTCAGCACAAAATACCACATCCGCTACAGAGATAGATGCCAAAAATTATGCAAAGAGCATGTTCTAAGTCATAACCCTGTAAAGATGCATATACAGGCACATGCAAGTACAACTGTATTGTGAGCTTAGGAGGACTAGGTGCATACTCGGAGCCATTAAGGAAGGTATTTAGAAGTGTGTACATAAGGCACAAATCAGAAAACACTGGTCACTTATCAGTTGCTGAGCAACTATGGGAACTGGAGAGCAATTTGTAAGCTTCTGCATAAGAGATAATGCTTCTTAAGCACCTTGAAACGAAAGGTAATGTTCACACATATAGTATTACTGTTTTCTGATTAATTTTATTTTTTAAAAAGCAATAGTAAATCTTCAAGACAAACCTCTTCACCTCATAGCCATAATTTGTACATAAGTATAAACCATATCGTTCCCTTGATAAATCTAATACAACCCAAAGCACTGGAAATTTATTGATATTTTATTGCGTTTCTTCAGGTACAGTTAATCGTTAGAGTAACTATCGCTTGGTGTTACTAATGTTTTTTTCTTGAATACACAGTCAGGTTTTCTTGGTCCCATCCAACATAATGGGATTCGGCAAGAATTATCCAAAAAATATTACTCAGATCCTATAATGTCTCATCCCTTTAGCAGTTCATTGCTCTAAATTACCTAAAATGTATATTATATTTATCCTATTTAGCCTCAAGAAAACATTAATTTAAAACCAAATCTGATTACTGTTCTCAAAGACAATACTACACAATTGGCCATGTCTTTAGGGTAAATATTTTAGGACTAGAGGATATAAGAGTAATTTGGCTTATGGATCTGACATGTAGCCTTCTATGTAATTAGGATTACAGCTTTATGAGATGCATAATAATGAATAATCCTGGCTTATAAAAGCAACAATTACATTTTACATGAACCTTTTTTCTTATGCAAAGTAGTTGTCTTCCTACTTAGGAATAGCTGGTTGGTTGCCAATTTGCTGAGTTTAGGTGACTGCTGGGCTGAGTTCTCCTTCACTCGTGGTTCCAGCAGGCATGCATTTGCACTAATTATCAGTATCATCTTCAAAGTCCTAATCAAAAATGACATGGCAAGAACAAGAGTGCATAGTATTTCTGATAAAGAGTTTAAATCAAGCTTAGAAGCCTCATACTAAAAAGCATCTTTATATTTACAAGTCATGGATCCTATACCTATTATTTCAGTTATTACTTCCAACACAGTAAGCCAGGACTATGAAAGCAAAAGAGAACAGGCAACGGGAAAGAGGAAAACACGGAACATTTCCGGTTATAAATGCCAGTTATGAGTTCCCATTATTTCCAAGCAGATGTGAGCTCAAGAAGATGGTAAAGGTAACTGGAATGTGGATAAATAAAATCAATTGATCAAAATGAAAATAAAAAAGAACCAATGCACCTCTATACTGTTTTTTTCCCCCTCCGTCTGCACATAGCTGTCACAGATATTCTGATGGAAGGTAGAGGTCGTTTGCTCAATTTACTAAACACCCCTACGGTTTTGTTCCAGGCGAGCACAGACGAAAAGGCAGCTTTGCTCCCCGTCAGACCCACCCCGGGAGCGAAGGGCGGGACACGCTCCCCAAGGGTTCTGGGCCTCTTCTGCTAGCACCGGCTTCTTAGAGCACAGGGTCAGGCAGCAGGCTGGGGGGAGGCAAAGCAAGCAGGGCATCTGCAGCACAGGCTGAGGTTTAAGGCACTCCGAAGAAGTGGAAGAGAGCAGATCCACACCTAAAACTCAGGTACGGTAGAGATCATCCTGTCCAAGAAGCACACGAGAGACCGCGTACTTTATTGGGACCCAAGAGAAAGAAAAATCACCCTTTGTACAAGGATACAGCAGGCATGATAACTCAAGGTTAAATAATTTATACTTTGTTCCATTTTACATAACACTGTGCATTCTTACTTGGAGTACCTTAATAGAAATCGGCCTTTAAAAACTGCAAGGCCTTTGGCACTCTAGCTTCAAGGAGAAGCTAGAGACAGCTCAGTTTCAGCTATCACTGATCAACTCAAGAAAATCAGGAATCTCAGACAGACACAGCACTTGAAACGGCTTCACGTGTCACACACGGCAATTCTCGCAAAGGAAACTTGCATTCCTTCCCGTCTATTCCTAGCACAACACAAAAAGCCCTGAGTCTGCAAGACATGCAATAAGTGCTTCGACAGAGAATGCCAAGTTACAGGTGAGGTTTACCTCCGTATTCGCACAGGAATAATTTTCACAAGGCGACAAGCCAGCAGAGTCCTAGCACCGCTCCTGGGACAGCCCCTGCCCTCCAGAAGAGCCCCCCCCCCCAGCAGAAAAAGCAGCCTCCTAACGCAGCTCGTCCCCACACCAGTCACACACCACTCTTGCTCACAAAATCAGTACCCTCCCCATCCCCGAGGCTCCCTTACTCCCTGCAAAGCTTCAGCTGCCGCCTCCTGCTCTTTTATTCCCAGCAGCTGAGCCCATTTCCTTCAGCCCTGCCTTAATCACGAGATTAACCCCAGCCTTGCCATGGTATGTTTGTAAATCCTGTTGGTGCAATGTATAAGTATTAATTGCTACCCTAACACTAGCTGAAATTGTTACGTATGTGAGTTGTGGCTACTTTTTAGAGTAGCTGAAATGAAAATTAGCATTGGCTATTTTAAACTAGAAACAATTTCTCTAAAATAGGCATATTAATATAATATAATTAGTATCATTAGGAGAAGAATAGATGTATCTTATTGCTTGATTTTATTTCTTTTAAGGTTCTGTTTTGTTCAAAATAGGGAATGGTTCTGGAATTCAAAACACAGAAGCTTAGAAACTACCAATATGATTATAACAATGAAAGACATCATTAGCACTTCCGTTTTCTTTTTTTTTGATTGACATCATTTCACTTACTAATATATCTGAGCTATTGCCAGAGTCTCCTGCAAAGGGTGTATTCATTAAATTTTAAAGCTCGGGTGTGCACTGAGTGACTGCCTGCGAAATGAAAGCTCTGTTCTAGTGAGATTCAAAGCCGAATACAAGCTCAAAGGAAAATTGCTTCTCTTGTCAAATCCTTCTTAAAACTTTGAGCAGATTTTCGCTTAATCATCTTCAAATTCATTTGCCTCCTAAACTGGAGATGCTTATTTGTAGCAAAGGCAAGACTACTCTGTATTTTCTCCTGAAGCTGGGCACCACTACCAGGTTGATTGTCAATAACTGGATATCTTTACTTGAGACAGTCCTAAAAGCAACATGTTTACATGACTTGGGGAAAAAAAAAAAAAAGGTAATCTGCAGGACTCTAGCTATAAATAAACACTAGGCTTCTATTTTTCAGGCTCTGGCTACCAAGGTATGGTTCAAAAACATTTTTCACAGGCTTGTTGGGGAAGCATTATGCCAAATACTTTACCATTAAGGTAGTGGGGTTTTTCCTTCTTTGATCTAATTCCCTTTGATCTAACAGCTAGCGTTTAATTAAGACTAATCTTTGCTAATGAAAAGGAAAAAAAAAATCACAAAAGAGAAAATTAATGGTCATACCTTCACACATAGGTCACCCTCTGACAAGGTCTGCAGCTTTTTCAGTGTGAATCCATTTGATGGACTTACTGCCTGCTCTTGTCCAATGTCACAGGGGTGCAGTCCATCAAAGTAACTGTTCATGAAGTATGCTGTACTGCTGCTAGCTGCCAGGGTGAGAGATGTAGTTACACTATTGAACAGCACTGTGGCTGAATCCATTTTCTTCTTCTTCCTTTACGGCAACAGAGAAAAGCACTGGAACAGGCTGCCCAGGGAAGTGGTTGAATCACCATCCCTGCAGGTATTTAAAAGACGTGTAGATGTGGCGCTTAGGGAGACGGTTTAGTGGTAGACTTGGCAGTGTTAGGTTAATGGTTGGACTCAATGACCTTAAAGGTCTTTTCCAACTTAAATGATTCTACGATTCTATAAGAAAAAATACTAACAACGTTAGGGAATGCTACTGTCCTCACAACTCTGAATGTTAAGCTCTTGCATCCTTTTCTAACTGCAAAGAAAGACTGGAAAATTTGTAGGAACAGAAATAAATAAAATTAAAATTAAAGTTAAAATTAAAATTAAAATTAAAATTAAAATTAAAATTAAATAAAATAATGCAAGTTCAGTTGCTGGGAGGGCTGAACCAGCAGGTGACATCCTGCGGTTACATTGCTCTCTGCAGGGCCACAGAGGTGGACATCATCCGTCTGCTGCAAAAGCTCTCCCTTTAGTCCCTGCAGTGCAGGGATCCAGCACAAATCTGGACAGCCACTCCATTTGGTACCCGCTCCCCCTTCCCGCCAGTGCTTCCTGTGCTCCCCCAGGAGCACACACCGTCATCTGGGTCCATCTCGGTGATCAAAGAGCAGCCACTGCTCCCGGCCCAGCTGAGCTGTGGAGGGGTGAAGGGAAGGAGGGAGCGCAGCGTCGCTCGGGGTGCGTGGAGCTCACCCTCCGGCTGGAGGTCTGCTGGAGGAGCCGCCACCACCACGCGTCCCCCAGGCTCTCTCCTTCCTTACCTGCAGGGTTCCCTGCCTCTGGAGGCAGCTCCAAGTGCCTCTGCCCAGAACACGGGAGCCTGCTCTCCCGGGAATCAGAAAGCAGAGTAAGTTCTCTATGGTTACTAAACTCCAAGCAGTTCACCTTAATTAAGTAATACTAAAAAACTTGCAGCACCTCTCATATTGCATCCTACAAACTGTACTGATTCTGTAGGCTGGAGAAGGGTGGGCCCTGAAGTTGTCTAAAGGAATAAAAAAATCTGAGTTCTTTCTATGAACATCAAGAAAACAAATGAAAATGAGCAAAGTGTCTATCCTAGAGAATTATGCAAGTCACAGTTGTGGTTTGCCGATGTAATTGGCAAGATGTGATATGACCAAGGAAAATTAGAGCTTTTAGATGCCAAAATCTGAGCCAACTAGGAACTATATATCAGTTGAGTCAATAAAATATAATAAAGGAAAACAGAAAGAACAGAACAGAACAGAATAGAATAGAATAGAAATGAAAATAAATTCAGTGTAACAAAATAAAAATAAAATAAAATAAAATAAAATAAAATAAATAAAACAAAACAAAATAAAATAAACCAAAGAAACTGAAACCCCTTCATATTAAATATAACTAACTGCTGGAGTCTAATCAATATCTGTTAGAATGGTACTAAATCTTCTACTGAATTCAGTGGCGCTGTTTCTAAGCTGTGTCTAATCAGCTGTAAAAGAGTACTACAACTGATAAAATTATCCACCGTTTGCAATTACACATCAGTCTTTTGGGGAAATATTCAGAGTTGCAAACTTTGACTGTAAAATAGAATTATCAATTGTGTAAATGTTTCAAGGAAATTAGCTGTAAGTTGTAAACAGATTTTGATTATTTATGTGTTTTTAAATGCTTTCTTAAATGCTTGTTGATAAATTTTTTGGTTAGTTAAGCTATGCATTTATAAAATGTGTATTACTGTAAGGAATGATCTTCCTTCTCCCATTCCTTGTGTTACTTTTGAACAAAAATTCTGATCAATTCACAGGGAAACCTGAATAGTTTGAAGGTTCATAAAATTTGATTCAAGAAAACCTCTGTTTATGCTGATAGTATGTTTAATAGTGTCTGCATCTGTTACCTTATTGGTATGTTCCTAAAGTAATAAGCTGCACATATGTTTGGTCGAGGCTGATGCGTTGGAGATCCGTTACCAGGAGTCTTTGCTTTCTGATCTTTTCCTCCTCTGATCACTGTTTGTATGACAGCTTCGCTACTTTGCCCTGGTAAGTGCTGTTTCCAAAGTAACGTAACAAAACATCATTGATCACTGATTCCCCCCCGCCCCCCCCCCCCATGTCCTTCATATTTTGTGTCACATTTATTTTTACCTGTTATTATTGTGGTCTCACCCAGTCAGGATTGGTGACACACAGTGTATAAGTGCATGCATCTACTGGGGAAACTGCTATAATGTTCCTCCCTTCTCCTCAGAGTACCTCAGAAAGCAGTGCATGAGGTGTGTGAGCCCATCATGAAATTTTTGAAAGTATTTCTGACTGAATGTTTGTAATAAAGTTCCAGGATTTTGGAATTTGCTACACTGGTTGCTCTGGAATAGTACAAATATGATGAGCCTCACCTACGTTCTGCCACATATCTCACCCTGCCACTTTTCTAACCATTTAAAAATAACAAATTGGTTAGACTACGAATCACTTTTTGAGAAGGGGAAGGGTAATGCAATGAATTATTTTGAACTTCTAAAAGTAAACATCAACTTTGCAGATGTTTATTTCCTAAGCACGTGAATTTTCCCACCGATCTAACTGCATCTGCCTTGCTTTGTCTGCATCCCATAGCACTGTTATATTGTCTTGTTAAACAACGGCTGCATCCCGAAGGTCTTTGCGCTTGTTTGACAGACAGAGTGATGCCTGCACGCATCACTTGTAAGGGGCCTTGGGATCTCTGACACAGGAGAGCACTGAGCCTTATCTTAACTATACTTCCATATTTTTTTGAGGTTCGTCGATCATTGATATTATCAGAATTATTTCTTATTACTACTTCTTTCAATGCCTCAAGAGGAGAAAACAGTTCTAATATTTCCAGTGATCCACGGAGGACCATTAAAGCAATGGGGAAAAAGATATGAATGTACTTAAAGAATGAAGATAAGTTGCTCTGATGATGATGTAGTGGGATGTTTTGCTCGCGACTATCTCTGCCCCTTAATTTGCATTGTTTTTATTCTGCAAAGAAAAAGGAGTTGCGATTCATAACTACCTTTGTTTGTTTCTCATCAAAGTCCTTGGGATTTGCCCATCATAGGAAAAGTTTTAATTGCATTGTCAGTATTCATTAAACTGCATTTGGCGTTGAAATTCATTTTCTATCATGAATGGAAAACTTTAAAAATTTGTAGCTCCTTTAGGAAAACTATTTGAATTCCTTTAACCATGAGAACTGATGTTTTACAGGCTGAAAAGAGGCAACAAATCTGACTTTGTAAACACTTAGCACAAAAATTGATGTAAACAATAATATGAGCAAACATTTATAGAAACGGAAAGAAAAGTAATTGTTGGATAAGCGAGAGAAGAAAAAACACCTTGAGAAGTGGGGAAGGCACTGCCAATATGGAATAACCTACTGCTCTCAATAGCTTGGCCATAGAGAAAAACACCTCCTGACTCACCCTGTTCTCGTTAGCACGGGCTCAGCGTTGCAGGCAGGATGGAGCAAGCAAGATGAGAAAACCCAGGAAGAGCCAGGAAATACCAGCGGTGAGACACGGTGAGCGACCACTCCTTCACCTAGGCTCCTGACCGCATTTTAAATTAGAAAAAGCCTCACCTAACCCAAACTCTATTGCAGTTTAAGCTCTGTGAACCTGTGCTTCTTAATTCTGGTGCTAGACTGGTGGCAGGAAGAAGGAGATGGCCAGCCTCGGGTGGCCTCAGAGAGGACATCCAGTGCAAGAATCCAGCTTATGGGACTGATTGTATCCACATTCAAAAACCCTAGGCAGAGGAATTAATTTATGATATTCTCCATTTAACCAAATTCCTCAGCACACTGTGTTCTCCAAAGTCTAATTAACCACTAGGTTATACATATTCTTTTAAAGTGTAGGCTCATGACAACTTCTCCCTTAGGTATTCAACATCTTTGGATGCCCACTGAACTTTAATTTTAATCTTTTTTTCTCTCTTTGTTTTTAATTTAATCAAGTGATCAGAGAAACCTGACTGGTTTTAGACACTTTGGTTAGAGTTTTTGAGCTAAGTCTTTGGCTGTTCTTTCGGCTGATTTACAGCAGCTGACAGATGATTAAAGCTCCATGTGTCCAATCACCAAGAAGTTATTTCCCTTTCTTCATTCTCTGATTGACAGGAAAGGTGAGAAATGGAAGTTCAAACAGACTGTAGCAAATGAGATAATTTTAAATTTACCACTGTGCAGAGAAAGCAGCACTTCACATTACCAAACAGAGAAAAAAATAGTGCCCCAACTGTCAAAATTTTGACACTGTCACAATCTTTATCCAATTATGGGTTTGATTTTCTTTTTGACAGCAGGAACTAAAACATGATTATGATGTGTCCGAGATTCAACAAAATGCATCGCATGATTTTTTTTGGTGTGTGCTTTGGGGATTTAAAGGTGTTTTAATGCTGTGCAACATTCAGAAAACTAATGAGGAGGGGAGAGGAGGGAGGGAAGGGAAGGGAAGGGAAGGGAAGGGAAGGGAAGGGAAGGGACGGGAAGGGACGGGAAGGGACGGGAAGGGACTCTTGAGATATTTGTAAAAATAATTCCAGATGGAAAATATAATTAAAATATAGATGAGGTAACAACACTAGAGTATGATCAGAAGCAGTTTTGCTTGCTCTTGTAACTTGTTTGAGGGATGCTCAACCAGGAATCTCTAAGTCCAGGGGACCCATTAGACAGGGAGACAGACTCCTTACAGAAATGGAGACTGCTGTAGCCGAACAGTCTCTCATCACTGAAGGTATTCAGGAGTTTCACATGCACAGACTTCTCTTCTTTAATCCCTAGTGGTCTTCTTGGGTTGGGAAATAACTGTATTGGGATTATGTGAGTCAGTTTGCTCCAGTTTGACAACTCATCACACAAGCACTTGCATCATGTATAGATATGGAGAAATGTGCACACAACTATGATGCAAATTTAGGCACCTTTGGAAAGAGTACAGAGAACTCATATTTCTTGATTATGTCTCTCATGGGACACTAACTGAACAATATTCCTTCTCGCTCATTAGGCTGAAATTCTATTTCAGTGTAAACTAAGCTTATTAAATTTCCTAGGCTTTTCACTGTTGAGTTTATCTAGCAGACAACAGTTTGAGTGAAATTTTGACTACTGCTTTTGTCTGGCAAATCGTTAAACTCAGTATGTGAAATCACGATTGCCTAACTGAATTTTCCTAGTAATTTGGAGTGCAGCATAGTTGGTATTCTCATCTGGAAGAACCAGGTAGCCAGTATTCTTTGTAGTCTTTAAATTTGTTTGGTTTTCCTGAAAGGATGTTTGCTGTACGTTAACTTCATAAAGCTGTGACTTAACTAACTAATATTAGAACTTTGTGCCTTGGCTGTAATGCAATATGAATCTAATGCTATCACAGTATTAGTTCTAGTGGTATCCGTGTCTGCAGAAATAATTCCTGTTATTGTCACATCTATACAACAGCAAGAAATAACAGAGATCAAATCCTGATGAGGGAGTTGCAAGCAAATTTCATTTGTCTCAGTGTCTTTCAGCCTAAACAAGTATGCACAGCATCCACTTTTTTTAGGAGTCTCTTGGGCAGACAATCAGGCTTCCATGAGATTTTGTTTCCTGCTTCAGCGAATATTTGCGAATGTATTGACCCGCTTCAGCTCATTTGGGATTATTCTAAGTCTTGGAAGAATCAGTAAAAGAGAAATGTAGTTAGCAAGCTACACCTGAACTACACAGTGTTGTGATTCTCAAGCAGGAAACCAGTGGCAAGTGACTATTAAGCACTATAGATAGAGTTATGCTCTTTTATTACACATTCTCTGGAAGCACTGGGCCTGCTTCCCACTGCACTGTGCTCACAGGGATGCAGAGAAGGAATGCAATGCCTCCTCACTTTTGACAACATGTAGCATAGTCTCAGAAATCCATAGACAGTTTGTTCAGGGAGCTTGTGACTGTTAATGTTGTGTTCCAGGCATGATTTTATTCCATCTTTTTAATACTGGGAATAAATCTCGTCTATGAATTCCCCCATGATCTTGGGCTCAGCTGAAAATGCTGAAGTATTTCAATGCTTTTGCTAGCAGAATTTATACTTTGTAAGTTTACAGATTTTTATTTCAGTCCCAATTTTCTTCTGTATTGCAAATGATTTAACTCTTTTTCTTTGAGATAAATGCAATAGAAATAACCCAAATTTTTTGCCTCAGCTATTTCAGTTTCCATGTGCACTGTATTCAGTGCTAGGTTTGGTCATGTGCCAGGATTGTAACTGCCTTACAGCGGGGACTGTCTTTGAAAGTGCTGTGGGATCTGACCTTGAAATACTTCTCTAGTAAGACAGTAATTTTTGATATTTTTCTCAAAGATTGGCTACTTGGTCAGGCCTTCTCTTTTTTTAATGGCAGTTTTACATCTGCAGAGCTCATGGTACTACTGGGTCCACCTCATTTCCTGCATTACCTGTAATGTCTGTATTGTAGATTTTCAGGACAGTGCATCCTCCTTCCTGTAACAAGTTTGGAAGTAGCCTTATGTCTCAACATTTAAGTGATTAAGATAATATTTCTTTCCTATTTAAAAATGCTTAAAATTTGAAGCAACAGGGATTTGTATGAAATTTCCTTTAATATGTCAAAGATTTCTTAGTTCTAGCATTATCCATGAAAGGCAAGAAATGTGAAACATAAGCTCTGTCCTCTCTGGGCAGAATGCCCCTGGCAGCTCAAAGTGAAGGAATGGACTTTGTTACCCTACATCTCCAAAACAGCAATAGTTGCAAAAGTCACAATATTGCCTAAAGGTTATTTCTTATCTTACCAAATGCCTTCAGGGGACAGTTGATTTGGAAAGCTGTGCTTTCTGTCATAGGAAAAGAAGAGAGAGTAGGGAAAATGCCTTTAAAGTTAATAACATACCAGTTTCTGTATAGGTAAATGGCATTAGGAAGAAGCAATGCAGTTGAGAGTCAACAGAAGGTGAGCAGAGACCCTCACACTAATAATGCCTATGGGCAAGATGGAAATGTTCATGAATATTCTCTACGTTAGCTCTGAGAGGAGTGAAAAATCAAACGACGAGCCAGACTGGACAAAAGGAGAGGGTAATTTACCTTCTGAAAAAGGGGAGGGAAAGAAAGTGCAGAGAAAGCTGTTCTGTTAGAAATTTCATCAGTTCTCAAAGTAATGTGCACTAATTATTGAGCCAGCATGTGACCCAAGCAGGGCAAAGTGGCTAATTCTTATTTGCTTGAACTACGCTTCCAATATTGCTATAACACCCTACAGTTCATGGCCTATCCTTGCCATCATATCCTCTAGGCTGCTTGGGATATAGCTCTTTGACCTGTTCAGACGTCCAAAAAAAATTTCTGCCTAGTGCTTGTTTCCCGCTTCCTTTTCTGATCTGCTGCGACTGAGAAATATCATGTCTTCTGACATGTAGTTCCAGCTCCCAAAGTGTTTAAGTCCAGCTTCAGAAGGACCTGGGCATAAAGCATCTTCTTTCATAGCAGCGAGAACATGCCACCTTGACAGTCAAGGCATCTTCTTTCTGACTGGGCTGGAGGGTTGACAGGAGCCATGGAGAAACCACCTTTCATAAAGGCTGTATCCTGCCTTTCCAAAAGTCTGAGACTTCCACTCTGTTGTGAAGTAATCGTAGGGTTACTGCCTCCCACAGAAGTAATACCCTACATCTACACAGAAATAGGTGCTCCTGCCCCCCTGCTTCCCCTGGGTTCAGGCCACTGTGGGTACAGGGATGCAGGCTTGAGGTGAGCCCAGCCTGAGACCCAGGGTGGGTCCAAGACGCTGCAGATCGTCAGGACTTGCCAAGGCAAGTGGGAGAGGTGCTGCCCTGGAGCCAGTCTGCTCCACCCGGAGTCACACCAGGCATCAGGCTTAGTGCTGCTCCTGCAAGCACGCCAGAAAGAGGCCCTTTCGCCAGGCTGAACCTAGGCGCAGGCAAAAAGAAGAATGCATCACCAGAAATACCATTTTCCACTCTATATCACCAATCTTTCTCCCTTCATTTTCTAGTAAGCCCCATATTTCTAGCCCTGCCTTTATTTACATTTTCTTTTGAGAAACTAATCTTGATCATGAGTACAGCATACAGGCACTAGCAAGAATACTTTTTGTGATAAAATCTGGAGCAAATATGCAGCCATGTGTAGCACTGTATGATTCATTTTATGTTTATCCAGATCACAGCAGTATTTATAGTGACTGCCAATATGCAATGCTCATTGAAACTAAAAGAGCTAGTACGCTCTGATGTATTTCAAGCAATGTCTGACTTCCTATCTTATCATGATATAAGGAATGTCATCAGCATTTTTATTGTATGGATGTTTCTACCTATGGTTACAGCCTATACGAGTACATACAGGTCTTAATATTAAAAAAAAAAAATCATTACCTGTTTGAAGAAGAACATTAATTAAGATGATCAGTAAGTTTCACAGGGGATCAGTGTTCCTGCTAATCGATAGTTATCCTAGAAAAGGAAAATATGATAGTACAATGAATTGTATAAGCTATGCTATACTGATGGCTCAGGATCTTTATGCTCCTTTTAATCTTCTATTCTACAAATATCTCTTGAACTAAGGAAAAAAAATCAAAGTTTCCCAAAGGAGAAGAATGTTATTATTAAGAGCATGGCCTTTTTGACAACTGCCAACCAACAGTGCCAAAAATTCTAGCTGCATACATAAAATATAACAACATCTTACAAAGAGTGTGATGTTCAAATTCTGTTATAAATTTTAATCATAGGAGTATACGGTAGATGACTGTGCAAAAATAGTTCTATTTGCCTGTGCTCACCAGCTTTGTGAATTTTGAGAGAATGATTATGCCAATGCATGGGTGTCAGTACAACCAACTATGAACGGATTTATTTTTGATGATTAATATTGAAAGTGAGTAATCCAATGTATCAGTTGTGACAATACAAACAGATTGATCATATACGTACCTAGCGCCGGGGCAGACAATTCTACTGTGGATCCAATCTTATTATCAGTTTGGGGAGGAAGTTTGTTGCATACAAACTCTATTGCATATTTAATGACATAAGGAATCCCCTTGGACCAATTAAATTTTTTGTTTACATTTCCGTTAGGTAAAGTTGTTTCCCAGTTTGGCATTACTTACCACAGCTATGCAGCTGATGCAGGATTTATTGCGCATATATTTATCAGCAGTCATAAATCTAACATATTCAGAGCGCTGTTTCTTACCAAAATTATATGATCAATTTTTTAAGCTGCTGCATATTATTGACTACTAGATCCAAACCCACACTGTTTCTGTCTCCAGAGTTTATGATGTTTGACATTTTGAATAGAATATATATTCTTTATTAACTTACTTTGTTCAGTGTTGTCTTAAGATTAGAAATGGTATATAGGCTGCAAAAGGATAGATTGCTATTTAATACATCTAGGGCAAATGGGGGCAGGGCGATGGCGGTAGAATGCCACAGAAGGACATAATCTTGCAAAAGAAATTACCGCCAGTGAAATTACACCAACGAGTAAGTCGATCTGCAATTTTCACTCCACTCTGAATCATTGAAAGAAAGGAAAATGCTACAACTTTCACTTTCTCACTGTTGCAGAAACTTCACAAAATTGTAAACTGTACAGTGAGGGTTTTTTATCTTTTATCCATTTAGGGGAGTAAATTTAATTTATATGGCTCAGCTGACACAGATTGTGCCAGAAACCACAGGTTTTGTAGTTAATACGGTTAAAACAACATCTGACTATTCACTCCTGACAAGGACCTTCAGAGTCTTCAGAACAGGGAGCTGCTGGAAGGAAAGGAGGCAGATTAACAAATGGGATGGGAAGGACTCAGGTACTTCCACTTGCACATCTGAAATCGGCAATAAATGCTGAACATGAATGACGTCTACGTAAAATCATGCACAAGAAACAAATCAGCATATTTCAAGTGTGGGTAAACAGTGTCCGCTTTATAGCCTTGTTGTCCATGATAGCCTAGACTTTGCTGAAGAGCAAATGCATGTAAAATGACATAGGGAAAATAATAGCGGTAGGGCTTTCATTTGTTTGTTTTCACCTGGATTTCAGAGAGGCATAAGGACTGCGCCAGCCACTTTCTGTAAATTTTACTAGTCCAGTTTAATTAACTTTCACATTTTATTTGAATTCAAAATCATTTAATCAGGTGCAACTTGTAAATTGTAGCTAGATCTTCCAAGAGACAATAGAATATGTACTTCTGCTTTTACTGTGGTCTGGGGTCTACTCACAATTATTCAAATGACAGCAGGATCATACCCTATAACAGATAATTCCCTGGCAGGGGAAACCTAAAATTAAGTTTTAGCCCATACTGGACTTGAAGTGGCTGGGATGGAGTTAGCTTTCTTTATAGCAGCCTGTACGGTGCTGTGTTTTCAATTTGTGGCTAAAATGGTGTTGTTAACACACCGATGTTTTAGGTGTTGCTGAACAGTGCTCGCACAGTCCCAAAGCTTTCTCTGTTTTTCACTCTGCCCCCCACAACAAGTAGTCGCAGGGTAGAGCAAGAGGTTGGGAGGGGACACAGCCAGGACAGCTGACCTGAACTGACCAAAGGGATATTCCATGCCATGTAATGTTATATGCATAATAAAAACTGGTGTGGCAGTCTTTCCAAGGTGGCCATTGCCCAGAGAGTGACTAGGCATCACTCTGCTTGTGGGACTGAGTGATTGCCTTTGCATCACTGTTTCGTTTTTTGTGCCTTCTCCTCACTTATTAAACTATGTTTATCTTAATCCATGAGTTTTTCTTGGTTTTGCTCTTCCAATTCTTTCCCCCATCTTGCCGGCAGCAGCAAGGGAGCAAGCGGCTGGGTGGGTGCTTAGTTGCTGGACAGAGTCAACCCACCACACTCACTTAGAGCCCTGTTTTTCACAAACTCACCAAGTTGCACTATATTTAACCTAAAAATATTTTAGTAAATTGAGACCAGTATGACGAATGCTACTGGAATGCTACATTATTGCCATCCAATTTGTTGCTAGTATTTATATTTGTCATAAGGTCAGCGTAGCCCAGGGGCAGAAATAACAGTGAGACATTCCTAAAACATTTCTAGCTCCTAAAGATAACCAAATAATCACAGACAGGCATGCATAACACATCCAGCCACATCCCAAGGCAAACGCTGAGTATGAAAGTGATGGTCTTTTTTTCCAAAACAAATGTAATGAGTGTATTAGAAGAAAAATAATTAAATGTAGACCATGCTTCCCAAGATGGATTTTTAATTGCTTACTTCTTCTTTGTCAGTGACTACATCATTGCTTTTCTGTGTATGGTGTGTTAAGGTGCTCTACAATGCCAACTAAACAGAGGCAAATGTTACTTACAACTTGCAGATTCAAGATGGCTTCTCATATTATACTGTAAACATCAATGACAATATCTGGACAAAGTTTATAAGATGTTATTTTTAGAATCTAATTTTCAAATGACAAACACTTCAGTTACTTGTTCAAAGTGGTGCAAATACCTCCCCTAATTTCTGCCTCTTTTTTTGGTAGCTAAACTTTGTCCATGTACAAATGCAGTTACACTGCTTAACTGAGAAACTGCTTCAGAAAATTCATTCTGTAGTCTGTATCATAATATTCTTGCTATTTTTGCTTGTACTCTACATTACTCTGCCTAAGACTTGAAGGATATAGTGGAAATATCCCAATGTGTACAGGCCATAGAACTCAACCAATCTTTACCACTTTATTTTCACATATTTTATTTTGGGAGAGGTTTGAACAAAAAAAACAAAGTTACATTCAGTAATGTACGCCATATACGTTGTATCAGATACTCTTACGTTTCTGAATTCTTACAGTATATTCATACATCTACACATCAATTTCAAAATTACTGTTGAAACAATGCAACATTTTAAAAGATGTTGTGATAAAGAACCATAGCAGCTCAGGGCATTTCTGTCAAAGTTGTTTTCCATTAAAGGTATTGTTTGATATCATTCATCTTCAACATGTAGTGTTTCCTTTGCGCTTCTATTACTATACCTGCTATGTCAGTCCCATTGTAGCAATGACAGTGATTTATCAAGCACATTAAATCTGCAGTATCTCTGGCTAGAAAAGCTAGTTTTTCAAATATTAAATCTCAGATGTGTCACATTCAACCTGCCCTGAACTCCTGAAGCAACTCTGTGCTGCTTTTAAAAAAAATCAAATTTTATTTTATTAGCAAACTTTTTACCTCAGTGTAAAATAGAGTATTATCAGCTGCTGAAGTAAGAGGTGTCATAGAAGCATAAGAGTTACTTATACAAGGGAAGCCAACTTATCCCAAAGAGTCTGTCCCTCTCAAGCTTATCTTACCCCTTACCCTCTGATATCTCACTGTCTCCTTCAATTTTCTCTCACCATAAAAATGTCTAGCTGTCTCTTAAGATGATTTCTGCCATTTGCCTCACTGGGTACAGTGTACCAGGCTGAGCAGGTTAGCTTGTGTTACTTTGTCAAACCAGTTCCTGATTTAGAGCTAACTATTAGATCATCTTGAAGTCTTCACTTTTTCTGTGATCACTAATGTTGACACATCTAAGAGAGCACAGAGAGGAACATAAAAGACTACAAGAAGATGCTAAAGGAAAGATGAAAAGAGCAGAGCACATTTAGCTTTGTCAGATATAAATGAATAGATGTAAGATGACAGATACTCAAAGTACAAGCGTAAAGAGTTAGAAGAATTCTTCAGGTTGGTCAGAAGGAAACAATCAACATTCATGAAACAGCTGTATATGATGGATGTATTTGTAATGGCATATAAAATGGTGTCAAGTGTTTTCCAAACACACGAGGAAAGAAAAGTTTCTGTTCTGAAGAGCTTGAAAACTTAGGTGGACATTTTCAGAAGCATGGGCAAGAATGAGTCACCAGCACCTACAGGCTTTCTTCTACTACATGTTGTGGGGAGTGTGTGTTTCTGAAACTCTTTTCTCTCTCCTAACCCTTCTTTCTACATGGTGATGGGTGTAAGGGTGATGAAAAGGAACACAATTAAATGAACAGTAACTGAACTAGATATACGTACATGTTGGTTGTGTTTATGAGTGCCTGTTCAGAAAAATAAGTCACATTTTCACATACTGACAGATAGGTGTAAGAGCTCCTCCCTAGCTTCTTTTTTTAGAGTTGATAAGACTTCTTTTGTAGGTGCAGCTGATTCCCGCTATCAAACAAAGATATTAAGGTTATAACAACATATATGCCTTTTAAAATTATTATAAGATAATGTTTTCCAACAGTGGAATCTCTAAACTATAGACAGTAGTATAAAAGCTTTGTGCTGGCTTGATACATATGGATGAGTTTCAACCTCTGATAATAAAAGATGTATTTACTGTATCTCTGATGTAGCTTTAAAATCTAAAGTTACTTCATCCCACTCATAAGTAATCTCACTTATAGCCAAATCTTCATTTTATTTGAGTCAATTGCAAAACTCCCTTCACCTGCAATATAATATTATAGACTCAATAGATATAGCCTTTAGATAAGTTATCATCCATTCCTGTTAGGCACAGCTCTCACTTTCCATGTAAGATTGTATGCCAGTGGGCTGAACAACCAGCCGAGGAAGATGAATAACGTTCTCATGAGTGCCAGAGTTTCAGTCCCTGTCCTCAGGGCTTTCTGTTATTGATTTGTAAAACAAAATATTTCAAACAAAAAACCCAAGCCATGTGAAACAGCCAGAAAATTTCCAGCTACGCCCCAACTACTTCTGCCCTTCAGGTAGAGTGATAAGGTGGAAATCCTGGCTACTACCACCTTGCCTTAATAATTCTGTAACAGGTTCCATGTTAAAATCTCTACACGTGGGGGAATCAGGAAATTCTTTAATGCCCATGGAATACTTTTCACAATGGTGTAATTAATATTAGTTTCATACTATCACATATGACAAGAAATGGAAGATACAGTCAGGTTTTGCAGCTTGCTTTATTTGCTGCTGTATCTAAAACCACCGAATTGTTGTTTATAGTTATCTTGTGCAAACAGTGAGAATATTCAGCTACTGGGTTGTTTCACTCTACCAGCCCAACAGCTTGGGAACGGTGTCTTGGATTTTTTTTTTAAATCCATGCTCCAAAGCTCTTAGATTACCATTGGAAGGTGGTGATGAAGAACTAAATACTCATCATTAACTCTTTCATGAATCTATTTTCCCTGAACTCTGATATAAGCAGGCCCCAGAGTAGAAATGAAGGCGAGAGACTGGGATAGAGAACCACTGTTCCACAGGATCAAGTGGAAACACACACCATGATGCAACATCCCTGGTTCACTTGAATTTTCTACTCACCGTCTGCTTCTTGCTATTAGTTTTCAATTAGATAGCGTTACATATACACAAATTTTAGAGCATGCAGTTTCACAGGTGTCCTAGAGACCAGAAGGCCTCCACCTTCGTTAACCTGCCTGACATTTGGGAATAATGCCTGGTGTTTCAGAAGAATTAAAGGATGTGGCAGTTTGCATGAAGGTCTAATTCCGTGTTTTTTTGACTGATTGAGGAAAGTTTGTTTGATTTGATGAAAGCTGTACTCACAGGTTCAGGATACCAGGGTCCAAAAACCGTACTGGCTCTTTTGCCACCTCACTTTCTTGTGCAGTTCTGATTATGGTGGGATAAACTAATTTCTCGCTTAGCATATAGTTTATAGCTCTTTTTCTAATTCTCGCCATTCTATTAACCTATTAACACAGAAAAAGTCTCCAGATTAATTGATTGTTCTTACACAAAACACAATAACAAATATCAAATGTTATGGAAAGAAAATTAAACAAGTAAAATCCTGGCTATTACAGTTAATGAATGAAATCTTCCCATAAAGGATGTCTTCTCTGCCAGTGTGATTCTGCCACGTTTGCAGCCTCTTCCAGAAACTTAATTTTGATTTGGGAAAGGAGCAGATCTGACTGACAGTAGCAGAACTAAGTTTTGCTGAACCTTTCTTCTGATGAATAAACCCCAAACCATCTCGAACTCTGGCTCCACACATGATTTGATTAGGTCAGACTGCCCCACTATCTCCTCAAATAGAGCAATCAGACTATTGCCAGCTAGGAAAAGGTTATGCAGCAAACCCAATGTAAATTTCACAGCACAGAGTAACAACTAAAACTTTTCTACTTAAATGGAAGCAGCTGGGGGGTTGACAGCAAGGATGCAAGAGCCACATACAATTTGTGCTCCCAGAAGAAAAGATTCCTCAGGGTTATGCGAGGACTGACATGTGTAACTCCAAATATGAGTGCATTTCTTTCTCTCTTGTGTATCAGTGAGAGGAGCTGTCTTTATAAGAGTGAACATTAATTTTTCCTATTTTAAACCTGGTTTATGCATAGATTTTAATCCAATGTTGTGCTTGTAGAAAATAACAACAAAGTTTTGAACAAGGTTGAATACAGACCTTGTGAATGAGTCTTCACCTATAGAGCTAGGGCCATTTTCTCAAAGGTGTGTAAGGGGCTGTTCACCTCCAGATAGCAATGCCAAATGCATAGTTGGACCATCTCATTCAGACTAAGCATGGAAGGAATTGGTGTGCAATGAAGTCAGCAAAAAGCTGGCAAAGTAGCCATTAATAACATGGAAGGGACTCAAGTGTCTTGCTTGAATTGGGATAGGCACTATGATTCAGCCTCAAGACACAATCTGAGAATTTCTATGAATTTTCGGGATTCTTAGTAAGACAAGTGTTCACCAGCTAATGCATTTTATGCATTTCACAGAGAGTTATGTGTATTTCCAACTTTTGTGCTGAGCCCTAACTTTTCCAGGCTTCTTTTTAGTATGTTTTCTGCTCCCCTAGTAGCCAGTCTTTGCATCTCTGACAGTCTGAGCAACTGGAAGTGAGCATAATATTTGACATGAAATCTTTTCAGGATCTATATATTCATACAATTTTTGTCTAAGTCTACTGGACCTCTCTTTATCAATAGAGGTGCGTATTTGTCTTCGGTATCTTTCAGAGAATGAATTCCAATATAAACTGAAGTATGTTTTATCTCCAAGTGCAGAATTTGCCTTTTGTAAGGATGAATATATCCTATTTCGTTTCTTTGCTCTAACCCTTTTTTCCCTGAGATTGATTTTCTTCCTCATGATGAGTGTGTTTACTGATTTTGTAATATCAGTTGATTTCATCCATGCCCTGCCATTTTTCTAAGATCCTTAATGTAAATATTTAAAAACACTGAGCCCCAAATTTATCTCACAGAAACTCCACTAATAATCTTTTAGACAATAAACTCTCATTGTTGTGTTTAATAGGTTTTGTGAGTTCTTTGTCCGTCTTCTAATTTCTCTGTCCTCTCTCCACCATCATCAATTATTTCCTATAAGTCAAATGGGTTTACTTATGGAAAAATCAAAGTATGTTATTAAATTAGTGTGGCATGATCTTCATTTGTTAAAACTATGCTACATTGTATTCAGTTTTTCCTTTGTGTCCAGGTTCCATTTTACTCTTTTTCAAGCCTTTTTTAAAGCCTTTGTAATTCTTGTGAAGGGATGCATGGTGGGAGATCCTCAGGATATTTTACCCTCTTTGTTAATGTGAGTTCTCTCTACTTTTGCTCTTCTCTATGGCTGTGACTACCCTCAAATGAATAGTCTAGTCTAATCCTGAATCAGACAATAAATTAAAAAGAAAAAAAGAAAAAAAAAGAAAAAAGAGACCCCCATTATCTTGTACTAACTTTTCTGGACTAGGATTATCCAGTCTTCTCAACTAGCGTACACTGTGTGGGAGTACACCCCATCTCCATATTCATTCATATGCCTATTTTGGTTTTGCTTTCATGGCCAGGAGTGTCTTTGTAACTTGAACAATGAAGCTAAACATTAATTCAGTTTCAGAACCACGCACTAGCTCTTCTCTCACATATCGTCATTGTTTAATCACCTCCGTCTTCTGTCCCCAAGAGCAAGCTTTCTTTGTTTTAATACTTCCCTATACTTCTTGACTTACAGTTTGACACACTTTTCTTTGCTGATCATCCCTCCTTTTCCCCACTCCTTTCAGATGCTGTATATAGTTTGAATATCTGTCTCAAGGTGTTCATGCTGCTAAGTGTAGTCTTTTTTCTCCAAGGATTTCTCTGTCTTTTTCTGAGATGTAGAACCTGAGTATTTATAGTACCTTCAGCTGAAATAAATTCTTGGCTTCTGTCACACTTCTGTCCCTCAGCAGTTTGCTTGATCTTCCCCAACTTGTTTCTTTTTTTTTTCTCTGTCTGCCATTTCAAAATCAAGTACCTTAGATATTCTTATTTAATTACCATTTAATTTACAATCTTCCAACTTTGGTTATTTTTAACACCAGCTGTATCTTAAATACTTACCAAAACTAAGTTTAAAATAGGATTTCCTCTTTTGTACTCTAACTTTTTGATTAAGAAATCTCTCTACTACCATTTCTAGGATTAACTGATCCTATGAATATTTGCTTCATTTATTTTTCAGCCTACCTCTGGTAGCTCTGAAGATTCTCATAGATGTACAACTGTTGGTAATATTTCTCCCTTCAGAAACTCCATGAAGATCTCTATCCTTATCTATATCTGACCCAAAACCTCCCAGTATCCTACCTGTAAATCATCTTTTATCATGCTTCCCCACATGATTTTGATTCCAAACGATTGTGCTTTATGCATCTCATATCTTCTTATTTCCTGAAGTTTTTCATATCCTTAAGATAAAATCACCTTATGTCTTTATTTCTGTCTGTCCTGAACAATGCATATCTTTTCATACCTGCATTTCTGCCACAGCTGCTGTTCTAATATGCTTCTGTTAGCTGGAGAATATTATTTCTCAGGTCCTGCACCAACAATTCTTATTCCTCAGTTTTGCCGCTGAGACCGCCTGCGTTAATATATAGCATTTCAATTACTTTTTACTGACCAGAAACTAATTTCCTTAGCTGGATTAATCTTTCACTATCAGTTTCAGCTAACTGGCTACTGCTGTCATCTGTATGAGTACCTTCTGCTTTCTATCCATTCTCCTGACCACTGATAATCTTTTATCCATTGCTGTGCTTTATCTATCTGATTTCTTTCTCCCTGTATATTAAAACTACAAACAGATGTGTAGAAAGGTTAATAAAATAGAACATTAACTCTTAGAAGGGGAAGTAACTCTTTTACTTTAGTTTAAAAGTCATCACAAAATTGGCTTTTAAGACCATGGATTGGATCACACTTGAGGGAAAGGAGGAGATGCTATGTAACCATAAACTTCATTTCTTTTACTCCAAAAGATCCATTAGTTCAAAATGATAAACTTTAGAAGTTGTTGCTGATCCTTATCACTCCATTTCACTCTGTTCTTATTCATCATGAATTGGATCTGAGCACAATGACGACTAAAGAAGGCTGCTTTCTTTCCTTCAAGCATTATGTAGGCAAATATTTTTATTTAAACTCCTTTCTGAAATGAATGCATACTGGGCATATTTAGAACATATGAAAGCAAGCTATTACTGAAATTCCTAAGAGCGTACTTACAGGACTGCAAATGACTGAGGTACCATCACTTAGTGAAATACCCCTTGTGAGTATTTTACTCAGATTTCCTGTTGAGATTCAGTAAACGCATGCAATTAGTCCATTGCAAATGTAAGATAAAATGGATTAATTTATATAATCTGAAGACTTAAAAAATAAATATAATTTGAAATTACATTGAAACCCACTTCCTTCAAGTTTCTGTTTAGGATTATGACGTGGTCACTGCCTACAGTTTGCTTAGAAAAATAAACCAGCAATGTTGCAGCCAACTGGCTTACAAAACATTATTATTTTGTTTTTCTAATTATGTTGTTTAACCCTTAACTGGCTTGATGTAATTTACAGTGTTTTATTTTTAGTATTTTTAATTCCTCTTTTCTTGTTTGCTATAAAATTAAAATTACATTGAGTTACTTTTGGTTAAATGAGCAAAATGGGTCAAAATCTGCACTACTCAAAGTCATTCAGATTCTCCAAAACACTTCCCTGTATTTCTCTGTTGATTTTCACTTCCTAAATCTTCTGTTTCACTTTTTAAAACAAACAGGATTCTCTACAGGACCACAAACATACTGCAAGTATTCATCTGGGGAAATCTAAGAAGAAATGTACAAAATAATCAGTTCACTTAGTGAAGGATGAGGGTGAAGCTCCAGAACACCTGCAATACATTGATGACATCATCATAGGGGGCAATTCAGCAGAAGAAGTTTTTGAGAAAGGGAAGAAAATAATCCAAATCCTTCTGAAAGCTGGTTTTGCCATAAAAGAAAGCAAGGTCAAGGGACCTGCACAGGAGATCCAGTTTTTAGGAATAAAATGGCAAGATGGGCATCATCACATCCGAATGGATGTGATCAACAAAATAGCAGCTATGTCTTCACCAGCTAATAAAAAGGAAACACAGGCTTTCTTAGGTGTTGTGGGGTTTTGGGGGAATCTACAGACACTGAAGTTACTCAGGCTCTTCCAAATTAAGGTTGAGATTTTGCACAGGGTTTTGCAGAGAAGAGTATTTCGCTGTTTCCTCCAAGCTTTCTGTGTTCAAAAGACGCTGCAACGGCCATGCAGAAATCTCTCTTATTTTGTGGAGCAGATTCAAACCACCCACTGCAAGGCTATGAGGGTGAAGTGCTGGGGCCTGAACTATAGGCCCTAAACCAAAGTTGGCCTCTAGATGAATCTCACAACCCAACAATACATCTAACACGCATAGCATTAATTCCCCATATAGTGTACTACTAATATGAATATATCTATATTTTTATGCTAATCTGTAAAGCTTTGTTATAATGCTTATTGTGTAACATTGACCAGCAGAATAGTCTGTCTTTATTTAGAGGTGTGTGAAACCAGACGTTCGGCAGGATCCGAATAGATAGGGAAACTCCCCTGGATTCCTCCTTAGGCCCTGGCCAGGCTTTGGGCGGAATCCAATAGGGAGAATAACACCAGATGTTCTGCACCTGGAGTTTTGAAATATGTTTACTCAACTGTATAAAAGCTGGACCCTCTTGCAGCGACTCTGGACGCCTCACCTATGAGTGGACACACTGCGCAGGACCTCCCAATTGCCGGGACAGGCTCTCCAAATCCTCGCTGCAACCGGGGTTCCCCAGCAACTGCGGATCTGGATGATGGTAAAATATTAGGGCAATTGGTGATGTATCTCTCTTAATCATTACGATCTTTCCTATTTAATAAAGATTAAATGCATTACCTTGTATTTCTCTTATTGCTTATTTTCTGTATTATATTTCTCTTGTTGCTTATTTCCTATATTATCGGATTATTAACAGTAAAATAAGCCTATTCCTTCCGCTCTGGTGTCTGAGTTTAATTAATGCCCTCGACCAGCAAAACAGATAGTTACAGTTCACTATTTGACCCCTTTCTGTACTCCCTCTTACAGGGGAGGAAGCCTCTGGCACCGCGTGTCAGCGTTGCCGGCAGGTCTCCACAGCTGCATCTCTTCTCCTCAGCGCAACATATAGAGTTGCCAGAAGTCTTCTTTCTTCACAGCTCAGTAGAGCATTTTCTTGCTCTACTGTCAACTCTGTCAGCAATATGGGGCTTTCCTCTCCTCCTTGCAACTTTTCCATCCCAAATAATACATTGCTTAGTTTTGGCCCAGCACTGGGCTGGCTGGCTAGCTAGCTGCTGTGCTTTCATATGGCTGTGGCTTGATGCTAAATCCGGTGCCCTGTGTCTTCAGGTTGTTGTGCCTATATATATTTGAGAGTGGAGGTGGAATAAAAATCAGTATTTGTGCAGAAATAAGAAAATTTGGTTTTGAGCATCATGTGTTCAGTGGTCTCAAACAGAGCTGATGAAACATAAACTGTAACAGCACTTAATGCTTACCCATGACCTTGAAAAATCTTAAAGATGCTTTTCCTGTGGACAGATGGCTAAGGAAGTTTCAGCTGATGAGAAAAGACAAATGGTAAGTACCCATATTCACAGAAAATAATTACAGTATATGTTTAACAGACCTTCTCTGTAGTTAGTGTTTCATTAGAACTTTTAGAAGAAACTGGTGGGTTTGGTTTTTTTACATGTTTGGTCTGATCTTGATTTAAGAGGAAGGAGAATTTTTTAAAAGTAAAGAAACCTCTGTTCATTCACTTTTAGGTTATGTGAGGGTGAAACCAATGTTGCTTTTTCATTACATTGATAAGAGACTAAAGGCATCCCAAATGTAACTCAGTGCATCTTCACAGTGGGGACATTTGACTGATAAATAGCTGGCAAAATTCAAAGAGTGAACTTTGCTACTCAAAACTAAAGTATAGTTTTAAGCATTAAAATTTGACTGGTTTTATTTTTAAAGGTTTTATCCTGCCTTTTCCCATCATACTATTTCCTGTATTTTAATATGAGGATTGATGAATAAATAGTCCCTAAAGCTAATCCTTCAAATGTTGAGCCATCTCTTGGAATTACTTCAAAGCTCCAGATTTTCCTAATAGTTGCTAATTATTGTTACTTTCCACTAAATGACAGAGAAGAAAACATAGGCTCAAAAGTAACAATCACCCATCACTGGCAATTTTAAAATAAAGCACTGTTTTTTCCTAAAAATACAAACAGGAGTTAATTTAGGGAAGCTCATGACCATTCTTATACAGGAGATTAGATGCCTGGATCATCCTAGCTTCTCAAGGCCTTTCAGTCTACTCACGTCCTTCTTATGCGAGGGCAATGTATTTACAAGCATAGATGTTTGTAGGAATCATGCCCCAAATTTAGACAGAATGAGAAAAGTGAAGTGTGAACCCCAAGTTTATAAAGGTTTGGCTAGAAGATGATGTAGTGATTCCCCCTCTTCACTTGACAAAATAAAGGATTAACCATCAGTTTTTGATGTTACAATTTTCATGTTTAATAAACTTTGAGTAACAAGAGTGACAGCTTTCTGTCTTCATCGTATCGTTTTGTCTGTTTGTATGTTGCCATTGTTTCTCTCTGTCCAGAAAGTAGTATTGCCTTACTTTTCTGACTTGCCTAAAAATAGTTGTTCAAGCCTTAACTAAGATGATAGAAGTGTCTTTCTTTCCAAAATTAGTGTAGGACCTCAGCTACTGTCCTACCAGTGACTAATACAGAATGCAATTGATATTGCCCAGGTAATGCTTGGTAAACCAGATGCACCTAGTTTACATGCAGTGACTTCTACTTTTACTTAATTATCTGAGAGGAAGAGGACACGTGGACTCCTAGAGGAGAAGATGTCTTCTGAAGACCAAAGCTGAGGACGAGGGCCAGAAACTCCTAAGGCATATTTTTTAATCTGCTATCTGGTTCTGTGTTTCAAAATGTCTGCTATTTTGTCGTGTTTGCAAATAAGCACAGTGATAAGCAGGATAGCCTGCTCTTCCAAAAGTGCTGTTTACTGGCAGGCCCATTGACTAAGTACGGTTTTGTCAACATACTCAAGGAATTTGAATGTCACATTGTTATTGTTTATTCTAAAACACAGTACACTAAGCAAAATAATACCCAGTTCTGCATGCTAGTAAGTGCTAGTTGCTTCCTGAGCAGCAGGTTTTGCTGCTCTCTAGAATTAAACTGATTTATAAAGTTATTAAAAAAATAAAGATGAGTAATATCTTGGAAATAAAATACTTTGGGAAATTCCCTTGATAGTTTCTTCCTGTTGGAAAAAGCCATGTTAAAATCATTGAGCAGCAATATATTTGAAAGCCTGTAGGAAGCAGCTGCTTTTTGCACAACTCAAAGTGAGCAGGGAAGGGACAAAAAGGCAAGCATCTTTTTATATCATACAAATGCTCAAGATTCTCAGGGCTTTCTTTAAAGAAGTTAAAATCTCACTCTCCTGTGGGGACAATGGAGATGTCAATGCACAGATAAGCAACTTCATGTTACTCCAGAACCCACAGCACTTGTAATATGGAGGCTCTGACAGGTCTGTTATGCTACAGGTGGCATGAAGGGATAGTTTTCAGGACAGGATGTGGCCCAGAGGGATATTACAAGGACTAACACATACATGTTAAAAAGAATAAAAGAGGAAAACAACCACAAAAAAAAATCTCTTATCATTCTTGGAAGTACTTGTAGCATTAGAGTAATATTATCAACTAAATCATAGTGTCAGTGGAGGATTTCATTAAAGATGACCTGCTTAGCCTTCCCCAGAGCAGGAACGACTCTTCTTTTTCAGGATACATTTTATTCTCCAGCATGAAACTTAGGCAAACATCAAAACAAAACAGTTCCCCTGCCTACCACAGGTAAGGAAATTGAAGAAACATGTACTCCCCACTGTCTTCCCTTTAATCCTCCTGCTTCAGGCCTGTTGCAGAATCGTATCTTCCCCCCTGCAGCTCTCAGTCAGAACTGAGCCACTTGCTGATTTTTATAATCACCGGTTTCTTTCCCAGTAGGTCTTATAATTGAATGTGTGCAGCTGACTGCAGGCTAAGTGGGCCCTAAATGGCCAAACTTCCCTGTTAAAGGAACCGATGTCCCTTCAGTAGACTACCCTTGTCGTAGCGAAAGGGTGCTTTCCCACAGCCCTCTCACGGACCACCCCATTTCTTTCATAAAATTCCCACAAGTTTCTCTAAATGACCCCTATTTAATTGTGTGCAGCTCAGGCTAATAGCTGCATCGCACATATCCACCTATCACGCTTAGCATTCGCAGCAGCAGCAGCAAAGTAGCTCTTATTCTTATGTCACTGTTTTTTCCTTTATCGTCTAGATCATGGAAGAGCATGAAAAACCAAATAAAAAAAAAAACCTAGAGAAACATATGCTGAAGATAATTTAATCAACACTTTTCAAAAATAAACAATCCATTTCGCTTCTTCTCCTTGCTCTTCTCCAGATGTGCTTAGATTCTGTCTTTGGAAACACTTCGTGCAGTGAGATGCAAGAGAAAGATGTGGCCAGAGACTTAACTCAGATTTTATGTGAGCAAGGTATACATTGACTCTATAGGCTGCTTGGGCTCCTGACTGTCCCGACTTATCTAGGCTCCTGACTTAGAGACCTCTGCTAACTGCTGATGCTTAATAAGTATGTCTTGTAGTTCTGCATCTCTAAAAAAGACATAATACTTTCATATTTTACAGTGCTACTGTGAAGATCAATACATTGGAAAAGAGGTTGGCTGAAAGATGGTAGTAGAGAAGACTGTTAAGACAGATAGTTTATTCAGTGAAGATAATAATATACTATTGTCCCTTGAACAAAACACTTAGCTCATCTTGGCCTCTAACCACGTCTACTTCATCATTTGAAGGCAAAGTTTTAACTATTCAGTTGCTTTTTAATCTTTTAGAACATAACATTTAATCACATACATTCATGCATCTGTAAAGTAAGTTTTGTGGCATGGTATAGTAAACTGCAAAATCCACTACATCAGTTACTGTGTTAAAAAGTCACAAGAACAATCTGGTTAGGCACTACAGCCTGCTAAGCTTGCTTCTGATGGGCAATATATGCCGAATAGGAAAGGTAACGTTCAAAGAGGGAAAACTACTCAATATTCTTTCTCTTTGTGACATCTGCAGCTGAACTGCCGGTACCAGCTCAGAGAAGACAAATCTTTTATTTTGTCTGGCCAACCATTGTAACAGATCACATAACTTGTTATCTTGGATGCAAACTAAACCACAACATACAAATGGAAAACATTTTCTGATAGAGCACTAGCAACAAAAAAAGATTTGTTGCTTTCTAGTCATGTTCCCTTTATGTATCACATTTAGCTGAGTACAAAAAATAAACATATTTATAGATCAGTATACAAATGAAACTGTAGATCTCAGTCATGTTTCTGTATTAAACCAAATCAGCCTGCAAATGAGGTAAGCTGAATATTCATTTTAGAGACACAGAAGTTCATGAATTATCCCCCAAATAAATGGTGGAGTACTCCTCATGTTCAGTTACATTTGAAATAATGGAAATTGGCTTAAAATGCATTCTAATGCAAATTAGAAACACTGTAAAGCAGCTGATTTTCTGTTTTCTAAGAGTAACCATTAGAGATGTCATTCAATACTATCATATCTACATATTTTCTGGGCAATGTATTATTATTTTAGATGATTTTAGGAAAATAACTGTCTGAAATTCATATTGGTTTGTTTACATTTAGAAAGTCCAATGCTGAAAAAAAAGCCAGGGCAAGTAAATAAGTGGAATCTGTAAAGCTATCTTGCTGAGATGATAGTTGTGTTTTGACTATGGTTCCTTGTTTCTGCAGTACTAACACACAGGAAATTGTATTACATTAACTAATAATTGTTTTTCTAAAGGGATAAAGTTCAGTTCATGCTGCAGTATGCTAACTTAATACAGTAGCACGCTGCTGCATTAATACATTTAACTCAATTTTGTAGAATGCCTTTATTGCGGAGCTCTACGAAACTGCATAGCTTGGCTTTGCTAGGCTTTGTAGGAACCTCTTCATTCGTTTCAATTTACATGGATATATGTCTCTTGAGGTGCACTTTAATTTGTGAATTCAAAGCCTCAAATAGCACCTATGTTCCCATCAAAACATACATTACATACACAAAATTAGATCCAAAAGGACTGTATAAAAGAACAGTCAAACTCCTCAAAACCAGCCTCTGTTTAACCCTGGAGATGCTTGAAAATTCCAGGCACATCATGTGCCAAGACTAATTTTCCCTAGGTCTCTAAAAATTAACTTCAGGATAAGCCCCAAAGCCCTGCCAGATGGTTAGTGGTGAACAGCTGGATTTGTGGCTCACACCCAAACTCTGCCAGATGCCCTCAATAAAGGTATTTCTCTTTCTCAGAGGTCGTGCCTTGGTCAGCCTGTTCAGGTGCATGTGGAGAGACTGCCCTGAGCTCTGGCACACAGGTCCACGGCCAGGAGCACCATCCAGGCTGGAGAAGGTGAAGGAAGCCCGAAAGGAGGGCAAAGGTACAGTGGAACAGATTGTCAAAACAAAAATACAAACACTAAGAGCACAGCCTCAGCTTACCTTTGATTTCCTCGTTGGCATCTGTTTACTCCTGTTTGCTGACTCACCATCAAAAGAATGAAGAAATTTTCTCTAATTAACATGTTTCCAAAGGGCCACCTACTTTTCTGGATTATCAGTTTAGACCAAAAAATGCTTGCCTCTTTTCGAAATATTTGAGCATATACTTCTGGAGGTTTTGGAGTAGAGAGGGAGAGGGAAAGGAAAACAGTGTATTCTGTCTGTTTTTTCATCCAGACCCTGAATCAGAAATACCAGCTGTTACCTTTAGGAAAACACGATGCAGTCTTTCGATACCTAGCTGCTGGGCCAGTGTATGTGAAAGTCTTCCTTCCTCAACAGTTAATCCTGGCAATGAGTGCAGTTTCACTTCTCTCCTGGCTTTATGGGATGAGTTCAGTTTTTTGCCTGGAACACGATTTTTAAAGAACTACTCTGTTCTGTGGTGTGAGAGAGAGGCAGAGAGAGACACACACACGCACTCCTGAGATCTTCGTTGCCTGAGGGCATTTCCTATTTCTTGTAGCAGCGAACTTGTCTGTGCTCCTTCAGAGGAGCAAAAAACAAGATGAAATAACTCCTACTTTATCACCAGCCTCTGAATGTTTCTGTGCTACCCTTTCCTGTCATCCAGTGAGGGCTGCATTCTCCTTCCCAGTCCCAGATGATTAAACACTATGATTTCTCTTCCACTCTGACTGAGCTGCTTTTAGGTTAGGAGTATTAAAAGCTAATCACAAGGAACAGTCCTACATGAGAAATCTTCAGCGCTTTCCTGTCCTCATTATCAGCGGGATAATCAACTGAATTATAGAATCAGCTGTTTTCCAGACAATGAGCTCTCTGAAGAAAACAAAACAAAGCAAAGGCTGTTCACATTCCTCAGTGATACCTCTGGGTCACCTGAAACGAAGCACTAGTAGTCCTAATTTTCCAAGAAGTCAGCACTCTCTCAAGTAACTTAAATGACCTGGCCATAATTTTCAGAAGTGATGGGTTCTATCACCTTTCTGCATTTCCAGCTGTGCAGGGTGAGCTTTCTAACCCTGATCAAGAGAAGCCAGGCAGAGTATGCCTCTAGGTCACGTAGAAAACATGCATTTTGTGCATGTATATCCATATATCTTTCTAAGCTGTTAACCTCTGTAACATTCGAGCTCTTCCTGTACCTCTGTGAAACAGGTTAGTATCATTCATCACTATTCTACAAATAGATTCTTTCAAAAATTTGCTATCCTAATTCCCTGGTGACTCATTTCCCTAAGCAATTTCGGAGACCATGTCCTGCATCTGTGAGCGACTCGGATACATTTAGCACACTAATTCTCACTGAAAATGAGTGGGATTTTGGCATCTGAATTCCTTGTGAGCTTTTGCAAAATGTGTCCTAAATAACTTGCTGAAGGTCACAGAGGATTATTTAGTGAAATTAGGAGTATTGCTTTGATTTCCTGAGGTCCCATCTGGTATTCTTACCACCTCCACAAACTGTTTCAGCAATTCTAACATTCCTCAGAAAACTGTATTTCTATTAATACGTTAGTACCAACCACAGCAGTTTCCTGATGTGGCTGTCTTTTTTAGCACAAACCAAGAACCTGTTTTGCAGAGAACACACCCTTTAATGAAAGTTTTGTCAACACAGAGAATTTTTTTTAAATGAATGCAATGGTTGGAATAGTGGAGTGGTACACAGCAGACAGAGGTGACTTCTGTTCGTCTGACTTAATTTTAGCAGGTGCATAATGCTCTCTGGGTATGGTTTTGAAGGCCCTCATACAACTGAGCACTCCCTCTGTGCACTTCAATATATCCTATTTCTTTTACTCTGTGACATGCTGGCTATTTATGAAATAATTTAAGATACGTGGAGTGTGTAATAACCATATGTTTTGAAAGAATTCCAGAATTATATTATTCTAAGGCCACATATCAGCCCAAAGAGCATTACAAATTTACAGTTTTTGGAGAGGTGAGGAAAGGGAGGGGAGTTACACGTATAGCCACCAACTCCCAGGGAATCTGGAAAGAGTCTTTCAAGCTTTGGACATGCTGCAGTGAACTTAAGAAGAGTCACTCAAAATTCTAGACAAGCTTTAACACTGATGAGATTGGCTTCTCTGACCTCACAGGTATGAGAAACACAGCTTAGGTAAAACCATCCAGTAGGAAAGATAATTTGGATTATAAATGAGTGTATTAGGGAACATCCTGGGAGAGGGATGACTTGTAAAAACTGAAAATAGGAAGCATTTGCCCTGTAGCTAAATTCTTCATGAAATTTAGTCTGGCTCCTCAGAGAGTCTCCATTTAAGTTTTAGAAGAATATTTTTCATAAGATTGCATATAATAATAGTTTTTTCACTTGTCAGCCAAAGAATGAAGATTCAAAATATACACGGAAGGTTCAAAACGTGTAGAGGTTTTTTTCAGCTGTGTTGGATATATGTAGATAAATCATACATAAAAATATGTGCATATATATAGATGCAAATAGTTATATACTATGTAATACTATCTCTTTAAATTGTAAAGCTGACAAATTCAATGTGTTTGTTAAAAGGGACGACTATTACTCTGCAAGTAGACAGGGTTAGAAGTCACAATTTCTTCAAAAAAACCCATTAAACTTGAGAGTAAAATATTACATATCGCAGTAACTACAAATTATTTCTCCTATGGTTCAGACAATCCAGGTTCTTACAATCATCTCTGCTTTTTACTTATGCTGGGAAGGGGTTGGTTTCTACAACCACTGAAGCCAGTTGTAAAACTGCTATTTTAGTATGAGAAGGATTCAACTGAGATCATATTGATTAACCTCCTTTGGTTAAACATTGAATTCCATCCACTACCTAAACATAAATTTGTCAATATCTAATGCATCTACTTGATTGTTAAATGTGACTTGATATTGCAAAACTAGCTGTATTTCAAAATGCAGTTTGTCTGTCTAGCCTCCTCTTCAGATTGTGTGAAGTACTTTTCTTTGGATGCTTGAAAGTGACAAATTTTACACCTCAAGAGAAATTGTTAGCTGGTGGCTAAAGCTGCTGGACAGATTAAAAACTCCAGTTCTAGTTACCATTCACGGAACACCTTCAGTTCTTCCCTTCCTAGAATTTTACTTTTGACTAGTGCAGGACGTACACAGACAGGCAAATAGCCTTAGGTTTTACTGACCTTCTTGTTATTGTTAACTGTGAAGACACGTCTAATGCTCGTACAGAGGGTCCTGACGACACGGTAATTGAGTGAGCAGGCAACCAAGCAGCCTGTAGCATCCCCAGGGTCTGAGACTCAGCAGTTGTCTGACGCGCAGCAGTTCTTTTTGCGAGTCTATGGTACGTCTATGCCACTACAAGGTAACATGCCACCGCTTGGTTCCTTTGTCCTTCAGAAACCCTGCACACCTGATAAGCTGATACCAGCTTCATGCAGGGGAGTATGTATCATCAGTCCTTACAAAGTCCTTACAATCCTGTTTGTGCTCTTTATGTTGCCTGTGCCGGGTGAATCAGGAGAAACCAAGTTGCACTTGCAGAGGAGAGGCCACCCACCACACCTCTTTGAGCAGCAATATTGGCTGGCTCACTGGATGAAAAGGCAGATTCTGGGCGGCTGGCTCAGTTACAAAGACAGCTTGCTTTTTCATATGCTTTATTCTCTTTGGCATACAGAACTTCTGTTACATCTCCTAGAAGCTGGTTTTATTCACGGTGAGTATTAAATAGCCATCTTCTTTCGCAGTAAATGGTGAAGCCCTCTGTTGAACTGGATGCTAGAATTTGACTTCTGATACCATGTTTGCTGGGTTTCCTAAGCAACTATATAATCTGATGAATACTTGTAAGGACACAAACTAGCCAGCTTTTTAACAGAATTTGAACAAAATAGAATCCTGCTTTCCCAAACTAGCACACATTTAGTTTGGGATTTTGTACTTTTCACTATAATACCACCACAAATCATCTTCAAGAAAGGAAGAAGGCACAATTCTGGCCAGTACTGCTACTCATAAAGGTAAAAAAAGAATCAAAAGTCTTTGAGGTCTTTCTTGATACCTGAGAAAGGACTATTTCCACCTTTATTTTTGGGAGCTGAAAAGAGATCAGAGCTGAAGACAGTCCTGGTCAAGTCAGAATCAGATGGTTTTAGCACATTCAGTTTCCCTGGCATGGTAAACTATTTCCTTGTTGACAGATATTTCCTTTTTTTTTTTTTTAATTCATCTGGACTGAGATTTTTGTGGCACTGGGATTGATTTTCTCTTTTATTTTCATTCCCGTGCCATCTGTAGTTTGACTCTTTGTTTGCCCTAGCATGATGCGCATAAAACGCATTTGATCTCCAAGTTCCCCAAGAGCCTGGTATCACATTGAAATGTGAAGAAAGCAACAAGAAAAAGCTAGGGCTCAGTAAGAAGTCATTACAGAAAGAAAACACTAGTAGGGGCTCAGCTATCTTTCAGATGTAAGAGCTCTTTGAAGGGTGGGAAGAGACGTTATTCCTAGCAGGGCAGCCTTAAATTTCTGGATCTCCTGGAGTGCTCCCAGTGTTACCACTTGTGTACATGCACAAGAGGTGTATGCTCACTCACACTCAAAGGCATTTAGGTTTCTAAGTCCTGCTGTTTGGTAAATAGTAGAATTTCAAGGGAGATCAGGTTAGCGATAAACTAGGAAGCTCTCATTTTTCACTGCATAGAAGTCAGGTACCAGTTTTCCTTTGCTGGAAATCAGCCAGCAGTGAAAAATAACTTTTAGAGTTTTTTTAAAATAGGACTAGATGATGAGTGCAGGGTGAAAATGATTGTGGAAAAACAGTCCTTTTGACTCAGGGAATATAAATAAGTCTGTTTGACCACCAGTATCTCAACTGATTTATGAGACCCCAGAAGTCACAACTCCAGAGGGCAGTTAAAATATTTTATGTGACTGATAATGACCACACATTCACCTCCTGAGGTAGAAATGTCTCCTTTGTATTCATTAGATCACACATTAGATCTTTCCCACAACATTGTCCTTTCACCACCGCACTCTTTATATCCTAAAGAAAAAGACTTTTTTGTTTTTTATAAACAAAAAGTTTTCTGTTTAGAAACAAGCCAACCCATACAAGAAAACAACTGAGATCTGACTACAGTCAGAGAAAACTGCTCTAATAATGAATTGCAGTAACTGCAATGTCAGTTATAAAGAGCTATGAGTTCTTTCGCAAAAGTCCCCCCAGACAGAGCAGGCTGACCTAGGTACATAGTTCCTGTCTGGCACTCTTTTCTGTAACTTTAAGATATATAAAGTTGTTCTGAGTTGAAGCTGTAAGGGAAGATAAGTGGCTCTAGTTGGATTTCACTCTTCCCATCACTGCTAGTTATTTGTCGTGGTTTAACCCCAGCCAGCAACTCAGCACCACGCAGCCGCTCACTCACTTCCCCCCACCCAGTAGGATGGGG
>JAVKLA010000053.1:15015529-15035649 GCA_034782735.1 Sagittarius serpentarius | reverse complement strand
AAAAGTCCTTGACTGAGTCTAAACACGACTGAGCAACAGCCGAAAACATCAGGGTGTTATCAACATTCTTCTCATACACAACCCAAAACACAGCACTGTACCAGCTACTAGGAAGACAATATAACCTTATCCCAGCTGAAACCAGGCCATTATTTTATTGTTAAAAAGTAATATTATGAAGTAATTTTTTGCTGTGCTTTATCAGTTTTAAGCTCTGTGGGTTTTGTACCAAAAGTCGATAGGAATAATTTTCCTGAATAATTTTCCTAAATAATTTTGAAGCTTTCAAAAATTGCGCACTATCAAACAGTTAAACCTATAAGGAATGATCAAAATGATGTACAGTGCATTCATGCAGTAATCCTGAAATGAAGAACTATACATTTTGACACCACTGCAGCAGAATCGAAACACTGTACAGTAGGAGGAATAGAGGTTATGGGAAAATCTCCCAGATGTTTGAATTCTGAGTCTAACTGCTTTGCCTAATTCTGCTAAAGGGTGAAAGAGAAAAGAATTATTTTACATGTAAACTGTGTGCTAGGACCCAATCAAGACTAACAAACATCCAGAAATTACGATTTCATAACATACAGGGCAAAATTTTAGTAAAGAGAAGTCACACAGCTTGTGGTTTACCAGTGATGTGAACTGTAAACTTCAGGTCCTTTTTCACAACAGCTACCCTGTGAAATAAAACAAAGGCCCAAAACCATCATCTGATGAAAGAAACATATAGTGCTCTGTGTCATCAAATGCATGATCATGACCTTGACTGCTTCAGCTCAGGATATTCTGAAACCAGAGTAATAAGGATGAGGAATGTGTAAGACTTTAACACACTCTCAAGTTTCCAATAAGCATAAAAGCTGTTTTTATACAAAAGTTGTCATTACACCTAGCATTTTATTAAAAAGAAAAAAAAAAAAGGGGAAAAAAAAAAGACCTAAAATCTTAAACTCCTCTAAAGTGGTTTGAAATTCCACTGACTGAACTTCATGTCATTTGGGACCTAGGAATAGCTTTCTATTTGAAAAATATCATGATATTACTATATAATAGTATGAGTAGATTTTTATTCTTACTTTATTCTCATTTCTTTTTCTCCTCATTCTTACTTTACTGACTTGGAGATTGGTAGTTTGCAAACAGTATCTAACCCTTCAAGGTTCAACCTTTCAATCTGTTAACAAAGTCATTTTAATTAAAATGATAATGCTCTCAATTGCCAGACTTCATTTTTATTTAAGTTGAACACCATGCACACATTTTAAAGAAACGAACAACTTCTTTAATATCATTTGATTTTTATTGATTTAATCTCTGAACTCTAATGAAAAATCTCAAATGAGAATTGGTATAGGATACAAAAGCTAAAAATAATCAAAACCAGGCGCGATTCACATAAAATTCTCCAGCAGGACAAGTTTTCTGACTGAAGCCTATGAGAAGTTTTGTGCAGATAAGGTGGAAGAAGAATAAAGGAGAAAAGAGACTTCCCCAACTCTGAAATATTGTGTGTTATAGGCTGGATTTTAGAAGTCCTTAAAACATTTTTAGATCAAATCTTTTCATTGAAAAAGGCAAATTTATCTTTGTATATGATGTATTATGTATTAGTATGTGACTGGTATCTGGTGACTTCAGTTCTGTCAGAACACAACAGAGCACTTGCATTTTCTGCTAGCAAAATTTTGGGATGAATTATGAAAGTAAGAGAAAACTGGTGCTCAAAACCACTGTCTGCAGCACTCCTTTCATATTTCATCCCTTTCCATCAAATACAGAATACTTTGCATTTAGCTGTTGCTATGTCTCAGTTAAAAAGATTAAAATCTACAAATAACAAAACCAAAAATCCTAAAGCATATGCTTTCATTTGCTGATATAGGCATGGGTTCTTTGGCTTGAGATACATTGGCTTACCTTCCATACGTAACGTGTCTCTCATACGTACATCCCCAAACAATGACGTCTCAACATTTGTACTTAAAATCTGACTTTTGGTGTATATTGCTTCTCACAGAGTTGATGTTTACAATGCTTGCTAACACAGTGACAAATAAACTCTTCTGCTTTTCTGCAAACCTTTCTCTGGAGCTCCTCAAAATATCCAAACACCCCAGAGCACATCTTACTTATGCCTGTAGGGTCTCCTTCACCCCTGTTTCTATAAGGCACTACAACATTCCACATTTTTTGCCTTCACCTCCTGGTCCACAGTTCCTACAACATTCAACCATCCTTGCCTGCACTGCCTTCTGCAATATTGCTGGACTCACACATTGAAAATTCTGGGTTGTTTCCCCTCAAAAGCACGGTGTTTCTGGAATCACTTTAAGTTTCTGAAATTTTATGCTGCATTTGAGTCACATTTCCAAGCTCTTGCTTACAATCATTATGTCTGGAAATTTATCTTCTTGCTGGAGGTTCAACTGAGATCCCAGTGACTGCAGGGATTAGGGCTCTGAGAAAATATTTTGAGTTGGTGCCATTATTTCTGTGACCATAGGTGCCTGCAATGAGATTGCCAGGTGGAGTTGAAGGGCGCATAGACATTTGACTTTCAGGTCTGAAAGTGGCTACACGTAGGGTAAGTCTGTGCTTCATTTTCTCTCATTCAGCAGGAGGACTACATATTCTTCTTCATTTAATATGTGTGCAATATACAGCTTACTGACGTAACTGGCCAAAGCCTGCCAAAAAAAAAAGCCTATTTAGAAGAACAATTTAAACCATTTATAAAATTTGAGAGCAGCTTTTGGCTGAAAAGAAATGCTTGGGGGATAATGAAAACCTCAAAATGGCTGATTCTACCATTTTCAAATAAAAATGGTTTAATTTCTTCTTTCAGGAGGAATTCCACAATTTCTTTTGATTTAACTAAAACACAGGGACAGAAAACAGAATGGGAAGTTTCATATTTGGTCAAATAACATATTTTCTCAATCAGAAATTATTTGGGCGGATTTGCACTGTGCTATTCAATTTAATAACATTTATAAAGGACTAAACCTCAGGTCATCTCAGAAAAATATCTGCTAACATCTGTGTTCATGCAACAACAATGAAAATCACTTATATGTTTAACCCCATTTTAGTTCCCAGAACACTAATTTGGACTGCAGCTTGGACTGTGGCTTTGCTTGATACATACTTAGTTTCATGTCACCTGTCTAACACGGTGCATACTTCTTGTAAACCCCCAGACAGTATTATACAAACAGTTGAGATTTTATCAACATCGTTGAACTTCCACTATAATAGCAAATAAAAATCAAGTGCTGGGTTAGAACAGTCACTTCCGAATTTAGTAAGGTTTTAAAGCAATTTGCTGTCATATAATCATCCTGCTCCCATCTCAGACTCTGCCCACTCTTTGCAAAGCTAGTTCATGAGCTGATGGAGTCGTCCGTAACCTCTCCTCTCTGGGTAGCCTGGACTCATCCTGGATGTGCTCCCATACAACAATTCCTCCAAATTCAGTGTATCATTAGTAACATGGGATGTGACAGGTTGGCGTAATATTAAGAAATAGACTTAGTTAACAGGAAAAGAGAAAAAAAAAAAGGTCACCCAAAAGCTTTGTGTTCATACTGTGTAGCCTGACTCCATCTTTTCTGAGCCTATTATGAGCAGAATAGATCCCTACTGGGACACAGGAGACCCAGCTTTCTCTAGTTATCAGGGTCAGGCTGGGTAGCAGAGGCTGTTTTCCCAATTGTGAACTCAGAGACAGCAATGCAGCCAGCCGAAAAAGGCAGCTCGTACCTCTCAGCCCCGTGCCTACACCCACATGCTTGCTGCCAGATCGGCAGATTATTGTTTTCAGGTATGAGGTAATTTCCCACAGTTCTTTTGTTTAGAAGTTAACTGAATGTTATGATAGGACTAACATAAAATGTATACAAGTAATCAATCAAATTGGCTTTGCTGATTTTATTGCCAAAGTTAGAGATAAGAACACTTGGCCTAACCATGTGCATATATGCTAAAGCATGTACTTTCTTGGGGTGAGGGAAAGTCTTGGGAACTGAAACCAGCCTTTGAAAGAACAGGCTCAAGGAAGGTGACAGAACAGAGGGAATCCCACAGGATTTGTACTTTTTTAATAAACACATCTAATATTAATATAAATCAAAGAAAGGCCATTGTTCATAAGAGCAAGTCTACTTAGAGAAACAAAATGAAAAATGAGACTAACCAAGTATACAGTGAGGTTTTTTTAAATACATAATTAAAATGCTCCTCCTCCTTCCTTCATAGTCCAAGACTGGTGCTTAAATGCTGTTTCATATAGTAAGGTCTCTTGCAGAATTGTGTAGCATGAGTTTTTAGAACATGGAAAAGTTATTAAGGAGACAGATGCCTCAACAAAATGACCTGGTTTTAATATAACTTCCATTGAATTAGTTCAAAATGGATCAATAGGTGTTTCATTTATTTTTCTGGTATTCCATATGAGAAGGATTTTGTTAATACCTTGTCTTGGTTGGCAGAAATCACATTCAGCAATATTGAATAATTTCATTGATACACTGTTATTTTCAAAACTCATGGAAAAGGTCACACAAGTTTACATTTGTATTCTAAATCTCTTGAAAAATTAAATCTATACTGGAAGCTATTAGTTTTCAAACATGAAGTCCTTCTTAAAATGAAAGAGGAAAAAAGGTCTAGGCATGGTTTTCATGTCTGCTAAAAAGATTCATACCTGCAAGAATATTTTAACCCTACCTTATAATTTTGCTGATATTTTTCAGAATTTCATTTTATTTATCTCATCTGTAAAAGTGCCAGAACATCAGAAATTAACGTTTGATTAGGTGCAATCATAATAGAAATCAATGCAGCACTTTTTGAGGAATACGGAGGCAAAAGAAGTGCCAAAGAACAACATTTTCTTTTTCTTTTTCTTTTTTTTTTTAATTTTTTTGCACTATTTCAAACATCATTGCAAAGCAATGCTGTCAAGTGTGATCTGTCATTCTTTACTATCCAGACTGTAACCATAGTGATTCACACGCTCCAAAACCCCCTTGCTTAAACAAGTAGGTAGTGAGGTAGTGATTGATCAGGAGTTCTAAAATAAGTGTCAGCTACATAAAGAAAAACATCTTCTGAGTTTGCTTATGTAAAAAATGGTGATCTGAATCAAATCTTTAATAACACAAGCCCCTTCAAAAAACCTTGGATGTCAGTTATGAGCGACAGGGCTAGAGAGCTAGAACTGGATCCTGTCTATTGTGGAACATCACTAAAATAGCCTAATTATGTTCTAGATCTATAAAAACAGCCACCTAAGTGGTGGGAACAAAGATGGCAATATTATTGGAAACATATTCTCAAGTAGTGTATTACTAATATTAAATAATTAATTATTTTGCCGTAACATATGCTTATCCTAAATTTACAGTACAGAAACTGACACAATGAATTGAAACTAAAAATTAACTAACTGCCCTCCAGTTCAAGATAATTCCATTTTCTGAAGCCCAGTAATGCGGTACCTGGCACACGAATGATCAGCAGTATTCAAATGTATTCAGTGCCAAGGACCTACTGACATCTGAATTGCCACATAAGAAACCTCTCTCCATTGCCCAGTTTGGATTTCTACTTTGAAAAGGGAAGGTCAGAGCTGAAATGCCATGGCAATGCCCTTTTTCAGGAGAGGCTGAGCTGTTGGCACTCCCACTATGGTAGTTCTCACAGTATCATAATTTTTTAATATCTTTGTGAAATTTAAAGACTTCCAACAGCTTCTGAAAATCTTCCATTATTAACTCTGCATTTTTTCCTTCTCTGTCATGTTTGGGGGTTTGGTCTTTAGGACTGGGTTTTGTTGTTGCTTTTTTTTTCCCTTTGTTGTTTCTTTGTATTAAGAGAGAGAGACTTTGGAGATTATTTCATCAGACAGGTGTGCCTGTGTATGAAGGAATGGGGGCGTTCATGAAAATACAACCCTGTGGTGTTCCTTTTGCCTAAGGATTTAAATGACTATATTAATATCTTTTAAAAAACACAAGTGTTCACTTAATGTAGGAATTTATTTCATTAAGTCATAGACTGTTTCCTTAAAAAAGCGGAGTAGAATTAAAATTGTCATGGAAAGAAGTGCAGTTTTATTTTGATCTACATAATTTCAAATCCAAATTCAAATGAATCCCTGTGGTTTTATTAAGGAGAGTATAATCTGTCATTTTTTACTGATACAACACCTTCCATGTGAGTGGTAAATAGCAATCCTGTATATGGGTTTCTACTTATTTTGAAGAAAAAATCTTGCTGCATATATTACACTGTGGCAATGTTTTAAAACATTTAAACTGTTCTGGTTTTGAGAAAAAAAACACTGTGCAGTTTCTGCAAATAACATTAAACTACTGTTATTAAACACCACTCAATGTTGGCAGAATTTCATATTCATAAATATTGGATAAACTGTTTTGTAGACTATTCAGAGCAATAATTTCCAAGTATATGATTTTAAAAATTAGGTTTCTGTCACACCTACCAGAGGTGAGATTAGCTGGACAAAGCATGTTCACCTATGAAAGAAATTAGACAATTATTTTAGCAGTGTAACAGTAGCAGTTTAAGACTACAGATATGTTTACTCTTCAGATAACTCTGTCTTTAATCCAAAAATTAATCTAGATTATTGCTAGTAGTATAGCTATCCTGAGTTCACATTTTTCTCCAGCACCCTCCTGCATATGAATTTCAGGAGATTCATACTTCTTACTCTGTTACTCCATTGCACAATCTGTGTCTGGAGTCTGGTGGCTGGCTGAGAATGGGAATCTGAAATTCTAGTCCATCAGAGCATGATGACTTCTATATTAATTCCTAAACCTTTTTTCTAAAGTATTACAACAGAAGACATAAAGCTGAAAAGATGTGGAATCTGTCTATAAATGGCATCAATATGTCTACAAATGTATCAATAGAGGGTCACCATCCTTGCAAACAAAAACATCTTGAGAGGCTGGGACAGCTGAAGGATGCCAAACTATCTTCTTCCAGATCCTTTGTAAGGTATTGGGATTTACATTCAATATTAGAGTACTAGAAATTCCCCATGAGCATGAAAAATCATCTAATATTTTTTAAGAACCCCAGACTGTGACATTTTAAACTGGGGAATAAGAACTGGCTTTGAGGGTGGGACAGCAAGATGGTACAGTCCAGTTTTAAAGAATGCCATGGGAGTGTGCTGAAGAGACCAAAAAATGCAAAATGCTGGGTGCTAGACATGCCAAGAAAGGCTTAGGGATTGAAACTAAGCAAGATGGTGAATGTAAAGCTAGAGTGTTTGCCATACAACTTATCTGTAATTTCAATCCAGGTGTAAATTCTCCCTACAGAGGCAGTGCTGTCATTAGGCAATGATGCAAACAGCTATTCCTGCTTCAAAGACAACCTTCCCTCTCCCAAACTTCCCTGTATCTACCTTATATAATAGCAACAACATATGAAACAGGGCTGAGGCTTTACCACTTTAGTATTTTAAGATGTTAAAGTTATAGTATTGCAAATTGAAAATTCCATTAGTTCTACATGGAGGTTGATAATATCATTAAATAATTTTAAATGTGTGAAAACTTTGTCACTAGACATGTACTAGCACATCTAAACATCATTCAATTGTCTAGCACCTACACCTTTAATTATCAGCCTCTTATGCAATATCTTTTTCTTTATTGCCCAAACAATCCATTGATTTATCCAGTTAGGCAGAATTTCCACATCAGTTCTTCCAGCAAATATAACTGTATACTTGGTGCTTACCTGGTGTAAAGGAAATAAATCCCCCAAAAGGACAAACTCTATCCATATAATTATTTCTGATGTTTATTATTACAGTACCTTCCTAGCGCTTAAGAAAAACTTGGCAGGAGGAGAGATTTTCGAATTATAGAATGAGGCACAGATGAGAAACTTATAATTTATAAAGCTCCATTGCTTAACTATTGAAATGCTGATTTGACAACAGCTAAACTAGACTAACAGAGTAAGTCAGAAATGACAGGTTTTCTAAAAAGCTGGCTCTCAGAGTGGGGACCACTGAGAGATTCCCTCATGAGAGTTTCCAGTCATATGACATTGAAATTTGGTTTGAAGCAGCAAACAGTAAAACACAGGTATATTTGGAATACCATTACCCATAAGTTCCCGACCGTACTAGTTAAAAAAGAACAAATCAAAAACCCCATACATTTAAAACACCTAGGATTCAAGTATGAGGTACTGTGTGTTAAGAGCACAGCACTAACAAACGCATTAAACGCGTTACTTGCTTCAGAAGACCATCCCTTGGAAAGTGCTTCACGCAGTCACCAGTGAGAATCGAAATATGTTACCCTATATTCGCGTTCAGATAGCTCCTCCATCCCACTGAGCATGCTTGTCACATACTGGAAGCGAGTATCATCGGCTGGGGTTGGCTGCACACCGTGCAATGCGTAGGAAGAAGTGCCCTCAGATGAACGACGTGTTGAGAACACCTGAAAACACTTTAGAGAGAGGCTGGTGAGAAACCTCTACAGTGATATCTTGTGTCTTTTGCCTATGGTACCATAGATATCAGTCAGTAAAATGGACTGAATTAATTTTGGACAAATTATCTAGTGCTTCATTATAGACTTTTTACATCAGTTTTTCGTCTTCCACATCAGTTTTTCCTGTTTCACTTTGGCCAAACATTTTAATGCTGTCCACAGTCAGCCACATTTTAAAACTTTTCCTCATGCTATGGGATACAGAAATAAGCTAGCCTGTCTAGAAATAATTTCAAGCAAATTCAAAAGTTACTGTAAGAAGTGTTATCTCCAGTATGCCTATTTTTGTTCCTTGATGAGCTACAAATAGGTTTCTTAATTCAAGCTGAAGGGAAATGAGAAGGTGAAAGGAAAGGAAATAGAATGAGAAAAGGAGTCAATGAAATGCTGAAAAGTTTGGTTTAGGAACATGACTTTCAAGACATAAGGTCCTCTGGAGTGATATCTTAGATGGTGGAGATAGATCATTCATGACAGATCTGGAGCAGGTGTATTACCGCAGTAAGCATACTATCTTTCATAATTGTTAGAAAGCTTAATGAACAGAAATATGCTTTAAATACTGAATTGAAAGGCTGAAATCTTGACTCAGCTTCCTTTCACCCCTGAATACAGAAGGCATTCCCTGGGGTTCAGTATGGCCTCATAGCAGGGATACCAAGTTAAAAAAGGAAATCTGGAGTTCCAGGTTCAGCCTTTCAGTAGAATTAAAACCACCCTGTACCAGATTACTTATACTAAATGCCTTCATTTGTGTGAATGCCCAGTTGAGATCTTGGGCTGGTTTATAGATACTCTGTGGTTTTGCTGCTTCAGTCGTCACCCAGAGATGAAGCAGGTGCCCAGCTCCTTGGAAAATCAAGACTGGGAAGTATCAACTGCCAAGAATTCATCAGCACTTCTGAAAATGTGTCCATTAATTTTTCTCGATGTAATTAACATTTGGTTCTGCTGGAAAAGAAAAATTGAACCCTGACATAAATGTCAAAGCAGAGGAAGTAGGAGCGTAGTAAGACTGACAGATAAAAACAGATATGACAAAAGTAACTTTTCATTTAGTCTATATAAAGGCAGAGAGTTTCTACCTTTGCCAGTAGGGGTTGTTGCCCATACTTAGAATCCACTAGATTTACCTGTTTGTGCTTTAGGAAAGCTTTCTAGCAAACAAAGAAGCTAATGGAAACCACAGAAAAACTATTTTAAAACAGCCTATATTAATGTCAAGAAAACTAATCTAAGGGTTTTTTCCCACTATAATTTGATATGACTGGGAGTACTGTATAAGCAACTCAGTGAATCAGATACTTCAGAAGAAAAAATCCATCACAGGAACAATTGCTTTTGATCTCAGAAGGCGGTTCTTTGAGAGTCGGGGTTTTCTCAGCTCATACTGTAGGAACAGTCCCTATAGCTAGCAACCTTGGCAATGCAAGCAATAGAGCTATAGTAGTGGGAATGGACACTTGAAAGAAGGAAACCTATTCAAACTTTCCCACACATGCAGGCAGTATGCAGTCTGACCCTAACTGCTTTTTGAAAGGATTCCCATTTATCATGGGACAGAGATGGCTCAAAACCCTTGACAAAGGAGAAAAATTAAGCACATCTAAGAAGAAAAATAAAATTGAAGATTGAGCTCTTTATCAAATCCTGTGTTGGAGGAGAAAAAATTAGCTTTGGTCCGGTTCTTCAGCTATAAATTTAGGAAGTTATCAGCTTCTTTATAGCACCTGAATCGTAATTAAAATTACTACTAGGACAAAATGAATGCATATGCAGCTAGAAGAACAAATAGGCTTCATTTGACACAACTCATGGTGTTCTTGAAAAAAAAATCTGCAATGTTTTTTAAATCCCCATCCTCTAGTATTAATGACCTCTACTTTAGTCTAGAAATCCTACTCCAATTCTTTGGGGGAAAAAAGAACAGAAGAGATAAGCTGACCTATGTATGTGCAAAGAGCCAGAGATGATCATTGAGTTCTACTCCTAATTTCAGGATCTGTCTGACCATGATTGCAGGAGACAAGGTATTCTAATCTTCTAGCAGAGTGGTGGACTGTTTGCAATGCCCTTGAGGAGCACAGTAAGTGAATACTTGAGCAGTTTACATATGTTATGTATATATACAAATGTGGAACACAGCCTATCTATAAAAGACTAAAATGAACCAGTATTTTCCTTTTCTGTACATTATACTATTTGTAGTGAAATCTGTCGTTCTGTTTTGGCACACGGGCAGACGTCTTTCTCCATACTAGTAAGATGAGAATCAGTTTATATAATCAGAATTTCACATGATATAAAGTTAAAAAGAAATCAGAAATGGAAAATTTGTGGTTTTAAGTCACTGGCTTATTTTTTGGGTGTTAGCACCCCCAGCACTTGGTTTTAGCTTTCCATCAGTTTCTTCTAGCTTAACAGAGCTGCTCATCTCAAATTGGACATTTCAGAGCCATTGCTGTTAGTATTTTCTAGACTCTTACCTAAGTCCATTATGCAACTACTACTTTTGTTTGCAGTGATGTGATCTCATTTTTCCAGGGTTTCCACAATGTAGTTCATATTTATAATTTTATTCCTTCCTACCGCATTTTTTAATTCTCCAGAGGTCCTTCCATGCTAGTGTCCAACCAAGTACCTATCAGCTCACTCCTGTCTTTGGTAGTTGTAGGCTTGAAACCTATGCTGGCCAAAGAGGTGGCAGACAAATCTCTCTTTCAGGAATTTTGTGAACTTTATATACATTGGGAACTCTCGTGGTCTCTGAGCTATACCACCAGCCCTTGCTAAAATCATTGATGAGAGGTGGGAGATGTCGGCCAAGGATAAACAGGAGTGGGCTCCCTGACAAAGGCAGTGAGCTGGGGGCAGCGGGTGAGGCTGACGTGCAGGCAACGCTCCCCAGCAGGACCTGCTTCACAGGGTCCAGCCAGGGCGAGCAGAACAGGGCTGCTGACAGGGACTGGGGTCAACCACGGCCATCACTGGGCACCATACTTTCATTAATCAGAAAAAAGCTAATAATGTAAAAAAAAAAATTAAAAAATTATCCTTCTTAGAGCAGCTTCCTTTTCAAACAAAAATCCTGTTCCATTGCCAAGAGCTGCACCTAGGTTCTGCTTAAAGAAAGGTGATAGAAACACATCTGCAGTATTACTGTGAAAACATCAGCTTTCCACATAACAGATATAGAAGGGGATGAAAAACTGCACCCTATGCAGAAGCTTGTTATTTATTTTTTTATTTTGGTGTGCATCAGCATTACTGTTCAACTTTATCATAAAGCACTCAATTCTTCCAGTGCTAAGATTCATCCCTGTGTCAGCTGCTGTGGAAATGTCTCCGTTCAAAATAACTTTGGGCATGGCTGACAAGCTGCTAGAAAGCTGAAATGCTTGAGTTTACTCATCGACACATACTTTTTGAGGTGTAAGTGTTGCAGTCTACCATCATCCTTAATCTGTTGTGCTAATCAAGGATTTTTTTCTGGGACTAATTTTATGAGACTAAAAGCAACTCTTCCATAGAATTTTATTGGTACGGAGAAGATACATATTTTACTTTGTTCAGGGTGAAAGTGAGATATAGTGTCCTAAAGTAAAGGTAGGTCCCCAGTATAGCTACAGAAAGGTAGCTCTGAGTATGGCTCATGCTCTTGGGCTGGGTCAGAACTCTCAAAAGTTATTCTCTCTCAATAGAGCAGTTCTCTGTCTGCATGAAAACAAAACCGTTTTCTGTACTGGCCCCAAGTTGGACTTTGGAGGATGTGGGAAACAGAAGAAGCGGCCAAGTAATCCAGAAAGGTGCTAATTCAAAGCTTTTAACTCCTGCCACTCATCTCATAGGTGGCTGACAGACAGTGTTATAGCTCAGAAGTTTGAAGAGCAGCCATGGGGAGCCAAGTCACCCTTATCATGGATCTGGAGAAAGATTTTGTCTCTCTGAACTCGCCTCCTCCTGCATGTTAGCTGTGCAAGGTCTGGTTACACACGGTCTCTGAAGGTGAAATCAGTCGTCCGCTAAAGGAATGCTGAACAGCTTTCAAATGTTATCTCTTCTGGTTCTTCAAATGCTGCTGTTTCAGAAAGACATTATGAGAGACAGGTGGTTTTTATTTTGTTCAGAATAAACCAGCAATGTGCTAATTGGTATGCTGGAATGAGAATCCCTGCCTAGCACTATGCAACGGATGATGCCAGAAACTGAAAGATGTTGATACTGGTGGGGCTGCTAGTTATGCAAGGGCGACTTTTTTAAAAGGAGCATGCAACTCTGAGACTCTTTAATGGCACTGCCAGCGCTGTTTGAAAGTGAGAGCAAGCATTTTTTTTCCTGGAAAATGCTGCCTCACTGAAACCATAGGAGCATCGGTATGGTTTCAGTTTCTGTCCCTCTACTTCCTAAGGCAGAATGGCTCAGCTTCTGCAAAATGTAACCCATTTAACACACCTCATCAAATAAAGTATTTTATCAGCTGAAACATCTTACTGAATGTGACTCAGTGATAAGAGGCAATGGATGTTACTAAAACTTTATTACCTACTGGTATTTAAAACTAAATTGATCCAATAGATAAAAGCTTTTTGTGCATGATAGAATGGAGCAATATCTTGTATCCTAGCTGTGTGCTCTTCTAAAGCCACTGTAAATATTGGAACAGACTTATTCTGAATTTGAAAATATTAAAGAAATTACATGAAATAAAATACTATTTTCATAGTGGCTTTGAACAAATTATGCAGGCAAGAAAAAAGAGATCTCGTTCCTCTCAGTTCCTCAATCAGAAACCTGAAAATGTCTATGACTTATAGCTGGCAGTTTTGGTTGTTGTGTTTTTTTTAAAACAAAATTGAGTCTGCGTATAACAGAATGATCTCTATGCAGAGTACACAGTTAACCTCTGTTATTCACCACCAATAACACAGATGCATCTGTCTATTTAAGTTGTGAAACATATGGCTTTAGTAAGGAAGAAATGACAGCTGAGCTAAGTTTCTTTGACAGAGTAACTCTAGCAAAGGAATAAAAAGTTAGTTGCTTTGAAAATTGCCTTGCTTTCTTCAAAGCCCACACTCTTCACTTCACCCTCTGTCATCTTAATATCCATGAGTTCTGTTTCATGTAAGAAGTTTTTCATGTCTTTGTACCTTTCAAAATTATATGAGATACATGGCCAGGAGCAACTGCCAGGATTAGCATTACTGAGCACAGAACATGCTATTTCTTTCAAGTCAGAGAAACCAATTCCTTTTATTACATTGAAAACTGACCATGGATTATATCTCTTCTTCCATTACATTTAGCCTTTCTTTTAAAACTATTAGTAGTGTATAATTTCATTAAGGTCCAACTTCTCTCCTTAATAGAAAGCTTTCAACTGCTTCTGATTTTAAAAATTTAAAAAAGGCCTAGCTAAGACTAATTATACTTAGTTTCACCAGTTGCTGAAGCTATAGTTCTGGAGAAATATTTCTGACACATAAATATAGAACTTTTTGAATTCCTACTTAGTTTTGATAGTTGTCTCAGCCTGAAAATTAAGAAAAGGTGCCACATAACTCTAGCTTTATTCTTTTCATGCAATAAAGAGATCAGAAATTTTATACAAATTATTTTCATTTAGGTTAATTGATACAGAGCAGGTACTGTAGTTCTTCCTGTTTCCACCAGGACTGACATATGCTCTGTTTCAATGCTACACTCAGTTTGGTAGTCATGGTTTGCACAGTTGTTTATACAATAGTAGCAATTAGGGTTGCAAACTGTAAAAATAGGAAAGAGCTGTGCTATTGGATATCAGCTATATACGAGGCTTTAAAACTGAATGGTGATTCTGGAACGTGACAACACTAAGACATCATTTGTAGCAGAATGTTCCCTAATGGGAGAAGATGTATAAGGACTTCTGAGAAAATTCAGTGGCTAAAATAACACAAGCATCTGGTTCTGTTTTCACACTCTCTTTTGTACAAGTTGTTTACACAAATTCTGCACTTTTAGCATGTTGTATGTCCTCCAGTTTTATGACGGCTTCTGCTGTAATGTGATACGAGGGATAAAAAGGCCTTGTTACTCTGAGCAGTATTGCAAAACTCAAGCACCCAGTCAAATTGATTTTGTCTAATCTGGTGCATCTATGGATTTCAAATACAGCTATCATCTAGATGTCTATGAATAAATATAGTAGTTATTAGAAATATTATTATAACCTGATCACAATGGAGGACAACTAGCGTTTTATTTTTCATTGGATCAGTCTTTCACACTGTTTTGGACAGGATATAGGCTTGTATCTTAGCAGCCTTTTTTAAAGAAGAGACATTTATTTTTAAGGTTCACAAAAAGCTTGTACTCAAGCCATAGAAGTTTGAGTCTCAGCCAGCTATTAATTTGATGGAACTATTCTTCTAGAAAGTCATTATAGTTTTGCCCTGGCTTCCCTAGATAAAGGGTTGCTCACTGTATTCACAGTGAACTATGGGGGTCCCAGAGGTATTCCAGCTCTAAATAAAGTCTTTAAAGACAAGGAACACAGAAAGGCACTTGGCGAAGTTTCTGTGTCTAGTTTAGAAGTGTGAAAATTGTTGCTTCTGGTTTGGTACTAAAATCTGGACAAGAACCTAGACTGAAACGTGATGATTTTTTAAAGACTTTCCTACCAGAAGCAGGGGTTTTGGCTTATCTCAAATGCAACGTGATGCTAGTATGGGATCTGTGTGAGCGCGTTAAAGCTGACATTGAGGAAAAACTGCGGCCTGTTTGGATGATCTCTTTTTCCCCCTTCATTCCAGTTTCTTATTCACAAAGGAATAACAGCTTTAAACTCCCCGAGAGCTTCTATTTGAACATCAAACTAATGAGCAACATCACTGAGAAACATACTTGTTTTGAGGAGTAATATTTGTCTAGGTCAATAATGATTAATACCTGCCACCACAGTGGCTGCATTAATAAAGCTGTACCTCAGTGAAATAAAAATGCTGCGGTTAGGTTTTCAATATTCTTGCAAAGAAATACTGTGATATATCACACTAACAGCTCATGTCCAGTGTTGGCCACTGTAATGAAATTCTAGCATCAGAGGATCTAATGTTAGGAAGGAGTGAGCATATTACACTGGAAGTATTCTTTGTTTCCTTTGAATTCTTAGATTTTGTTTACTCTCCACTGAATTAAAATTGTTACCAATTTTTTTTTTGCTGTCTTGTCCATATGTTGGTTTTTTTGCAGTTGTGATTTTCATATAACACATTGGACTGTTCCCATATAACTGGTATTGGCATAAATAAAATGTATTACATCTTTACCATAGCAGTTTAAGACATTATCTGTGATTGATACAAGTAATCTGTTTTCAAAAAAAATAGATGCTGTGCTTCATACACAGTATCATAGTTCTCATTGTTACACTGAGTGAATGCATCAGGTGAAATGAAATGCAATGATGTGAGCAGAACATTTTCTTCTGAAGACAGAGTTCATTGCAGCATTTTCAGTCTTTACTGATTGTTATTTACTGAGGTCTCTACATAACAAAATCCTATTTTTTTTCAGATGCTACAACATATTCTATGTAGATTTTTGAGGAAAGTTATACTCAAAATAACAAAAGTAGACTTATTTCAGAAACTACTGGAATTTACTGGCCATTTCCAGAGCTTTAAAAGCAAACTTAAGTTTGATACACAAGTATAAGTCTATTTGCTTAGCACTTGTATGAAGAACAATGCTTGTCAGTATAGCAAAAAATATTGTACATGTCCTGTTTAACAGCTGGGACAGAGTTAATTGTCTTCCTAGTAGCTGGTACAGTGCTGTGGTTTGGGTTTAGGACGAGAAGAATGTTGATAACACCCTGATGTTTTCAGTTGCTGCTAAGTCGTGTTTAGACTCAGTCAAGGACTTTTCAGCTTCTCCTGCCCAGCCAGCAAGAAGGCTGGGGGGGCACAAGGAAGTTGGGAGGGGAGACAGCCAGGACAGCTGACCCAAACTGGCCAAAGGGGTATTCCAAACCATGGGACATCATGCCCAGTATATAAACTGGGGGGAGTTGGCTGGGGGAGGAGCGCTGCTAGGGCATCGGTCAGCGAGTGGTGAGCAATTGCATTGGGCATCACTTGTTTTGTGTATTCCAATCCTTTTATTATTATTGTCACTTTATGGTTGTTGTTAGTGTGCTTGCTATTTTCTTCCTTTCTGTTCTATAAAACTGTTCTTATCTCAACCCAGGAGCTTTACCTTTTTCCCCGATTCTCTCCCCCATCCCACTGGGTGGGGGGGAAGTGAGTGAGCGGCTGCGTGGTGCTGAGTTGTTGGCTGGAGTTAAACCACGACAGTACACTAAGGAGAAACAATTTTGCCAAGGACATATATTATATCATAAATATGTGTACATAGTTGTCTGTGTGTACAATTAAGTTACAAACTTTTTTCACTTAGGTGTATCACATGATTTAAAATATTTATTATAAAACCTTATGTGACTTAGAAAGTGGTTTAACCTGAGTAATAAAATCAAAGAGTCAAGACTGGAGAACTAACACAGCTAAAACTTATAAAATCGTAGAAACACAGAAAACAGTAACAGTTAAATAGTATAATTAAACTACAATAAACTAGCTGTACATTCAATTCAAACTAAAAGATGGGAGAGCAACTGGATTTTAACAATAAAAAGAAAGAATTGAAAACTTGGAAATTCAATTCTTTGGCAGTGGCAGACAAGAAACAGCCTTCATATGCTGGTCATTGTATGGGGTCCAATCTGCATAGTGTAAAACCAGATCCAAATCACAGCTCCAGAGAGAATAGTCAAAACTAGGTAGAGAGCTAGATCAGTAACTGATAAAAGCAGAGCTGAAAGAAGACATTTTGGATCCTGGTATGTGCCACACTCTTTTCCTTATGCCTTGTCCAGCTTTTCCTATATTCATTTCTCACCCCTTTGCTATGGACATGGCAATTCCTCAGCCAAGATCACAGCAGCTGATGGGAGTTAGTCCTGTATGGTGCTTTTTCCTATCCCTCTCACATAAACTTGCTATATCTTTGTTGCAAGATTTCACATGGAATGGTGAATATTATTTAAGAATATTTAAGAACCTCTCACAATATTCACGTTTAAGGTCACAGTAATCTCTAGAAAATAGTTTAAACTGTGGAAATCAAGCATGAAAACTCTCATTAACTTCTAGTCTTAAACTTGCTAAGGTCTTCTGAAACTTACCCTTCCCCTAAATCTACAACAGATAGATAGCCATTCTCAATGTATAGATAATACTGTAGACTTGGCTGTCTCTATAAACACTCTTTGCAAGATATGTCTTTTAGCAGCTTTTATTTGACAGACGGTAAAAGTGAATGTTTCACAAAGGACAAATAATCAGGTTGTACAGACCGTCTAATAGAGTTAATGCCAGAAGGAAAAAACCATAATGTAGCACTTCGCCACAAAACTGTAGACTCTTGAGAGCTTGATTATATGTTTAGTGACACTACAAAAATGCCTTTATTCATTATTGTCATGTTCCTGAACACGTGTCATTTGAGACCTACAATAAGTATTTCATGTGTTTGTGAAAATTGAGCTGTAAATCTGAGGAAACAGCTGCCATTAAAACCAAGATGGTTGTATTATAAGCCACCAAGACTTAAAAGGATTACATTTAGAAGGTTAAATTCAATGTCATTCTTTTTTCAGTCATAAATCGTAAAATCCATTCTGTTGGCTAGAAACCAGAAGCAATTCAAAGCTAGAATGAAATATGTATTAAAGGGGGAGGAGGGGAGGATGACAATTAATTTTGGAAACAAGAATGTAATTTCTGATTGCAGCAATAAAGATCCATGAAAGCTGTCCTTGGCTATTAAATAAAGCCAACAGCTGTGCATTGTTATCGCAGTACCACTTTATTTCTGAGAAACCACCTATTCTGAAAATTGCAGTGCTCTGCTAACTGTCAGAGACTGTGAATGTAAAGAACAACTTGAATATTTCTGAAATCTGCTCTATGGTTTGTGAATTTTTCTGGTGGAGGTTGCAGAGAGTCAATATTGAGAAATATTTGCTTCTGGGTTGAGTAATAAACGGAGCACATCTTTTAACAGGGAATGCTAAAATAGCATGGCTTGTTTTAGTCAAGCAAATGCAGGCTATAGAGGATAACTGTCTATAAATAAATCAAAAAGAAAACAATAAGGAGGGGGGGAAAAAACCCTTAAGCTAAAGGACAAGTGTTGACACAAGAAGGAGTGGGTTTAAAGTAGTTCTGAACACATTTAGATTATAAATTGGAAAATTCCTAGTCAGAGTAACAGCAGCATAACCTAATTGCTTTTAAAATGGGTCACTTCATGAAGGAGTAATATGGGAACAGTGAGGGGTTTATTCTGAATGCCCAGCAGGTTGTTTGAATGATTTCCATGCCCTCACTCCCCGGTCCCATTTTTCTACTTTTCTACTGATCTCAGCAGTTTTTGTGTTATGTCCATTTTGTAAGGATTTAAAAAACAGTTTATAAGTACAGAGTACTCCGACTCTCAACAGTTCCTAAAAGATATAACATATAACTTGTGCTTAAAATTTAAGCAGGTATCTAAACACATTGCTAAGATAGAACTAATTGTGTTCAATCAATCATATTCCCCTCTTGGGATAAGATAAAACGCTCCTGTGAAAGAAGTCTTCACTGCATCCAACCATTATCTACATTACTGTTTCTATCTCACTATAAAATAATTGCTTCATGATCTGTTCTCTATCACTTTACTAAATTCTTACTATTTACTGCAATAACACCTGATTTTTGAAGAAGGCACAAGGCACACAGAGACCTGACTGATCACAGTTACTCATGCATTGATAAAGTTCACATTAAACCACTATAGGACAAAAAACTTAAGAATCCTGAAAACAGGGAGCAGAATCCAGGACTGTCCCATCACAACAGAGCGCGCTCACCCTTACCATCAGGGTTTCTGTAGACACCTATGTTCCTAGCTGCAGGGGTGAGGAAAGGCTCAGACACAAAACGATTTAAGTCCTGACCCTTCTCAAAGGTTGTCGCCATCATGCCTGTGGGGTCCTGCCCCATCACTCAGGACAGTAGGGATTTCCGACCCCAAATCCCAGTTTCACAACTATCCCTCACTGCTGCCTTTGGTTAGACACCACAGTCCATGAAAGGAGCTAGGTTTTCACCCTCTATCATTTCCTAGAAGTTGACTTAAGCATCCTTCTCTCAATTCTGTGATTAACTTGAATCCCATTCCTAGGGTCTAGTTGAAATTTTGCATCTACTTTTCAGGCAATGTGAAAATGGTTCTTACAGTCTAGTCCCTAGTGTCTGCTTGGTTATACTCAGGTCAAAACCTGTTTTCATAGAATCATAGAATGGCTTGGGTTGGAAGGGACCATCAAAGGTCATCTAGTCCAACCCCCCTACAGTGAGCAGGGACACCTTCAATGTTTCCAAGTATGGGGCATCTACCACCTCTCTGGGCAACCTGTTCCAGTGTTTCACCACCCTCATTGTAAAAAATTTCTTCCTTATA
>JAVKLA010000053.1:14999110-15013416 GCA_034782735.1 Sagittarius serpentarius | reverse complement strand
AGCCAGTTTTTAACCCAGCAAAGAGTGTATCCATCTAAGCCATGAGCAGCCAGTTTCTGCAGCAGAATGCTGTGGGATGGTGTTGTGTTTTGACTAAGATCCATGTCTTTAAAAAGGTGGAAGAAAGGATGCAATCAGAAGAGACTGGTACAGTGTTAGGATAGGTGGTTCACACAGCAGACGCACAAATTCTATCATCACGTTCATTTTGGTCCTGCCCCTTCTTTCACCTTTTTATCCCATTAAATGCTAAATCATTAGCAGTGAAAACAAAGAATAAAGAAAAACAAAAAGGACAAAAGGTCGCCTGCATTCCAACAGGCAAACAGCTGCTGTACTGATACCATTTACAATATGTTTGTATATACTGCTTGCTTTCTGCAGGAAGAAGACATTAACATCAAAGGTTATTTTTTAGACCATTATTAAAAAAAGGGGTGGGGGGATGGGGAAGGAAGCCCTTTCTAGCATTTCCAAGAATAGATACAACAGAACAACCAGCAACCTAAGCTACAGGGTTTACCTTTGTGGACATGACATTCTTCAGTGAAAACAGATGCATTAAAATAGTCTCCTTTTTACAAAGGAGTGTGTAGTAGGGTTGTGGTAGGGTTGCAGTAGTTGGGCTAGGAAAAAACCTCCACCCTAACATATTTGTCTTTGCTTAAACATTTATATTAACTAAGCTTAAATGTCTATTTTAAATATGATATGCTTGTCCCTTTCATTCATTGTGCTGAAAAAATGGGTGCAGATGATTAAAAAAAAATATTCTTTTAATGGTACCTTGGCATAATAGTCATGAAAAAAGCCCCAGAAGCACAACTACTATATTGCAGCATGAGAAGAAAAATATTGTGAAGTGTTGATGCAGAGATGTACTGAAGTTTGTTATAATAATTTTTTCTGAAAGCAGATATTTTGCCTTTATTTTAAAAATAGAAAATTGGTATAGTACTATAATTATAATCTAGAGATTTACTACTGTTTTAATAAAAATGAAAATCTCAAATACAAAAAAAAGCATCCATAAGAAGCAGCTGAAGCTCTGAGGAGAAAGTTGGAGAGTTGCCAGTGTTGTGATCGTATGAATATTCAATGGAAAACTTAAATGCAGCACATTGGCAATGAGGAGGTAATTTTAAAGTCTGAGATTTCAATGATGTATTTTTTACTTTTATTTACTATAATTGCTAGGCTGTGCTTTGCATTTGGGATGTATAAGTAACATGCAAAAAATCAGTGGGTGAATAAGAGACATTGTAAGAATGAGACAGAAATTTTTGTACGTTTTACAGATACCTTTAAGAACATTAATAGAAAGAGCTAGCAGTGGTAATAAGCCATGGTTTAAACTAATCTATTTAGCTTTTGTTTTCTATGGGAAAGCAATGATAAATAGTAAATATTTATTGATATAATAATAATGTATTTCTAGTTTCTGACTATTTCTGTGTTTACTTCCACTTACATTAATGAATACGTGGCCTAGAAAAATTTCATTTATTTCAGGTTAAAAGAGTGCATAGGATGTTCCAAACTATGGAAGGGAGGCATTTCTGAGGTACCTCTGGGTAAGGTGTACCCTATCACATACATGCTGCTCAATGAAAAAAGCCATATCCCCTTACCATCTCTGAAATAAGGCTATCAAGTACCGCTCATACAGTGTCAGAGCCATTGATGGGAATGGCAAAACTGCTACTGATTTCAAGAGAGTGGCTTCTCATACTTGGTATCCATTGCACACATCTGGAAAAGCAGAGCTTGAGTTTGCTGGGAAAAGGTATAAAAATATCGCACTGTATAGAATTAAAGTAACATCCTATTTTCTCGTCAGGCTTTTGGGAGAGTTACTTTTGTAATTTACCCATGAAAAATCAGGAGGAGTGGTTCCATATTCTAGGAACTGCAGCTAACAGCGTCTTCCTTACTGGAAATTCATTCTTGGGTCTATTTTAAGATGAATTGTACCTGTGAAATATATTAGCCTAATAACCTGAAATCTGATATCAAAAGACAACACCAAAGAAATGTAACTTTTTATTTCAGCTGGACTGCACCCTCCATTCGGGGGATTGTATTTAGATACAGAAATGTTTATTTGTAGGATTTATATTCAGCCTTATGAACATTAATTTGTCTTTATACCAGACTTACCACAGCAGTGTCTGCATCATGGACTAATTGAAATTGGCACCAAAGCAGGGTCTTTGTATATCACTCTCCCACCTCCCTGCTTTCTGTAAGGAAATGGGCACATCTGGCTTGCTTTTTTTCTTTGCATCTGCAAAGTATGCAAACTGTTCAGTTCTCACATTTCTTGTTCCACACTTGACAGTGTTTCATGTTTTAAACTCAGTGAACACTTGAGCAAGTCATTTGTGTTCCTGCAGCTTTGTAAATTCAATCCCTTACATACTAAACTCATTGCTGTGTTGAAGTTAGCTGGCAACTGAATTAATTAATTCATCACCTATCAAAATGCTTATGCCTGGAATGTTTGTTTTGTGACTCAGTTATTTCTTTTTAACGTAACATGCAGTTTTAATGCAAGGAATGAGTATAGTCTAGACAAAAGAGATGGGAAGTGGGATGGTGCTGGATGCTAAAGCGTGGCATTAATGTTTGGCTGACATCACTTTGGGAAGGCCATGCACCTCACTGAGGAAGAGAGAAGGACCAAGTTCTTACCCTGTAACAACTTCTGAGACAAATTTCTGCTATCGTCATATGTAATGTCCTCCTGGCAGTTACACAGTGTGGTAAATAGTAATACGGGATTACAGCAGTTGAATCTGCTAATAAAGGTGAAGACAGAAACCAAAAGTAAAATTGCAGAAAGCTATATGAAAAAGCAAAACCCCCAAACGGACAAGCACCTGTGCTCAGCACAGCTGCCTGAGCAGCTGAGCAGCAGCAGATCTCATCAGCCAAGCAGAGAAGCAGATGCTGTCCATCAGTCCTAAACTTCTGATCTTCCATCTACCTCATGAATTCAGGTATAGCCCTATGTCCTTGAAACAGCAAATATTGCCATTTTGCTACATATAAAAAGAATAGTTCTGATAAACACTTAAATTGAAGTAGGAGTCTTCAGCTGTACAAGGTGTCACACGATTTGTACTGCACTACTGACTACAGTCATAACGATAAAAAGTGGAATAGTGGCCTATTTAGGCCACTTTCTTAATTAAGAAGTTGACCATTGGGAACTTACCTTTAATTAAGCACACTGAATACCACATTAATCTCATTATATGCTGCTGTAAAGTGCAAATGAGTATCCTGAAGGTGGGATTCTCTTGGCCAGACTTTGTTGTTCTTAAGCAAAGTACCCTCATCGCTTGTGAGGGTGCCATGGATTTTATGTCTCCTATTTGCTGCTAATTCAACCTTAATTATGCATGAATTCATGTTCAATTTTCTAATAAACACTAATGAAGAAATTACTTCAAGACTTTCTTCAGCTCCTGCTTGGAAACTCTTGTATTTCATATCACTAATGAATTCGTTCTTAACTTTCTTATTACATTTCTTGAACAATCAGAGTTTCTGGTTCATGAATCACATCACTATTATTTTATTATGATTTTATTTTTATATGATACACTGCAGTTCTGAATTATAGATGGACTTTTTTCTGGTTTCATTCTGTTACCTACCAAGAGGAATGCACTGCATTTTTTCCCCATTGTCACAGTTGCAAACCCTTAGAGTAGTATGTGGAAGAGTTTACTTTCCCCAGGAAAAAAAAAAAGTGGTAATATGTAGAAAAGCCTCAAATATTTCCTGCAAAAAAGTAGTTTGTTTCCATATTTATGTGTAGAAGCTCACAGGATATAGACTGGCACACTGCCATTTAATTTCATAGAACTATGGAAAGCTAAATGTATTTAATCCTGCTGAGATTCCAGCCTTTTGTGCTTCCTGCAACAAATCAAAATTATTAAAAACTAGGTGCACTCAAAGTTTCCATAACTGGCAAGTTGTTTAATATACTCCAGACCAGAAGGAACCACAGGTAAGAAATCTGAAGTTATTAAAACTTGATTGGTGTAGACTGATAGAAGCAACATCACAAGATAGAGTGCCTAATGTTGAAATTTCGAGGGAACAATCAGATAAAAAAAGTCTGTTTCAGAGGACCATAATGGATAATGTAACAAGACATATATTTTATCTGAAAAGTTATAACAAAACTTGTAGAAAAGTTTAGACCAACAAAGATAGTGATATGACTGATGGCAAGTAACATCACAGTGTTTTTAGAATTATCATCTTATCTGAGAATATAAAGAGCATATGACACAAAATGCTACATGTCAGAAGAACTGTAAAAGCATATGACTGAAGTCATTCATAGCATTGTGTAATTTTTACCTTTTTGCCTAAGTTCAAGTTACTGTTTTTTTTCCCCAGTTTTATTAATATATCGTTTCATTTTAATGAGGAAATACATGGGAACCTGGAAGTAGTAGAAGAAGATACTATTAATTGGCTAGCAAAGCGATTTTACTTTTTTTTTTTGTAACCTGTTTGACATCTGCATTTTTTCATACACTGCCTATCAACCAAGATCCTCCTTGGAACTAGTAATATTTCTCATTCCTCTTGGGCTGAGCATCTGACAAAAATTTGAGGAGGTGAGGCATTTTATATCTACTTTGTATACGCTTTGTGCTCATTAGAAAAAGGCCAGGCAAGATGCAAGGTAACACAGGATCAGACCTCTGATATTTGACATAATTGAGGTGATTCTTGTCCATGATTACTTATGATTTGCTCTTCATCTGTTTTGCCCAGTTAATTCATCCCGTACAGGAGTAGCTAGCTTTGCCAAATATTTGCACACTGAATAGTTTGGAAAAAAATTGTTCATAAAATCTCTCACTTTGCCTTCCCTCTCTCTATTTCCTTTTCTTTACTCTATTATAGCTTTTCTGTAAGTTTCGGGTTTTTTCCTATACTGTTTTTTGAAAGCCAGAAGGTTTGGTATTTTCTAGTAACTTACACCTAAATATCTATTTTCTGTTAGAATATTATCACAAATTAGCTGTCTTGTTTTGATCCCTCAGTCTCAATGTAGGCAAACTAAATTTAGCCATTCTATAAATACTATACTGCTTCTTAACATTACCTTATCAGGCAATATGCCCTTGTGCTTTGACTTCATTTTCACACTTCATTCCAAATTCTTTTGATAACTCCTAGAGCAAACATACAGGCCAGGCAGGAAAGAAGAAAATTAACCCTTCCGTCCCAAACATAAAGAGACTTTGTCTGGATTAGTGGAGAAAAATTTTAGGAGGGAGGGAGACAGAGGACACCATCATTTGAGTAAAGGAAATGAAGTAAGCACACAAGACAAATGCTGCATAAACACTATATATTTACTACTAGCTTGGTAGCAGAACATACGTGTTCCTTTGCATAATAGTCTGTAATTTACAGCAAGAACCTGTATGCCTGCAAATTGCTTAATATGTTAGGAATACTGCCAGTAAAAGAAATACAGAAGAACTTAGCATCTAGTATGGCTTGTCTGGAGGACAGAAGAGATGAGAGAGGCAAGTTTTTCTGCTTTGTAATCTGACTAAACTACAGGAATTGGCAGCAAAATTAAGTCATCTGCATGGACTACATTTAGCCTTTTCAGTTTCTCTGTGTGGATAAGTCCTCAGGACAGGCGTTTAGTACTTGACAGTCTTCATGCATCTGTCCAGGTCTGTCTCCTGGGGCATGGCCAGAGGCAATTTATTGTGAAGGATAAATTAAGGAGTGGAGAGGGTTTTGACTGTTGGCCAATCTCTTAACCAGTGACACAGCTCCCTTACAGGAAAGGTTGGATGCCACACATGAGCTCGAATGTTAATTCCAGAACACATGGGGTCACTGGATTTGATGGTTCCAACAGAACAATTTTTGCTTGTTGGATTAGGGGATAAAAATTATCTTAGCAGCATTAATCACCTATGGGCAAATTTACACTGAGAAAACACTGTAAAGTACCAGCAAAAACAGTAATCAGTGACCCTTGCTGGCGACTGACAAGCCTTCAAGATGCTAAGATGTGGGTGGAATTTGAAAACTGGTGCTGGAAGCATCAAAAGCAGTTACAACTGGTTGAGTTTGGACTAAAACAACCATCCTATTGAATATGCAAACATACAGTGGGAGCTCAAGGAATGTACATTATCTGAGGGCAGGGGAAAGCTGTCTCATACAAGAAGTTAATAGTGTTTCCCATACTGTAGCCTTTTTCATTTCAGAGACTTGAAGCTTCATTACAGTGCTACAGATAAACATAAGTAGTATTTGGAGGAGTTGAGCAATTCAAAAAACTTGATTTTCTGTGAAAATCCAAAAGCAATTGAATACATTCAGGAACAAAATGGAGTGGGAGGTAGTATGATTTCTTTCAACGCTTTTACGATTAGAAACTGTAATGCCAAAAGAGTAACTTAATGCCAAAAGAGTAACTAAGAATTGAGCTAGATGTTGTTCAGTCGTGGAATATTTGGTGGTCCCTGTCCAAAGACATGAAACAGGTCAACAGAGACATTTGGCTGGGCATAAGGAGAAAAATATAAGAATGAATGTAAATAAGAATGGAAACAGTAGTGGTAGCAAACCAGCATGTAACTCCCACAGTTTTCAAGCTTAGGTAAATGGAAGGAAAAATGAAAGAAGATGAGACAGAGAGACAGAAAAAAAGGAGAGAAAGGAAGACACGGGGTTGTAATGAAGCTAAGAAGAAAAGAAATTAAATCAGAGCCCTCAAAGTCCCAAAGTTTCTGCAGTCTCTTCTGCTACCTGAAGCATGTTTTTCTCTACAGCCTAGTGGAATTGGACTCCTTACTGTGAGTCTCCCCATTATAATTCTGGTTCGAGAGCAGAGGTGAGCCCAATTCACCTTCTTTCACAGTGGGACAGTAAAGAGCTATTCTAGCTATTCTATTATCTGGATTTTTTAGCCTACCCCCCTCTGGTTTTATACATTCAAAAATTATAAAAGGCTTCTATAATAAACTAATTTAACTTTTTGGACACCACAGACAGTAGGCTTCCATAGACAGTCTCCCTTAATTTTGAGCTACATACTTTTTTCCATATATATAATGTTTCATTTGGCTATACGAAAGCACATATTGTTTGCTCATACTCTGTGACCTATCATACCCAATTTTTATCATCTTTCAATCTTTATGTCATCTGCCAACTTTGTTAGTACGATTTTTTTGGTTTTTTTCCATTACTTAAAATGTTAAAGAGAATGAGACAAAGAATCAATCTTTGTGAGACCCAACTGGAATCGACCCCCTAGGTGACAATTACCATTATGTTTTGACTGCTGGTTAGTCAGCTTCAATCTAGTCAATGCATGTCATGTTAACTTTGTATCGCTTTATTTTCTTAATCAAAATGTCATGCAGAAACAAGACAAATGCCTTACTGATAATTACTTTTTATCAATTGGTTTATAATCTTATAGGGAAAAAAAAAGGAATACCAGATTAGCCTGACAGTATATATTTTCCAAAAATCCATTTCATTATCTTTAACTATATTACCTGCCTCTAATTTTCTATTAGACAAGTACTATATCAGCTCTTCTATTACTTGCTCAGGACTGACACCCAAACTGTACAGCTTATAATTGCATGGGCCAGTCTGTTTACCTTTTCAGATATTGAAACAACACTCGCTTTAATCATTATTTGAGCATATAATTTTAAAGAAACTTTTCATATGTTTCTTTACCTAATTAATAGTTTTATAGTATCAGTGGAAACAGTCACTTAGCACGGGTTTCATTATAGTGACCATAATCTGGTTTTAAAATTGTACTGGGGGGGAACATTTTACATGGTAGAGACAGTCAGACTCTCTTACAAAACAGTGCCAGTTACCAATTTAAACAATGGCATCTTAACACTGCATTTGCAAAAGCAGACTTTGGATTTAAGTTAACCAAGCAGGTATCCTTTACCATAACTGTGCATCTAACAGCAAATGCCAAAAAAAAAAAAAAGACAACAGGACCGAAATAACCATGTGAAAAATTTAACCATATGAGTCCTTTCTTTGCCTCATTCATTCCTTCTCTTCATGGCAGCTGTTTGCAGATTTCTCAGTGAAACTTGAAGATTTTAAAAAGATAGTTATAGCATTAAACATTTAGACTTGTGCTTAGTGAATTTTTTTTTTAAGTCTACCCATAAAGCATACTGATTTCCAATGCCTTGACTTCTGTTTGCCACTGTGTGTTCCTAAATACACACAAAATGTGGATATCATCTTTTTAAAATCTACAGGATTTTCAAAAATATACATTCAGCTCCTAAAATACAGGGACACATCTGAAAAATGTATCTTAAAAAAAACTCTTTAAAAAGTGCAGTGAGAGAGAGTGGATACAGTAAGATGCAAAAAATTTTAACAGTTCAAATTTTTACAGAGGGAATAATTACACTATACCTCTAAGGCTCCCAGTTATTAGGTTTTAAAATAACTATTTTAGCAGTAACTGAAAGAGCTCTCCTATAAAGCACAGACATTTTGACAACACAAGCACAAGTGAAATACAATGTATTTTTATTCTTTTACTATTTCTTTCTATAGTAAACAATGGAATAAACCAAAGAAAGCAAAAGACAAGTAGCACATTTATATTTTCTGTGTCAAACTTTTCAAAGGAAATTCCAATTTACTCATCTTACAGATACCTGTTCAACATTTGAATATCTTTAATAAGGACAGAAGTAAACTCCAAAGGAAGAGAAAAGAAATTGAAATCAAGCTATATTTCTCACATAATACTTCCTATCTTGTTTATATAGTCTGTGAATTAACTAATTCAGGGTTACTCCTTAATATATTCCTTTAATGCATTTACTCTTTGCCCTTTCTGTCCAAATTCCTTTAAAAACTACAGGTCAGTATTGTCCTGAGAAGGTCATTCTGTGTCTAATCAAGGCCAAGACTCAACCCTTGAGTTGTTTGACTTCAACAGATTTACATCTGAAATGAGTCTAAAGCGATCAAGCCCTTTGAAAGTCCACTGGGAATATTTTGATTGGCTAGGACTAAGTATACAGTCTATAAAATAGTTCCACGAATGAAAGGAGAGGCCAGGCTGGGAAAAAAGATACTGATAGCTTTCCTCTGAATTATTCATTTTAGATTTTTATGTAGTGCTTCTTCCTAAGCCATATAATACGTGGCTATATAATCTATGTGGAGTCCTCACTGAAGCTTGTGGTGTTATGCTGCAAACATGTCTCGTTTCACTTCTCAAAGCTTTGGTTCAGCAAAATCACTAAAACGTATTTGACTTTGATAATATAGTTAAAATCACTTCATCCAAACCATGTGCTCAAGTTCAAGGGTGAAAATGACATAAATTAAAGTATTCAAAAACTATGTGCTGTCTAAACCAGACATCTAGGTCGTCTTTACAATAGTTAGACTGTAATATGCCTGCACAGACTGATTAATTCCCTCCAAAGATGGAGCCTAATACAGGTGGTGTTAATTGTCCTCCAGAGATGCTTGCTTTTCTCCATTAATTATTCAGGGAGCCTAGACAACAAGCTAGGGCAAGGAAATTAAAATGCCTTTCAAGAAGAAAGTAGGCCCAGATGTCATCAGTGGGATTTAAATAATAATTTTAGCCTGCTGTCCTTAACAGTAATGGCAACATTTCTACAGGCTTATGAAGAAGATGAGGCAGGTTAATCACAACTATCTGACTCAAGAGTATTGCAGTATTGCTGTTTTTAACATATATCTATTATATTTAACCAGTTTTGGTATAATATCAGTACCATGTCCCAACCCAAAGTATCATTACCTAAAGTGAGATTTTTTCTTTACTCTGTTGTTCCTGAGACTGAAATCGATATCGTTTTCAGGGATCATAAAGCACTCCGAGATCATGGTAGCTAATCTCATCTTTAGTTTTTACCATTTGTTGTAATGGATATCTTGTCCTGAGAGCACTTGAGCTTTCTTTTAGTTTCCAGTGACACTACCAACGGAAACCAACAATCTTTCCAACTTATTTTATGTATTCTTTTTTTTGCCCATTATGCCTCCACTGGGACTCTTCCACCACAATTTTTCTTTACAGAAATGCTACTATTCATTCCCCGCTTTGTTCCAAGCCATCACCATGAACATTTGTTACTGGGTATATAATTTTATGCTTGAGGCTCCACCTATCAAAAATTGCTGCATCAACATCTTGTCCTCTGATCATAACATAATTATCACTTTCAGAGATAATGAACCTCATCAAGGTCTTCTCTTCTCATTTTCATTTATGAACAAATTTGGCTACTGCCAGGAGTTAATGAAACTAAAAAGAGAAAGAGAGGAGGCAACGCTGTCAGACTGATATAACACTGCTGAGAGAGTGACAGGATGGTTTTTAAAAGATCACTGATGCAAGTTGACTGCCAAATATCCAGCTGAACCTTGAATGGGACCAGGTGTCCTGCTTTAAGATTAACAGAATTTTATGGGATACTTAAAAGCATGTTAGATGCTATAATTAATGACTTAAAAGTTTTCTGAGCTCAGAAAAAAATCAGTTTGACTATGCATTGAAATATTCAGTGTTTTTCTACTAAAATGGATATTTTCAAATATTCCACGACAGGGAACACAGTCATTGCTACAGCTAACAAAATCTAGCAAATCATACATTTCAAGGTGCTCTTTTTGACAATAGTTGGCATCAAGTGTTGGAGAGAAAGAGGGAAGGAACATTGTAGTGAGTAATTATAGCAAGAATTTCTCCAAAATCCATCATTAGCTTATACAGTGATGCATGTGGACCTTTACTAATTTCAGATTTTTTCCTAAACCCCAAACCAAACCAATAACATTTTCTTTAATTTAACTAAGAATAACCTAATTCCTCGATGGTGCATATTCATATTAACATTCTTTCTATACAGAATCAAAGAAGACTAATATATGATTTAGTACTATAATACGTGTAATCGATAATACATGTCTTTCAATGTATGTGATGAATGGTTACCTAAGCTCTATAGTAATAAACAACCTTCCCATTTCTGGACTTCAGAACAAAGTATATGGGGTTTTTTACTGTATTTTAAACCACATGTACATTACCACTTTTATAAAAGAACTTTTTAATACAATAGTTAGCTTTTGTAGAGCTGCTACTTAATATCGTTCTCTCTGTAGGTGAATATGAAGAATTAGACTTCTTCATGCTATTTTGATGTTAGGAATTAACTTTTTTACAGTAGAAATGAACCAATACAATATTTATTTCTACCGTGTCATGTGCTTCTGTGGTATAAGACACAGTCACTTCCAGAAAAAGTTACCTTTCTGATATTGTGGTTCCTATTATTTAATGGATCAATTCTAGAACCGAGAACTTAGTGGACTACTTAGAATTAATAGGGAGACTGACAAAGAGTGAGAATTTGATATGTAGTTAAATTAGTAGAACAGGCACCTAAGTTCTTTTCAGAATCCAAGCTGATACTCTTATCCTATTATTATTGTTATATTATCTTAGTAAAAAAAATTTTGATTCACAGTAAGCTCACTTTTATAAGCTTCTCTGGCCTGGGACCTTTTTCACACAACTGTAATTCCGACATCTGGTAAGACTAGTTTACAATTTATATTCCTTATAATGAGGCTATAACATAAAATGTAGGAGAAAGCAATATCAAACAAAACCAAAACCCCAAAGGAACAATAAGGACTCAAGGAAAAGGCAAAACCACAGAAATATAAAAAGAAGACTCATGTTTATTTAATGAGTTCTCCTGATGGGGAAGAGAGCCAAAATAACCACTGACATTTTTGTGATTTTGACTTTTTAATTGCTTGTTTGTTCCTCTGGGAAGCTTGCTCAAGCATCCGTTTTAGATTTTTGCTAGCTAAATAAAGTGGTTGTTCATGTACTTCAGATTGCATTTGTAACTACCTTCATTTCTTATCTGTTTTTGAATTCACTTTGAGCTGCACTCTGATTTGAGCTATAATGCAATGTCTCAAAAAACTAAAGTAATTGTACATTAAAACTTGCATATTTAATTAGACTACACAAACATAGAAGCAAACTAAATGCCATACTGGATTAGCCTAGTGGTCATTTTGTACAGTAATTTATGTTTAGAAAGAGCAGGACCAAGGAGCTTGAGGGACTGAGTTAAGCAACCTGTAGTTGGCATATGTATGGCATAATCTGCCCCCTTACACAGGTCACCTGCTGTGTTCTAACTTTTAGAGACTGATTTAAGGATAAAAGCCATAAAAGGCAGAATTTAACTTCTGAAGTTTTATTTGTCATTAATTTGGAGGATTCTGACCTGATCATGATATAGATACTCAATTCCTTTTTGAATCTCACTAAATTTAACCTAAATAAATTCTTGAAAGCAGCAGTGTCACAGTTTAACTACATTTTATATAAAAAAAACCAGATAGTCTTTCAGGTTTCAGCCTTTGAACTAAATTGAATGTGCCCACGTGCCTGTGTTACAAAACAAGGAGATAAGTATTCTGACTCCACCTTGTCTGTCATTAATTATTTTGTAGGTTTTCTTCATGTTCTCTCTTATTCATCTCTTTTCTAAAACAAATAATAAACCTAACATCTTCAGCCTCCTTTCGTATGGCCTTTTTCCCTATAGCTTCATTATTTTCACCCTTCTTGAGCTTCTTTCATTTTGAAGCATCTTTTAAAAGCAAATTAACCAAAGGCCTAGATAAGACTGCAATACTGACTTGTAGACTCTTTCCCATTTGATACTCCCAGCTGTTCGGTTTGTTTCTGACTGGCATTTTTGAGAAGATTTGAATTTCTTTTTCTTACGCACCCTACCTTGCTTTTGGCAATACTGCATTTTGTCTGCTTGTCAAATTGCCCATTGTCCTGACTGGTTACAGCTTCCTGGAGCTCTTCACAGCTCTTTCTGGTCCTGATTAGCCTAAATAATTTATTATCATTTGGTGATTTATTGTCTCATTGCTCAGTTGCTTTCCAGGGACAGTTCTTGTATGAAACACAACTATTCATCATTTCTCACAATAAAACTTTTCTTCCTGTTGGTCCTCTAGGTAGATTTTGATCCATAACTATACTTGGCCTTTCCGTTCATGTGTACTTCATTGCTTAGACTCCTGACTGGAGTCTTGTCAAGTCTTTCACAAGACTGTGAAAGTCTACATAAATTATACGCACAGGATCTCACTAAACTTCTACATTCAAAGACTTCTGAAACATTCAACCATGTGTGCTTTTTTCTTTTTTTCCCCAGCTCGTTTTTCTCAGAGAATTAACATTCTCAGCCTTATTTGCTATGTATGAGTTCATGTACCAGTTTGTGTGACTATAGGCCTGTTAGTTCCTCCTAATAACTTTTGAACCCAGAGATAAATTGCCAACAAATCTGATGAGCTTCAGAGATGTTAAATTACTATGAATTTCATAAATGTAAGACATCAAGCAGAGACTAGAAGCCTTATTAGTATATCCACTGCAGGAAATAATGCAGCATGATGAACTCAACCCTTATTATACATCAGAGAAACCACACAGGGGAGATCTGTTGTCAATGTTTGAATCACAGGAGAAACTCCTGACAGCGTACACCTTACTAGATATATGAAAATTTACCTCTTGGTGAAAACATCTCTCGTGTGGATTCTTTAATGTCTGGTATAGCATGGACTTCAGTTGGTCTAATTAGCCGAGATGAAAAATTGTACATTCAGGGGAAAAAAAATCTGGAAATCAGGCTCGATAAGCTCTGGTGATCCTCAGACTACCTCTTATCCTATCATGTCCAGCTACCAGGTAGATATCTTGCAGGCCTTGCCCACTATTTCTTTTTCAATGTTTGTTTTTATAGTGACATTGGAGTCAATATGCAGATATTTTTCTTAGCTCTTTCATTAGCTATAAAAGCTTTTTCGAAGTGGCACTCCACAGATTTATAAAATGTGCCACTTTTTTCAATACTAATTTGCCCCCCAATTATTAGTACTTAGATTCTTCTTTTTTTCTGAAGGTTTCTTCCTCTCTAATTTGTATATTCCTTGGCTCTGAGTAACTTTGATCAACTTCAAAAAAAAATTCTCTTCTTCCAATATCCCATTTCTCTTTGCATGACAGCAAGCCTGAAAGGGAATGCAAAGGACAGAAAAGAATTGACCGCAGTGAATAACAGTGTGTCGTGGTTTAACCCCAGCCAGCAACACAGCACCACGCAGCCGCTCACTCGCTCCCCCCCCACCCAGTGGGA
>JAVKLA010000053.1:14972906-14999010 GCA_034782735.1 Sagittarius serpentarius | reverse complement strand
CATGACGTCCCATGGTATGGAATACCCCATTGGCCAGTTTGGGTCTGCTGTTCCGGCTGTCTCCCCTCCCAGCTTCCTGTGCCCCTCCAGCCTTCTTGCTGGCTGGGCAGGAGAAACTGAAAAGTCCTTGACTGAGTCTAAACACTGAGTCTAAACACTGAGCAACGACCGAAAACATCAGGGTGTTACCAACATTCTTCTCATACCACACAAAACACAGCACTGTACCAGCTACTAGGAAGACAATTAACTCTATCCCAGCCGAAACCAGGACACAGTGGAAGAGTGACAGTAAGGAAATATGGAAGGAGTGTTTTCCTGGCTGACAAGGAAAACCTCTTTCTCAGCTTTTATGGCTATTTAGGATTAAGTTTCTCATGGAAGAACTTTACCAGGATGCTATGGTAGAGGTCCCTAACCCGACTGTTTCACATTGACAAATATCCCATTTGTCATTGGGACTTTTTTTGTTGAAAACTTGAAAGTTTTCTTCTTTGCAACTAAAAGCTGTGATTCACTGGTCAGGTAACAAGAAATTCAATGTCAGGTTTTAGTTTTACAGTGAAATACAATTTTTTTAATGAATATTCAGTGTGGAATTGGAAAAGGTTCCAGGAACTGGGATGATATAGTAACCGTTTTTTTTTAACAGCCTTCTGTTAGGCCTGTGACTATTTTTTTCACAAATGAAACAGATGTTCTGCCTTTCTAGCATGTAGCCACTAGTTGAAGTTTATAACAGCTTTCAGGAAAGGATTTCAAGATACTGTTTGTATTTTCATCCAACTTTAGTAATATAGTGCATCATTTCCCCAGTATATTCTACTTACGTTGTAAGAGGGGTTTATTTAGGCATCCCAAGCAGTTACGAAATTTTGCCTATAGTTTTACTGAGTTTTTTACCTCTGATTCTGCATTGAATACAGTGAAATACACACAGTACAGGTCTTGTGTTCATAAAACTTAAAACTGAGGTGCTCTCAATGAAGTACCTAAGAGAAACTGGACGACGTTTTCATAGAGCAGCATTCAGCATCGCAGCAAATGAAGGAAATAAAGGGCTCTATTTCCTATCCCTGGCTGATGCTAAAGAGCTCTGAACAGCCCCTGAAGAACTGTTGGGAAGCATAGTATGAGCATGCATTTCCATCTCCACGGGAGAGAAAAGATCTTGAGAAGGTCTTGAGAAATGGAGGAAAATAGAAATTCAGGATGCAGCTGACTCCTCAGTACTAGTACCAGTGAAAGAAACTATCCAATTAATAACAAGAGATGATGGTCAGAAAAAATAGAAGAACATCCAGGCACAGGGAATTATACAAGAATCTCAGACATGAAGGACAGAGAGGATCTGGTTACAACAAACTCTCCAAACAAGGAATAAATCCTGATTTAGAAGATTTCAAAACCAGAATTTTTCTGAAGTCAGAGAAGATGATAGAGTTGATGCTCTACTGAGGGCTGAGAAAAGCTAGTGTAATTAGAATAAAAATCTGGAAATTCAGACAGCTCCCCTTTACTAGTAACAAATTGGACAATTGAATAACTGTGGTTAAATAAACTTTAAGAGTGAAAGAGGAGATACCTCAGAGGCTTACTGCATCGATATCCAGCAGGCATCCATGTATTGAACTTTTATTTTGTATAGTAGCAAACATAGTATGCCAGAGATATATGAACTTCTATATATTGAATTGAATATGATCTAACCAAAATCCCTCTAATTAAACAACAATACTTGGGTGGTTCAGAAAATTTGAAAGAACCTTTTTTTTACATGCTACATTCTAACACTTGGATTCCACAGCTGGATTGCACAGTTGTGCAATATTAATGTAGAATATATCAGAAATGAAGCTAGGACACTGTTATCAGGTTTTTTCTTTTTTTTTCCCTTTAGGGTGTAATTGTATCACCCCTTGTAGCTTGCTGAATTAGAAGCAGATAGTAAAACTCTCTTCTTACAGAAAAAAACAATTATTTTTTTTAACTGTTTTAGCTGCTTAACAATGTTGTACAACACAGCCTGAAGCGCTCTGAGCTGGTCACTTAGAAGACTGTCTCAAGAAGGTGACTATTATCATCAGAAGACTAAGAAGAAGTTTGAGCATAATTACTTGGCAGGCTGTTGTGCAGGGGCATGGGAGGAGGACAAGCATTTTTCTTTCTTTTCAAAAGGGACCTGGGTCTTTGAGTAAGACGTCAGCTAGATTTCTGCTGTAGCTTTCACAAGTTACAGTGTAAAGGTATTGTAGTACTTGGTTTGTCTGGAACCCGAAGAATTTAGGCAATTTCTAGCTAGAACTCTTGAAAACCAAATACCTGTTTACTAGTAACTCAGGTGTGAATACAAAAAAAGTTGAAGGCCTTTTTTTCAATGAGTTATATTAGATGTTTTACCTACTCTCACTAAAATGTTGAGGATGGAACAATTTTAACCTGATAATCTCTTTATAATTTCTCCTGAATTTTTTAAAATAAACTAATTACAAATTATCTGCCCTTGTAAGTATGCAAATATAAATACCTATCCTTGTATTTAAGAAATCTTAGCCTCCTTGGAGAACTTGTATATATGAGTCCTAAGGACATTTAAGAAGGAATTGGTGTTGTGTCCAAGGGGAGCTCTGCGATCAACTGAATTTGCTAAAGATTTCAGCATAAATGGTACTGTGGAGTCCTTTTCTCATATCTTTGAATTTCTAAGTAATTTAAGCAGTAAATGTAAGTGTGCAGTAGTGTACGACGTGGGGAGATTTACAGGATTCTACAACCACTGAAATTTGGAAACACCCACACATTCAAATGTGATCCTCCACTAACTATGCCAAACAAAGATCTTTATAGATACAGATGAAATTTAAATATAAGAAATAGTGTTGGCTATTCATTTATTTTATTTTTAAAAAAAGTTTTCTTATTCTAATTCCCGAAGTTGTTACTCCTGAAATTAGGCAAATCAGCCTTTATATAACAACAAAAATAACAGTTTTACACACATTACGTAACCATTACCAAGAGCATAAAGAATTGAGTAACTACTGATACTGGTTTCTACAGAATTTTACTAATATACTTCGGGGTTTTTTTAACAGTTTGGCAAACATTGACAGGTATTGGATATAATAACATCAGCAGGTATTTTCTTGAAATTTATGGCATGCGGGATGTTCTAATAATGTAACCTATCAATTGCATTAGTGGAAAGAGTCATATTGGACGGGTGAGGGTTATAACCGTTTCCCTCATTAAATACTAACAAGCTGGTTTTCATAACTGTTCTAATTTCATTATGTTCCCTACATTTTTCTCTGCTCGTTAACTATAATCCTAGTAATCACAGATCTGCTCATAGCAGCTTGTCTTTCTTAATTCATCTATCACTACGCTACACATTCCCTTGCAATCTGCAGCTTTCCTTAGTTTGTCAGACCTGTCAGCCCAACGTAGAGCAAAGAATTAGTGGTGAAGGGAGAGAGAATCAGTGTTCCAGAGAGAAAACTGAACAATATTAAGCAAACAGCAATGAGTTCTGAATTTAGATAGGTAAATCTAGGACTTTGCAAATTTCCAGGATTACTCAAAAATTCTGACTGAAGAATTGTGCATGAAATGGACAATGAAAGGGAATTAGACTGAGCATGAAGATTTATGAGATCAAAGTATCTAAAAAGTTCAAAAGAAAACATACGGGAACTGTCCTAAATAAAGAATACGGGAATGAATGCAAGGGATGAGGAGTGATTGAAGTTTCTTTCTCAAACAAAATTTTACAGAATCTAAGTGCAAATGGGTGTCATCACCCTAACAGTGTGGTTACTGACCCTATTTGTCTGTTCAAATGTTTCCTTTCTAAATAGAAATGCACCTAATTAATGATAATTAGAGTCATGACAAGAAGTTAAAAAGAAAAATATGACAAATTCCACACAATAAACTAGCCGGTGAACCTCTCAAAGTCAAATGGCAGATAAATGGAAAGGTGACTTGAAGAACATGGAAACTTTGAGGTGTATCACAGGGAGAAGAAAAACCCTAGAGATGCACTGATCTTAATAAAGAGCAGCAGATATTTTGCCTTTGACAAAGAAGCAAGTGATAGACTGCAGGTGATCAGCAATAGTAGTCAAAACAGGAGCAAACTGAAAAGCTGAAAAAGAGTTAAGTGTCAGGGCAAAAAAGAGCTCTGTTTTGAGAGAATAAAACCATATAATCTGTACTGCAAATAAAGAGACTGGTTGTCATGGTGCCTTCTGATTACTGGAATAGATAGAGGTTCCGGATTTCCTTGGTAGTATATGAAAGCCAGCCAGTAGATGATAGTCCTCACAGGAGCAGGTAAGAGTGAAATTAGCTTTTCTTTAGGAGACTGGTGAAATCTCTTAGACCTTTCAAACACTAAAGAGAAATGTGAAAAGTAGAGAAGTATTACTAAAGATTATACATCATATGTGCCATGATGTGCAGAAGAGAGGGCTTGGAATTGTTTGCAATAGTGAAGGATTAGAGAGACTTTGAGTTAGATGACCTCCAAACCAGAAAAGAAGAAATTCTCATATGTAGTTTTGAAGTCCAATAAACAGGCATCAAATTTACTTTAAGCTAGTTAGGAGATGGGGGGGGAGGGGCAGGGAGGACGGAGAAAACTAATTAATTAATGCATGCAGTACAATGTTCTAATGCATGAGGATGAGCTGACGAAGTAGTAAGATTTAGTATATTCATACAGTTGCATAAATGCAAGAAAAAAATAGATATAAAATGTCAGACATCATTCCCTAGTGATTCTGGTAGAATTCAAAGCTCATGTGAAAGAAAAGACACAGGCAGAACTGCCTTAAAGCTCTAGCTGGTTTGGGGAGTTGTGCAGGTACCTCAGTGGTTATTCACCTGCTAGTTAACATTAAAAAGAGAAGTTATCATCCTGCATTAAATAGATTCATGTGTCAAACTTATCTCTGTATCTCACTTTGAAATGTATTACTCACTTGGAGCAGAACCACCCTGCGAGGATGCAGGATAAAGTTTCCAAGATGTCAATAGCTGGGGGCACCATACCCGTATAATGCAAGAGTTCTCTCGCTCCATTTTCCCTGACATATCCCTTAGATGCAATTATTCCATTGGACGCCTCCGTTTGTGCAAAGAGAGCGAGCTGGTTGTAGGTCAGCCAAATTCCAACACATACAAAGCTAAAATCCTTTCTGGACAGGTTGCAGTGCTGTCAGTGTGTGCATGATTCCCTCTTTTTCCCCTTAGGTATTGCAGAAGACTCTGCAGGGTGGAAGTCAGATGATGTGTAGCGCAAGAGCTTAAGCCAAAGCTTGCTTGAGAAGACTGGGGTCAGTGCTCTCCCACAAAACAGGGTTCCTGCATTTCTTCCTTTCCCATCCCACCCCTGCTACTGCATATGCTGAAAGCAATAGCCTTTGTTAGAGTCAGCCATTTGCTGACACGAGCATTGCAAGTGCTGCTGTCTAGTCTACAACACTCCTCCTTTACTGTGATTGATGAGGCAGAAAACAGTGTGTACCTGGAATGCAGTTCAGGATTTAAGTGACCTAATATTGTCCCAGAATTCAACTAGATATAATTTAATTTTCTATGTTGCGGAGTCTGAATAATCTTTTTTTAATTAAATGTATCTTGGATTTAGTTTCATGCTCTTTGCACAAATATGTCCAGTATATCTTGTGGTATGGTTACTGTACACGGACAAGTATTACTTTTCATTTACATTTTATAGTAAATTTTGGCAACAAGTAAACAATGCAATGAATCAAATTAATGGAGAGGAGATACTTATTGTTGCATATTCTTTCTGTAGAAGTTTGGCTCCATGAGGCTACTGTGTTTAAAAGCTGATTTAATTAATACAGTATTTTTCACCGGATAAAAGCCATCTGCTGCTACTGGACATACATACCGCAGCGGTAACTGCGAAAAGGTATCAATTGTGCCTATTAAGTGGTCTGAGAATTACGACTAACAAATTATTCACACTAATTCAAAAAATAAAAAAGGAATAATGAAAATAACACAGAGCTGACAACAGCAACAACAGCGAAGTTTAAAAACCTTTGAGGAATGTTTGTATTTTTCACTGCGTACCACTTATATTTTTCAGCCAAAAGGGACTTACAGACAGTTAATCCTGTAAGGATTAACTATTTTGTTAACTAAGTTTCCCAGAATTATGTGTACCTAAGTTTTTTTTCAAAAGCTAGTTTTCTGATCAATAAGTTTTATTTTTGTTTTGTTTTTTTTTTTGTTTTGGGTTTTTTTTTTTTCATTAAACATTTGACTTCCTTAATAGGAATGCATCTCTAATCTGCTTGAGTTGAAACATCAACATTTTCCTTAGTACAGCCTGAAAATATGAAGGTAAGAATATTAAACTATCCCCATGGGGATTAAATGCATTCAAGGAAAAGGTGATTTGAAAAGTTTTGTCTAGATATTTAGAAGTTTGAGAGAGTCTCTCTGTAAAGCAGAAAAGCTGGGATGCCTGCTGTAGCCTGACGAGGTATTTGATGAAGCACAAAGGCAGAGTAAGTCCCAGATGGAGTATTACTGCCTTAAATATGCAAAAACGTAAAGTTTTACTGTACCCTTTCCATCTGTTACATCTCTCACTCGTATGCTGTAGTCAGCAGCTACATCCTCTGACCAGATGAAATAAAATATATTGTCAAAAAGTTCATTGGCAAAGGTTTTACAGCAAGCAGGAACTAGACTTGCTTGACTGCAAGTTTCCATCTCCAACCATGGAAACTATAAGCACTTTCCTTAATTAAGAGTTTTGAAGCCTTACTCGTTGTAGTCACTGTACTCTTAGTCCTACAGTTTGTGAGCGTGGTCACAGCTACAGCATCCTACCCTTACCTGCCCTACGCAAACCCTTTTTCCATTTTACCTCTCTCCCTCAAAAATGAAGAGGGCAAGTACACTACACCCAGGTGCAAATTTTTCCCAAAGAAAATGTACTTTGTTTAGTGCCTTCATTCTTTTGCAGAGAGTTCATTAAGCAGAAATAGGAAACTCTCCACTAAGTGAAGAGACTTAGGGAGCTGAGGTCTATGGATTTCAAAGTCCTGAGGACTCTTCAGCCTCCATATAGTCAATGTAGCAGTGCCCTCCAAACTGAAAAATAATTCTTCTTCCACCATGTCCTAAAATATATTACAGCCAGGAAAGTGGAAAGCATACACATGCATGGAAATCTGAAATATCATCAGATGAAATTACCTGCCTTGCCAGGCTCAGGCTATTTCTTTTAGAAAAATCATCTAGAAGTGATACCCCTCCTCATCTGCCCCTTCTCCCTCATTTTAAAGGGATTGAAATGAAAAAACTAACTTTGAAAATGCACTACTTTCAAGGGTAATGGGTGAATGGATTCCACTTTGTTATAGCAGCAAGCACTGTAGTCAGCAATTACACTTCTATCAATACAACTGGAGCAATAACTGGTTGTTTTGGTGTATCCTCGCCGCTTCAGAAACGTGAGAAGAGCTCTTTAAGAAGCAGCTTATCACAGTGTACAACGGTGCAGATTCAAAAAGCATGAATACTTCAGCTAAACTGCACAGACTGACAGACCTGAGGGGCTCAAGGGGCAATCTGATTATATACTCGGATCACTTCCCGTAGGCCGTTATACGTCACCCAATTGCCCCTGAACTGAGTTCAGTAACTTGCATTTCAGCTAAAGCGTATCTTCGAGGATAGAATCCAATTTTTATCTGAAAAGAAGGAAAATTTAATAATTCCCTTCAAAAAAGAATGAGAACTTGGTTGATGAATTGTAACAATTTGAAGTTTCTCCATCAGTAATGTATTACTAGCCAACAGTGGGTCAGTGACCTGTATGAAACACTATAATGATCTCAAGACGCATCACAAAAATCTATCTTAACTCCGACTAATTGGCATCTCTGTCAGCACTTTCAGAAGAAATTGCAAGAACTGAATGAGCACTGAAAATGAGCTACTCTCTCATGGCTACAAGGGAGTGTTTTCGGCTTAAAAGTTGAATTTGTTTTGGAAGACATATAAAAATGTGCAGTACTAGTGGCTCTGCAGTATCTGTTCTCCTGAGAAATACAGAACTTCTGTTTCCAGAATTCTTGGTGAAACAACTCTGTGAGTGTCCCAGTTATACCTATTAATAAATGGGAAAAATCCAGAAAGTGTGGAATAAACCAATTCATTATACAAACATACAGGCAAAACTTTGTTGTACCTCCATGGCTGGACATTAGAGATGGCAAAACAGTTTTTCCTTCTTCATATCTTCACTTAGATACGGTGTATTTAAAACAAGTTCTTCACCTACTGTTCTCATTGCTTTGGGGAATACAAAACAGGCATGCCAGTCTTTTTACTGATTGTTGTCAACTCTACTTAGTGCTTTGTTATATTATTATACATTAATTTGTGATTTTATTATTGCTGCAGGGCATATACACATCATTATGTTTCAGGGCAGTGGCTCGTCATTATGGTGATTATTCAAGAACGATGTGTTGACAGCTTTAATGGGCCAATAATCCAGTAATGAAGGCCCTGTAATGGAATTCAGCACTGTTGTGAAATTATTCAGTACTCCATAGTGATATGATTTGCAGAGTTATAAAGCTGTGCAAGTAGAATAATCTGTTAATACATCTTTTTGCAGATTTTCAGAGTTGTTATCTATGTGTTTATTTAGGAATGCTGGCTTTCACACCTGTGATATTTCCTTGAGCTATTGGGGACTTTTTTGATAATACGGCAATTTGTGTATTATTTTACCAGTTGTCTGCAACCAGATTTTTAGAAAACTTCATTTGTTTAGATAATAGTCATGAAACTAGAAAAATTATGGGAAGAAAATACTACTTTCTGTAATGAAAGTGATTTGTTATACTTTGCAAAAGAACTTATGAAATGGGTATTCCTTGTATCTTTACGAAAATGAGGACAAATATAATGGAAAGATAAAAAATTAATAACTTTTATGACTTTAAATGTTTGGTAAATGGTAAGACATCAGGTGAGTGTGAAGCTTGTAACAGCAAGTTTTTTGTCTTATTTTCCTCATTTGCATAGATATGTTTTTGAGTGTATAAAATAAAAATTTCACTAAATCAGAAAATTTTCGTACACTAGAGAATATAATTGTACAAGATTATTATATATATGTACATGTGTGTATATTTATGTAGCTTACATGCATGTATATATTTTGGTATTACTCTCTGATGACATAAAAATATAAAAGTTTAGTTTCTGTGTTCAATTGTAATGTGATTTTCTGTGAGCCATGCAAATATAAACATTCTTTTCTCTGCATCTCACTTTCAGAAAAAACAATACAGTGGGAAATAGCATTGTCATTTGCAACCATGTGCTCCTGAGAATATTCTGAGGGAGGAGCAAAGAAGTCTCCAGAGTGGATGATTTTTGTTAAGAAACTGTTGCCATCACAAACATGAAACAAAACAAAGTAAATCTACTTGCGACCACAAGTCTAATAAAAATAAACTATTTTAGAGATAATCTGTGGTGCTACACAAGGATGAATGCTGCAGGAATAGAAGATAACAACTTGGACTAGTTAAGTACATACCAAATGTTTTTCCGATGAACTGTCTAAAGAATTACTGCTGACAAAGAAATGGAAAGACAGTTATCACAATGTCTTTACTGCCTTTACACACAGCTCTCATTACTTCCTTTACAGTCAGCTGCACAAGATTGTAAGCAATCACAGGCTGATCTCACTGTGTAGTATTTCTCATATTCATGTCCCTTCTCTGACTGAGAAAATATTTTCTTGTTGCTGACTTTGATCTGTGAGTACAAATCCAAACCAACACTTTCTTTTGCGATCAGCGTGGGCTAGATGTAGCATATGCAAGTCATCATCGCTAATGAGACCTCTTTGTTTAAGCTAGTATAAAAAGATAATACCCAGTTTCTTTGCTCCCTAGCAATACTACATAGGGGTTTTCCTATAATTTTTGGATATGCAGACCTGAGAAAACCTGAGATAATCTACTCCTCAAATATGAGCTTTAACTTTTTTTAAGATTCGTTCACTGTTTTGTAACTCTCTTTGTTCTGCAAAGAAATTTACTGTTATTGTTTAGAGGCTACAAGTTTGATGCATCATCTGTAATCATATTTAAGTAGGAACTTAGCAGCTGTTTTTAAATCATGTATGATTCAGGTTGTATTGCCTTCACTGGGTACTAAATTTCAAACCTTGATTTAATATTTTGGGAAGCTAAGACAAAACTGAATACAAGGTGATAACAAGTGATGGTCATGATATTATCTTAGTGCAGTAAATTAAAGACATTCCAGAATCCACCTGATAACGTGGGAAACAATTTTAGATTACAAAGTGGCTTGGCAGCACTGGAAAAACTTTGTGAGAGGTGATCTGAAAGAACAGTACAGAAATAATCACAGAATTATTAAACTGAATAAAAGCTGCAGATTTGCTTTGATGTTATTCATGATCCTGTTTAATTTTTAGTGCTAAGGTAGCGCAACAAAATAATTTAAAGGTCGATGGTGCCCAATACACCAGGACACTAGTCTGCAGTTATCTGGTGATTTCATGGCTACCTCTTGATAGTTTTTCTTCATATGCTTCAAAGAGAAAATTACATCAATGAGGTAAAACCTGTCACATTAAATCTCAAATCAGCAATGCCGGAACTTGCCTTGCTTCATGATAAATTGAGAAGAAAATTATTTAAAAATGAGAGCGATAATGTTAATTGTGACAACCTGCTAATGGAAAAAGATGGTCTAGATCAAATTTTTGTGTATCAGATTGTTTACCTGCTGTAGTTTATAAAGTACGTGAAGGGATTTTTTTTTGTTCTTACTACTGTTGTTACTTCCTAGAGCACAGTGTATGCTGTGCAATATACACATCATAGCAAACTGAATACTGACTACAAATGATTACAAGGCTGGAGGAAACCCATCTGCAAAGTTTTGTTCAGACAGAGCTGAGATAGGATTGAAAAAGAGAAAAGCTGTACACCAAGGTCATATAATACTCTTTACTTCATGGAGGTAGGTGACTATAACAAAAGAGAAAGAAATAAATCATTCAAGTAGACTGGCTGAAGATATGATTAGGTCACTATTATCAACATTTAAGGTGAATGATATAAAAATTGTATGCACTCAGAAAAAGGATGCTGATTGTATGGTACACTGTGAGTATACCATATAGCATTGATTTAAAAAAAACCAAAACAACAAAACCCCAAATAAAAGAAGGTATAAACAGAAAAACATTCAAATGTTCCAGAAACTGGAGCACACAGAACAGAGAAAGACAGCAAATGTATTCCTGTGTGAATGAACACTGTCTATATAAAAGGAAGTGGAAGAGACATCAAGTCGCTAGGAAAATGGGTTTTCTTATTGTTTTTTCTTCTAATTCCCACACATATGTCGTCTTTGTATGAGGCAAACTTGGCCAATCTGATTGTTCAGATTCTAGTAGAAGGCACATGTCCTGAAATTAATTCAAAAGGCAACGAGCCTGAGAGATTTAGGAAGCTCTGTGGTTGGTGGAATGTAGGGTATCTTCAGGATCCACCTTTATATATAGTCATGGAACTTTGATTAAACAGGAAGATTTTAACTGCAAATACTACTATATTCTGAATTATCTTGTATGGCAGTACTGATTTAAAAAGGGTTATCTGTAAAAGAAGTTTCTTTCTTTCTTTTTACTTGCTGTATTTAGTGAACTTGTGGTTGACTTGGGCTTTTATCAATTAAAAAATGAACAAAATAAACAACATTTACAAGAAAAGGTGAGCAATCAATGGGCAGAAGACAAGGTTTCACTCAATAAACATACATTTCTATAGTAAAAGGCCAGGAAAAAAAAGACCGAGTTACTATTTGTTTAATCTATAATTCCTTCTGATGAAGCGTCGTACCAGAATACTCTGACTTGTTCTCCTGGAACCTGTAAGGACGTTTCTCTATATAGGTAATTGCAAGAGATTGATCACTAATCTCTTGTTCATTTTGTCAGAACAGAAAGGAATCCTAAAAAATTTCAATATGTAGCATTAATCTGACACTGAAAGAAAGGAAATCGATGTTGGTACTTCGTGTTCACAGAATCACTTTCTGTACATCTATGTGAATATTTTTAAATCTAATTTAAGGGTTTTATTTCTGTCAATTTAACTTCTCCATATGCATGAACTTACAGAAAGGTGATACAGGATGGATATTGGACTAGGAATGGGAATAATATTTTTTTGTCTTCAAGTGCTGGTCCACATGTGTACAAAATTTATGGACTGAGTCAAAAGTACTAAAACCTAAAATCTCTGCCAGTAAATACCCATGTCAGCTGACATGACATCCATAGCTAATAAAGGTTCTTCTGAAATCAGGGCCAGATTGGCTACCAGTAGGCTTACATGTCCCCAGGTTTTTTTGCAGGACCAAAAAGGGTGGCTTGGGTAGCCTGAGAAACAGCTAGGCAAGTAGCACTGTTGAAGAGCTGCAGCCATAGATTACACCAAATCCTCAACATTAGGATGTTATATCAACATTCCGCAGCTGTCATTGTGGTGTTGTATCAAGTGGTTAGTTATTTTTTTTCTTGCCCCACCATCAGGATTGAATTTTATGGCAAGATTTGAAGCCCTTAGCAGACCTTAGCTGCATATGCAAAATTTTCTTCTGGAGCATCTCTTGTTGTCAAGTATTATTTCAGCCATTGCATTCAGATTTTCAGCAGCATGATTTGTGTTCTTCCTGGGTTTGGTGCTGCTGTCCTTCCCTTTCTGACTGATGCTGTATTTTCTCCTGTGCTTCACCATCACAGAAAGAATAGTGATGGTTCTGGGTGGCAAGTGAGCTTCCTTTTCATAGCTTTGTCAGATTCTTCCTAAGAGACATAGCAAAACATTGATCTGCTCCATTGGCTATTTGGGCATTGGAGAAAAACATTCCTGCCAAAAGCACTTCTTTATGTATTCTCTAAAACAACGAAAAAGCCCCATGATTAAAACAGGTAGAAAATTCTTCCAGCCTTGAAATAATCACAAATAGTGCTGGTGTGCCACTTAGCCTGGCTCTGCGTTGTGCAAAAGCCTCAGATAGTGTGCCACAGAGGGAAGCACGGGTCCAGTGTCGTACAGGGGGAGGGGGAGGCTGTTGGAAAGAGTCTCATTCAGATGCAGCTCACGCTGTGTTGTGTAAGAATGCATCCGAGTCTTTATGACTTTCTAGGGTAGTAAATTTTCATCCTGCTGACAACAGGAGTAATTGCTGTGTGCAGAATAAAATTGCCTGTTTAAAAGTTTAAGTTCTATTTTTATGAGCTATGCTTCCTTATTTCTTATTTTAACTTATCCAAGTTCATCATTACTGTTATTACTACTCGTGATAGTTATGTTTGTGGAGAAAGTATAGAAAATTTTGCAAATTAATGTGTTGCTATGGAAGACAGAGAAGTAATATTATTTCCTTGGTACCAGAAGTTGTATATTCCACATTATCTCTAGTATTGATTGTTGATGATTTAAAACTCTTTTGGCATTTTGGAGGTATCTACACTGAAATTTCTGCAAAGGGGTTCAGAGTTCTCTTGTGAAAAGATGTTGTACTAGCTCTCCACTTCAGTAAAATTACACAGAAGAAAGGAAAGCCTTCACTAATAAACAAAGCCTCTATAGACACCAGACTAAGCTTATATTGTCAAAGCTGTCTCTGCTTGTGCTAACATTCTCACTGAAAAATAGAACCATACAAAAATTGAGCAACAAAAGGATTAAAAAGTGAGGAAATGTTAATATACTCTAGGTGATCTTCCACACACACACAAAAAAATATATATATATATATGCGGGATTGTGTTCTGTAAGCAGTGGCTCAAGCAGAGCTGACAAAAGCCTTTTTTCTCCTTTAGAGCCACTGAAAAATGTGTCTACTTGCTCAATTTTTTTTTTCATATCAGAGCATAGATCAAAGCCTCTGTACCAGTTCAAGCTTTCCTTGAATTTTGTAATCCACTTTAAGTCTTGATTTTTAAACTCTGCTTTCCATGGACCAGAAAAGAATCATCAGTTGTGGTAGGTCTTATGACACTTAGCATTAATTAATGTGCAACTCAACATATCCAATGTGCTCATAAACACATAAAACATAAGAAGTCTAACAGGTTAAATACTATGCCAGAAATTCATAACTTATAAAAATCTATCAAGTTCTATTAGGTAGATTCCTGTTATTAGTAGGAAAGAAGCATTCTTGCCCTTTGCTTAAGGAATATGATGGTTTCCCATAAAGAAAGTTTTCATCCATCGCAAAGACATTAAGAATATCAACAGAATTGTTAATATCTCTCCAATTGTAAAAATACTAACAATGTGATGTTGTGCCTTTTTCACAGAGAGTATAAAATACTTGCAGTGAGCTATTTCAAATCTATGTCACAAAATCACTTGAAATACAAATTTTTTGATCTTGAAGTAGAGTTGAGTATATTGGAAGTTAAACATTTTATTGCCCTCACACATAGTTTCACGAAAAGTTACAGATCTCAGATAAATATCGTGGGGAACATTTTTTTTTTTCAATAAACCATGTGCCTTTTTAGAAGAATCCAGCTGGAAATAATGGTACTTCTTTATTTATTTAGAAAATTCTCCAAACTGTTTAGAATATATAAGTGGGTCCTTTTGAAATTTCAAAGCTCAGAAACGCTTCATCTGACTTACTTCTCTCGTGCACGTGTGCTGTTTCCTTCTTTCACATCTCCCACTTTTTAGACAGGCTTATTCCTCTCCCACATGATGTTTTCTACTTTGAAAGAAACAGAACTGTGGTCAGTTCTTTCACATATTGACAGGGTTTATACTTCTGGTTTTAGCAGTGCCTTTAGCATCCTCGGTTCTGATAAAAATCTATTGCACCCCAGGCTAAGAGGCACGTGTGTCTTTCTCAGAGTGTTAATTCCACAACTGACCGGGTTTTTTTCTGTCTACTGCTGCTTGAGGTTGGTTAAATATCCCTTCCTGCAGACAATTAATCTATATGAATTGTAAAAGAACAAAATCAAGCACAGTATCTATTTAAATATTATAAATGTTTCATTTTCTCCTGATAAAATTAAAAGTGATTGTGCTGAGACTGTTTTTACATTTCTTGTGTCTAGTTATGAATATGCAGAAAACTACAGTAATCCAATCCTGCTTTTCTGCATTATTCATGTTTTTGTTTCTACATGTATTAAGTACATATCTTATGTGAAACATGGGTCATTTTCAAAAGTGCGTCCCTTTCTGTGTTTGGGTATTCACACATTACCACTTGAAACCTGTAAAATAATGTCATATGAGTATGTCAAGCAGTTACAAATAATGGAGTAATTTCACTGGGTCAAAATATAGCCTCAGTTGTCTGTGAAGAGGCAAAATCCTGAATCAACAATCTTTGCAGCACTGAGTTAGCATCCAAGCAAACTTTTTAATGTTTGCACAGAGGTATGCCTTAATTGGTAAAGCCAGGTAATAGAGTCAGAACTGACGTTTTCTTTGGCTTTTCCTTTGGCTTCCGTTCTGACATTAGACAAATAAATTACCTGCTTCCGGCAAAAAGATGTTGTATAATATCCTTTTCAGATGAAGTACTGTGTTCAATCTGAGATTAGGAGTGGGAACACTAAGACCCTTGATAAAATATGAAAAATGCTCTTACCAGATATTATCACCATAACTTTGCAGAAAATACTTTCAAAAATCTGTTTTGTCAGTATACAGTGCTCATAATAAATAGATTTTTATTATTTGTTAGTCTGTATGTTTCATTTATGCTTTGGACCTTAGTTCTGTTCCAAAACTTGAATTATTTAGTTGCTTAAGACACAGGCGTTTTTAAGACACTGGAGAAAAAAATAATCTAAAACTGAAGTCTGGAAATGGAGAGTTATTCCATTCATGTTGTGTTCTATTTCCAAACTAGGTAATCTTCACCTGGAGATCCTGTGGGTGGATCTTATGTTTTGTTACATATTGAACAAGACCACAAGTTTTAAAACTAGTGAGGAGGGCTTTTACCAGGTACTGATGAAGGCAGTAAGAGATCTTCTAGTGACAGACATAGTGATTGCAGCACTTGAACTGTGTCCTTTCACCTCCCTCAGTTTCTTCTGTAAAGGAAAATTCAGTCTCTCCACTTGGATTACTGGACCAAAGAGTTTTACCTTCTATAAAATGCAGGAAAGTTTCTTAAAAGTGAAAACCCATCTAAAATACAAAGGTTAACTGCAGACAGGATGGATACGTTTTTCTATGCCCACCATGTGTCCAAGTGTATTACCAGGAAAATGAGACGAGGGAGCAAGAAGGAAGCGCCTGTTGCACAGCTAGGGACAGCCCAGTGCGCAGCAGCTTTCACCCCACTACAGGGCAGGGATGGGGCGATGTACATACTCAGACCCAAGAGCTACCTTAAAGTGTTGTAACCACTCTGTATAGAGCTAATACATGAATAATATTTTTAAATGGACGGACAGGCAAACACAATGCCATGGAAAAATATGTGCGCAACATGCAGAGTATGTTGTGAATCACGCTGATGCAAACACCTGTTTGAGTAGACACTAGGCAGCTTCTTTGCTAAGGTTAATTCACATATTCACATCTTTGTGTTTATTTCTGAAAAAAAAGTTTTTTCTTAGACTCAACCAAGCTCAACTTACATTAATGACAAGATTTATACTGAAGTTTGTGCCTTTTTGTTCAAGTCGTTGGTAAAGACATTTGTTTCACCTTTGGGTAAATTATTGGCAAACTTTCTTCAAGAACAGCTCAGAAGAATTCAGACTGTTTGCTGATCTATGATCATTTTTATTATAAAGTGAGAATGTTATGCTTAGGCTATTCTTATCCTTTTTTTACTGCTTCCACAAGACACAAACTTCAGAACTGTTGTTTCCACAAAGGCTGAACTCAGCAATATGTTCTTAAATAATTGCTGAGAAGCCTTTATGCTGCTTTATTCAAGTCAGATGAATTTTCCAGAAACAGAACCACTGAAAGTCTTAGTAGCAACAGATAGACAAAGGAGATAGAAAAAGGAGATAGTGTGTATTGTCGCTTGTATTTTTATTTTCTTTGGTAGCTTGATTTACTCCAGAAAGAAAAAGGTTTTGTGTATTATCCAAGCAATACATGTTTACACTACTATCAGAAAAATCACATGCAGCTGGAAAAACTAAACAAACTGTGATCTGCTGTTCCTGCTGTTGCTGATAACATCAGCTATTATTTTGTCTTGTCCTTCCCTCCATGTCTCTGTCAGATAGATTGCCATAACATATCTGGAAAGGGCACGTGTGATACATATGACACGATTCATTTCATCAAAGGTCAAAATGAGATGGAGCTTTGTCTGACCCTACAAGAACAAGTCACCCACCATAATTACAACATTTTCTACTGACAAAACAAGACAGCCAACAGACGCTGAAGGAGAAAACAGAAACCTGTGTGGAGGTAATCCAAAGTCTGTGGCTGTCTCACCCTAATCCAAAGTCTGTGGCTGTCTCACCCATTCAATGTGATGGTGTAAGGGCAAAGACAATAGCTGAGGGCGGAAGCTTAGATGTATTTCTGTGAGGCTACTGCACAACCCTGGGAGCAGATGCAAGGGAAATCAGGTTTGCCTGCTTTCCCTCAGCAGCCGCATACAGCAGCTGTTTTGAGCAGCAGAGCCATCCTTCTTCACATTAATTCCCTCAGAGACTCTGAAGCTCAAAGCAAAACATTTTCCATTACCACATTTAGAGTTAGGTGACTATGTACAGATTCTTACTCCTTCATAATTCCATAGAAGTTCAACCTTTTCCCACTCCTATTCCTACTCCTCCCTGCTTCATTATTTCTGTATTGACAATGGACTTTCTGGAAAGTTATTTGTCCAGTGTTAAGCTCCTGATTAGTACACAAAGACCTCTAGGAAAATGTCTCCATCGGCTGAGAGTCTTTTTTGTCACCTTTTTCTTCTTTCCAATTAGCAGTCAGGGTAAACAGTTTCTTCCACAGGGCAGCAAGCACCATTACTACCCAACTCTTTCATCAAACTAAGGTAAACTGGGTAAAAGAAAACAGGTCAGCAAGCAAAAACTAAACCAGTATTGGCTGGCCCAACAGCATCACAGACTGCTGTTTGAATGGGGTGGTCTGACTGGCAGGGAGGGAATAGGTTCATCATGGACTAGGAAGGCAAGCAAAAATACCCAAGTCATGCATCTTGGGCATTCCTGCACCTCTGGAAGAAACAACAAAACCAAACCCCTCTCGTTTTGGTGTCAGAGGTTACTGCCTTTCATCTCATCCTCCTCTAGGATAACTGGAACAAACCAGAAGTTTTAAAGTTTCATCTCTAAAAAGAAAACTTTGTATCTAATTGACAGTTTACACAAACATCCTTATCCCAAAACTGAGGTCCAATATTGGTAAGGAAAAGTGTGGATACTGCTTGGTAGACAGTTCACTTGAAGAATAATAAAAGGAACTAACTAGTCATAGAGCAATAACGTACGTAAATACTTGGTTCACGTGGACTCAGGGTGAATCACAGAGAGCAATGAGCCCACATGTTTCTCCAAGGGATAGGTATGCAGTACATTGTCATATTAGAGCTTTCAGTGCTATGTCTGCACTGTAATATATCTCAATGAAAAGGCAGCAAGTTGGGAACGAAGTTGAGAGCTTGACATGTCCTCTGCAGATTCTATGTATTCCTTGAATTCCTCAGTAACCAAGTCAGAAAAACTTATGCCTCCTGGAGCATTTTGGATTTTCCAGCTACATCAGTTGATCTAATAAATATCCTGCTTTGCGACGCTCGTGTTCTTAGATAATCCTGGCTATATTAATATGACTACACCACAGCTGTACTACTACAGTCAGGAGTTGGTATTTCCTGCTTGCTTTCCCTTTTGCTCTCCTAAATTAGGACTTTAGTTTGCGTTTGGTCTAATTTTTTCTCTCTCAGGCAAGGCAGCATGATGATGTGTATAGCATGATGCATTTAGCTTCAGGCTAAGAATTAGGCCATTCTTCATTTTATGAGCATTTAGCTTCACTTACACAGACTCCAGTGTTGAATGTGATGGGGCATTTGGCAGGCAGGTGCGGTAATCAGCTTAGCTTTTGTCACAGGGGTATTCCGGGGAGTTGGAGCAAAGAGATACGGCTAACAGCAGCTTAACATTACTCCTGCTATACAGTTTACTACTTTCCTCACTTTACCCAAAACTTAGTCACTCTTAAATATATCCATATTTAGCTGTATCCTTCTAACTGAAAAGATCATTGCAAGTTTTATGCTCTGGTTGGATGTACTGTATATGATGCAAGGATACCATTTGAAGTTATATTTCTCACTTGAATGATATGAATGTTCTCCCCCTGTCTTATAAATGTCTTGATGTGTTTCTTTAATTGAAAACAGCTGCAGTGTTTCTGAAAACTATTGTCCTTTACTAGTCTTTCCAGCAAGGAGGAGTGACATTGTCATTCTTTTATGCTGCATGAAAGCTTTTAACTTGCAAACACAGCCTCTCTCACTCACATAGTATCTGATTTATGTACTCTGAAAAAAAGAATAGATGGCAGCAACATTTGCTTTTTAATAACATACAGGAAAAATACTTCAAAGTCAGCCATGCATGAAGGAAACATACAGGAAGGGACCTTAAATACAAGCTGCTGACAGATCATGAACCAAAACTGCCTTTTATGGATCTTGAAGAGAAAACTTTGTAATCATCTATGCCATCGGTAGTGACAGTATACTCACTGAAATCACTATACCAGGGTTGTAAGGCTTGGGATTATCTGAAAGAGTAGGGAATGTTCATTTATTCATGAAGTAGAACCGAAAAGCTTCTGTGTAGTGTTGGGCCTCTCTTTAATTAGAAAGTCAAGGAAGTAAAGCGTTAGTTAAAATTTGCCTGAATAGCAAGTTAATTATTTAAAAGAACAGAAGAAAGCAGAATATTTCTCTAGGAAGAACAAATAGGTTAATCTCAGGTATTTATTCTTAAAAGGTTGTCGTGAATCATTGTGCTACACTTAAATGCAGTGGGAAGACATTCGTTAAGCAGATAAAACATAAAGGATGTTGGATTCACTGTAACAGTGAGAATAGGCAAACAAATGACTACTCAAATTTAATTAATCTAGCCCTGTAGATAAGAATTCCTAATCTCCAGCAGAGGTAAAACAGGTACAGGCAGCAAAAGACTTGACAGTATGCGTGTCTTCCGCAGACCCAGCTTAGAAGGACCAGCCTCTAGAACTGAGATGAATAGTTTCCTAACATTGATTCAGTCTTTGATTCCAAACTAGTTTAAAAAAAAACAAACAAAAAACCATCTTGCGAGATGTCCTGCAGATATCTTGTGAATATGCCTCTAAATCGCTCTTGACCAAAGGTAGTTTTCAGTTGATCTAAAGCAATGTTAAAAAGAATCTTAACTCTTCCCTTCCAGTGGGGGACATACCTGTCATCACAAAAACGTTTGGGCAGATTTTGCCCATGTAGAGGCTGGTTTTGGCTGGGGTAGAGTTAATGTTCTTCACAGTAGCTAGTATGGGGCTGTGTTTTGGATTTGTGCTGGAAACAGCGATGATAACACAGGGATGTTCTCCTTATTCTTGAGCAGGGCTGACGCAGAGCCAAGGCCTTTTCTGCTCCTCATCCCACCCCACCAGCGAGGGGGCTGGGGGTGCACAAGGAGTCGGGAGGGGACACAGCTGGGACAGCTGACCCCAACTGACCCAAGGGGTATCTCACAGCATATGACATCATGTTCAGCATATACAGCTGGGGGAAGAAGAAGGAAGTGGGGGGACACTGGGAGCGATGGCTTTTGTCTCCCCAAGTAATGGCTAGCCGTGATGGAGCCCGGCTTTCCAGGAGCTGGCTGAACACCTGCCTGCCCATGGGATGTGGTAAAAGAATTCCTTGTTTTGCTTTGCTTGCGTGCAAGTCTTTTGCTTTACCTGTTAAACTGTCTTTATATCAATCCATGAGTTTTCTCACTTTTACTCTTCTGATTGTCTCCCCCATCCCACGGAGTGGGGGAGTGAGCAAGCGGCTGGGTGGTGCCTGTTTGCTGGCTGGGGTTAAACCACACCACTGTTAGTAGTAACTTTTATTTATATCTTTGTTTTGCATCGATGGCTAATTCACAAAACACCAGAGAATGCTGTAGTTTAGCATTCTTTATGAAGAATGTATTATATTTTACTCAAAATATAATTTTTTCTAAACTTGAAGATTGGTAGCTGACATATTTTTGTGCTATAACCCTAGAAGAAATATTTATTTCTGAGGTTGACACAATTGTCACAAAATAGAAGCTCAGAGTACATTACAGTTTTTCTGAAATACTTCTATTTGTAATAAACATAAGGAAATTTTGAAAATCAAGAGCAATATAAAAAAAAAATTCTACTTGCACTTAGGCTTGTGACAATATCCAAGGAAGTTTGTATTCTGGCAGGCTCTATTAGAAAATTTCACGCTGCAGAAAGCATTATCATATGCTATCTCAACAACAAAAGTGAGCACTGTGTACCTTTACCTGAAACTTCTTCACAGCAGTTTCTACTTCTTTCATACAGAAGCCATTGGATTATCCAATATAATGCATGTCAGAAAGGAGAGGAGAGGAATGGAAGCACACCTGTCAAATTAATTTAATTTTAAAGGAAGACAACTTTATGCTATATCTCTTTCACAAGACAACTTTAAATGTCATAAAAATATCTGCAGTCTTGACAGCTTCTAGAATCCCTTAGGGAACACCCGATGTATCTTGTGACCATGAAAAGCAAATTGTTCGTAATTAACAACCAAACCAGAGCTGAACTGAGGCTTCAGTTCTTACTTTGTTGTCTTGCTTCCATCTCTTAGAGTAAAGAAAAGCAACTCTGCTGGGATAACTTCAGCTAACAAAAATCTGTTACATAGGAAAAACAACTGTGACCTTCAGAAAACAGTTAAGACTGTTTAAAATTCCTCAAAAATCTAGAAGTGATTCTATAATATTTTGATGTTAACTGTAGCATTAATATCAACAATAATCAACACTGAAGATTTGTCAGTCAGAGTGTTTTAGAACAACATGAGCATTTGTGAATGATGCTGAGTATAATCGAAATGACAAATACAATTCTTGTAAAGCATTAGTTTTCAAGGAAATTCTGAGGGAAAAAATTAGGTCTACATTAACACAGTCAAAACTGATTTTGAAAATCTAACAGATGTTTTGATGCAAAGCCTGAACCTGTTCCTACTGAAAAGAACTGAAGCATTAATTATTATATATATTGCTCTCTCCTTAGAGGTCCAAAACTTGTTTAGGACCTTGATCTTCCATTTACTTCATAAAAGTTACCATTTTATGATGTAGGACACTCTTTTCTAAATCATACTCTCCAAATGTTTGGTACTATAGATGCTGTGGTCATTGCAGGATGAATTCCAAGATCAACCTTGAAAGTGAGAAAAAAGCCTTTACTGATAAACTTTAAAGTGGCAGAAGATATAAAAGATAGGTGCAACAGACAACAGAAGGAATGGCTGAAGAATGACAATATAGGCTCAGCACAGGATTTCTCTAGACAAATATCTTTTTTCTAATGAGACCAATAATGGTTGTCAATCACAACTGACAACCAATTATTCCCATAGGGAATAATATTCTCCTTGATATTTCTGTTTCCCTTCCAATCTCCACTTTACGAACTTCCTGTTCCAGAGGTTGCATCCGAGACTTTGGCGTTTATAGTTGCCAAAGGATCTAGTTTTCACGAGTTTGACAAATCCTTTTCTGAACTTGTTTGCAGTTTTGCTTTTTGCAGTTCCTCTGACAACCAGTTTCTCAGTTTAATTATGTGTTGTGGTTGTGTGGGAAAGTAATGCCTTTTGTTTATTTTAAGCCTACCGCTCATTATTTCCTTTGAAGCCCATTGTGCTATCAGAAAAGTAAAATCATCATTCCCTAGTCATCTTTGTCATACTGTTCAGGAAGCATAGATTACTTTTCAATTGATTATCTCTTTCCTGAATGAGATACTATTTAAAACCTTCTTGAATAAAAGCTATTTAAGTCACATAAGACACTCCTTGTCTTTCTAACCATCCTTTCCTGAACTTATTCCAATTCTACTGTATTCATTTGAGGTAGGATGACAAGAATTTCACTGTTGTGTAATTTGGATCAGTTAAGCATTTTGTGTTTGATTTAGAATTACCTTCTTTTAAGCCAATGAAAAATCCATTATATAGTAATAAAAATTTCTAAAAATATGTTTACTGGTTTAAGTATAAACACAAAATCAGATAACTTCATAAATAAATTCAAGATGCATCTTAGTCTTCAGTCTTGTCAGTGTGATCCTCTCTGTTTTCATGCAACTATATGAATTACTCCACTACTGCAAAAGTTGCAAGTCACATTATCTTTCTGTAATGCTTGATACATGTAGGCACAAGGATTTAAATAATTCTTTCATTTCAGGAAAAAAAATGCTTTAACATTTTAGTAACCATGGGATATGACATACTTTCCTTAGTCCTTTGAAGTGCACAATTGCCTCCTAAATGAAGGAATTGCACATTTGAATCTGCACTTTGGTGTACAGTCTGTGAATGTACAAACACATTCTCCTTACTTCCTGGGGCAATGTAGTCCCTGGGGCGGTCAGAAGTGAACTTTCAAGAAGAAGTGTTACCAGTGAGATTTTACAGGAAGAGCCATGTAGGCTATAAAGAGATGTCGAAGAGAAAGAGGTAAAAAAACAGAGTAAAAATGCATTTGTCAGCTCTGCTTCATCTGTGTATTTTTGTTATAATGTCTTCTATGGAATGAGATGTCATTACTAAGTTGTGTATTGTTCCATCGTAGCCATCCATTACAGTAAAGCAGAAATAGCACATTCCATTAATCACAGACACAAGGTTAAATAAAGATGTAAGCATATTGTGAAATCAAGGCTTCAAGTATACGTCACCTTGATATATTAAGCAAATGTCTTAGAAGGGGTTACAGGCCTGAAAGAATAATAGTAGTAATATTAAGCAGACCTATATTAGCCACGCTTAACTCAGTAATACCCATTTATATTGCTGTAAAGAAATTGATTATTTGAGTTGTCTGCCATAGAGCAAGCAACATATGGTACATAACATTTGAAATCAGAGGGAATTTACTGCAAAAAAATGAGGACTTCAAATTGACTCAATTCATTTGGTTTGATAAATATTCCTTTCAAATCTATTTTTTTTCTTACACGTTACTAAGTTGTTCCTTGTACGTTACAGAGATGAATGCACACAGAATCCCTGGTCATTTCATTCTCATGTCAGTGGTCATTTCAGCACTCTGTGATTTGATAAATAAAGACGACAATGAGAGACAGTATAACTTTGTGGGATGTTATACTATGGATGGCTGACTTCTATAGATTAAGAAAGGTTGTTGGGACAATAGCCATTCCCATTTTGCTCCATTCTGGTTTTCCTATCTTTTTCCTCGCTTTTCCATTTATCAAACCTGTTTCTTCTGTTTCTTTCTTTTGAGCTTTTCTTTCTCCTATTTTACATCCTTCCTGATCAGCATCCCATTTCCATTTTCTCTGTAGCATGATTCAAAAAGTATCATTGCTTTCAGTATCTATGGACATATATGGTGCTCTGGAAGAGTAAAATGTACCAAAACAAATAACAAAGTCCCTGCTAAAACCAGCTTGCATTCTAAAGGATCAGAAATATAGTCATTGATGTTTAGCTACATTTCTTGCTTGCATGCCAGGTTTGAACTGGTGGCTAGATTTGGACATGGGATAAAATTTTTCCTTAATAATATCAAGAAGTATTTCTCCTGCATGGGGCTAGTTCATCTCCTGGTTCAATTTGGACACTTTATCATCAAAATACCTTTTGTCATAGGTATCTGTCATTTGTCCTTGAGATACTTTCATTGACAAACATCCTACCCTAGTGTCCTAAAACTTTACATCGTTGTTTGGGTTTTTTTCTGTCAGCTGTAACTATAGTTAATACAGCCAGTAGCTAACTTGTATTGAATTATCCCAGTATTTTAATCTGAGACAAAAGAACATCTGAAATGCTTTTTCCTCAGAATATTCACATCCTGCAGCCTTACAGTTGTATCCGAGATACAGTAGTTATTTTGTTTTTACACTTTACTGCAATACACCTTCTTCCCAATGCTATGAGCTTTACTAGGGCAACAATTCTGACACTGAAAGTAAGTTATCTCAAAGTGGTGTGCAGTGTCCTTTCTGACTGTGCTTTTCACATATCTGAAATGCTCAGTGATCTCAGTGCTGCCACGCTCTTTGTCTTTTGTGTGGTATCTCTAGGTCACTATCTTCTTCTTTAACCATCATGATTTTTTTCAGTGGTTTTTATTTCTCTGACACTCATATTCTGGACAAATGACTTACCTTTCACTCGCTAGGAAGTATATCTTCTTGCTGGTTTCTATTTCTGAAGCACCCTAAGAGTTTTTCTAGACAGTGCTGGAAGAGCGCTTATGGTCCCAGACATTACCCATTTCATAACACACCATGCATAAAGAGTGAAACTGTCATACTTCCATGAACATTTTACATCAGGTTCAAATTTTCAGCCGTCTATAGTACTATTTGAAGAGGTTCAGTATCACAAGCCATCAGATATTTTAGCAAAATTTTAGAAAACACAGACTACCATCCAACGTGTTTTGTTGTTGAATGTGCATCTTAATATTTTATCCTGTATTCTCTCTCCCTTTAGATATAAACTCTGTGGGTTCTTAAGGAAGAATATCCTGTGGTATGGGTGCAAAGTAATGAAAAACAATACCTTACTGGACTTCCCTGTAATAAAATTAGACAGTTATTTTTACAAAAAAAAAAAAAGAGCTTGACTTTTCACTTTGATAAATAATGATCATTGTCCTGGTTTCGGCTGGGATAGAGTTAATTGTCTTCCTAGCAGCTGGTACAGTGCTGTGTTTTCAGTTCAGTAT
>JAVKLA010000053.1:14952511-14972153 GCA_034782735.1 Sagittarius serpentarius | reverse complement strand
ACTGGGTGGGGGGGGAGCGAGTGAGCGGCTGCGTGGTGCTGTGTTGCTGGCTGGGGTTAAACCACGACAATCATCTAGAACTGTCTATATCCATATCTATTCTCTTACCTCAGATCACACAACTTTTAATTAATTCTCATTTTGTTACATATTCTTATGCTTTTATTCTTATGCTCGTATTCTTATACTCTTATTGTTACGTTGTGTAACCTTGCAAAAGTGACAGAGTAGGAGTGAACTGTTGGTCTGAGAGTTGGGAACTGTTTATGATTAGTGATATTTTGAGGATGATAATCTAATGAATCCATCACGTTAGAATAATTTCTGACAACCAGACAAAATCTATACACTCACTTACCTTCCCACTTTAGGTTATTTCATTACTGTCTGTGAAGACCATACCCAATACAGTTGGATTAACACTAACCAGCCTTTATCCTCCTACACTTCATAGTAACTGGAATTAATCCATTTTGTATGTTATAACCATTTGATAGGCTAATGAGGAACCTTATTGGAATTAGGTAATTTGTTTCCAGTCTACTGATTCTTTGTGAACACACATTGAGAGCACCCATTGTTTTGGGGGAAACAGGAACCAGTTGCTTCTGTTTTGTCACTTCATTACTGCTGAGTGCACACAAGGGAAGGTCACCTGCCTACCACCTCTGCAGCTTGAGCCAGCAGTTCTTTTGTTTTTTTCTGGGAAGTTTGCCTGCTGTCGTGCTTTAACCCCAGCCAGCAACTAAGCACCATGCAGCCGCTCATTCACTTCCCCCCCACCCAGTGGGGAAAAAAGGTACAGCTCCTGGGTTGAGATAAGAACAGTTTAATAGAACAGGAAAGAAGAAAATAGCAAGCACACTAATAACAACAATAAAGTGACAATAATAATAAAAGGATTGGAATATACAAAACTGGTGATGCCCAAAGCAATTGCTCACCACTTGCTGACCGATGCCCAAGCAGCACTCTTCCTGTGGCCAACTCCCCCTAGTTTATATACTGGGCATGACATCCCATGGTATGGAACCCCGCTTTGGCCAGTTTGGGTCAGCTGTCCTGGCTGTCTCCCCTCCCAACTTTCCTGCACGAGAAGCTGAAAAGTCCTTGACTTAGTGTAAACACGACAGCAACAACCGAAAACATCAGGGTGTTACCAATATTCTTCTCATCCTAAACCCAAAACACAGCGCTGTACCAGCTCCTAGGAAGACAATTAACTTTACCCCAGCCAAAACCAGGACACCTGCCAAAGCTGTAGAGTTTTATCTGCCCTGTATGTGAGGCTACCACACCTAATCTGGGTGAGAACTGATGGTCTTTGGAAGGCAGGAGGTTATAATGATGAGCAGATAAGCTACCAGACCTTAAACTACAGGAAACAATGAAGTTTGGTTAAGTATGAACCTAACAGTGGGGTTCAAAGGCACCTCCTAGACACTTAAGAATGCTTTAGTAGGACATTTACTCTTTAATATTTTTACCTGCTAAGGAATTTTAAAGTGTAATAAGTATAATGTTTTCAGGAATAAAATATTTGTTTCTGATATTATATATTACTGCCCTCTTACTTTGTAATAGATTTTTCATAAGTGTTCTGTATAGACAGGTAGATCACTGCAGACATGACATTTATTTAGAGAGGTGGAAAACAAGGCATTTCTGGCTATGTTAAAGCATTTTATCCAACATGTTTTCTGACAAGCCTACAGAAAAAAAAAAAACAATGTTTCAATATTTATAGATTATCCAAGATAACTTACAGAAAGACAACACACATTTTTCTTTAGATGTTTCTGACTTGCCCAATTGTGTAGTCGCTCCTCCTAACCCAAATTATTAGTGGTGCTATGCTGCTAAGGTGTATAGTGGCACAGGATGAGGTAGCACAGTATAAAAGGGATAAGTGGCTAAGTTCTTTTCGGCAAAGGCAACTGAATTTAACTTTCAAAATTACAGATGACTAGAATTGCACATTTAATTTCTTCACTGCTATAAGAAAACTGCATATTCATTGGATTTAGGGGATTAACTGTTTCACAATTTGTGTGCATATTTACTATCTACCTAAAGAATTAGAATATTCTTTGTTAGTCCATTTTTTAAATCTTGGCCTGGAGTTGTATTTTCAGTTTTTCAACTGTGCCCAATGCCTGCAGACTGGATAAGGTGATGCTTTCATTCTCCATTTCAATCTGCCCAGACTCTTACCCCTCAAATAGAGTTGGGAAAACAGCCCAAAGTAAAAGGATTACTTAGCTGGTTGATTCCAGCCTGCTATAATTGAAAATAGTCAAACTTCAGTAGGCATACTAAAAAAATTTTAGCAATATTTACAATATCTTAAAAATGTTCCATTCCTTCATTAATTTGGAAACTTTCAATGGTAATTTTAATTGCTGTAAATTGATTTTAAATAAAGCACTAAATAAATAATTTCACAAAATTTAGAGATATGAAAGGCCATCTTGCAAACGAAAACATGGAAAATATTTTTAAAATAAGAGTATAGGAAAATTAATATCTAAGAATGGCATGACTCTGATGTCTAATTCTGTCTTTGCCTCACGAAGAGAATTATCCTCTATTTTTTTTTTTAGTGTAAAATCTAGCAGCATTTTCATTAGACTATATTTTTAATATGTTGCAATTGACAGAGTTATTTGACATTGAAAAAATATGTCTGGGAAATTTAAGATTACAAATGTGCAGGCACTCTTGTACATTTTTCTTTTCCTTTAAATAGGCATCACCTAGCAGGACTTGTTTTCTATAACAGTGTGTTGTTATTTGTTATGATGGAAAATACTTTGCTAGGAAAATAGCTCATATATCTGTCATAAACCCTTAATCAATGGTACAAGAAATTTTTTGACACTTCAATTTCAATGGCACTTTATGGTGAGTTTGTGTATAACTCTCACCAAAAAAAGCATAAAATTGTAAAAAAACACAAAAAAATTTACAGGAATAATTTTGAGGTTTCTAACAGATATACTCATCTTATGGTTTTATTATTTATTACAGAAAGCCACATTAGACTTTTTTGCAATACTTACTTTGCTGCACTGCACACTGAAAGATGGGCTTCCTAGTCTGCTAAGCCAATATTTGGGAAGAAGGGAATGCTATCTAGGCTTATATATTTTCTTCAGTCTATGTGAAAATACAGGGGACTGGTATTGATACAGTTCTCACATTTTACCTTTACTTGACTTATACTCTCTCTCCATACAAAACTGAATTACATTTTATGCCTATAAATGCACATTCCAAAATTATACTATTGTTTGCATCATTCATTAAATATGCTGAAAAATGCAGGAATGTATAAAAAAGTTTGATCTTGAACTTTAAATTTTTGAATAACTAACAAAAGATTAATGAAACACAGGAAGTATCAGTAGTAAATCTTCTTCAAGTAGGTAACTTCAGTGAAGCAAACGGAGCAGTACTTTTTTACTGGGTGTAACCTGGCTGAAATAATTTTATTAGTATTAGATAAGTTCAGCAATATAATACGGTGATCTGACAGTTCTCAGCAAAAGGCCCTTTCCCAGTTACATTAAATTACTTAGCTATAACTTCATCATGAAGAATTTTGTGGAATAATTCAGCCAAAATACATTAGTCATTTCCAAGAAGGGACTAATGGAAAGCATAAGAATATTAAAAAAGGAAATGGATGTGTACTAGTATCCTACCACTATGGACTAAGGAAAATTCATTAACTTTGTGATGTTCTATTTGTCAGAGATATGAAAATCTTAGAACTTGATCAATTTATGTGCTTTACTTTAAGATTCAAATAAATCTCAGTATGTGCAGGAGCAGCAACAACTTAGAATGGAGCATTTCTCAGATTTGTGTGTCTCTAATCATTGGCAAAAATGAACATCATCTGTCTCCTAGGTGTGACCTGCTTTCTTCTGTTCCGCATACAAAGCTGCTTCGCTTTTACACATACAGATTGAAAGTTGCTTCAACTTGAGGGTCTGTGCATGTATGGTTAGAAGATAAGGCTTGTTTTTCTATTCAAAGATACTTTTCTTCCAGCCAAAAAACTTTGTCTCCAAATCAGATTTCTTATTGCCTTCTCATTAACTAGAAGCCTATATATGAAAAAGGATCCTATGTGTTTAGCCTCCCTCCACTCCCTTCCTTCCTGTCTCACTATTATCTTAGCCACTAAACTGGGAGACGTGTGTTGACACAAAGATTTGCACTGAGGGTTTCTAACAAGGAACAGAACGGACTTCCTTTCAAGGGCTCCCTTCGGAAACTTTTTCAGCTACTACGCAGAGATCACAGGTCTCTGAGAAGGCAGGCAAGAAAATTCACACTATTTAATTATTTCTTCCCTACAGTATTATTCATGAGTCAGTTTTCAATTCTCTCTTAAATTTTATAGTAGCCAGATGGTATCACAGAGTCCTAAGTGTCTGTATTTTGTTAGATTTACGAAATGGCTTGAAACTCACTTCCTGAGTTTTGGTGGGTGTAAAGGAGATAAAACATTCCTGTATGACTACGTATGGCCTGAAGTGAACAGTTCAAGTCAGCATTTAAAAATTTTTTGGTATGACTGAGACACAGAGAAAACAACCTGCTCAATATTTAGCCAGAATTGATTAATCTCACCACACTGGTTGTGGACCCTGCCACCAAGCAGGATAAGCAATATAATCCTACGCACAGACATTTAAATCTGCTGAGAAAATGTTGTATTGCTCTTGCTCTACGTGATTTTACAGATCCTGGCACATGCTATAAAATAGCACAAACAACGATAACAGAAATTGCTATCATCATCATAATACAGATTAACCCTGCTGAAAATTTACCCCATGCAATTGACTATAGACTAAAAACTTAGGGTCTGTTTTGTTAAGGTGCTTAAGTTTCCACAGATAGTAACTCCTTTAAGATTTCAAAAAACCCTGAGGCTCTTAATTCCCATGGTCTGGTACCCAGATATTTTTTTTCTTCCATGCAAACTTCTGCATTTGGTTACGAAAGGCAGCGTGAGACTGCTTCAGCTGCTAGAGACAAAAGCCAAGGCAGAGACAAGGAAGTCCCTTTGCAGAGAGCCTGGGCTTCTATTTGGTATTACAGCATCTACAAAGTTTGTTATAAAACTGCTTGGCTCATTCATCAGCAGGAAAAGACTGCTTGCTGAGAGAACAGCTCAGAAAAATCTGTTCTGTCTATCCCATTCCACTTTCCCACTGAGTCTGTCCCAAGTGGGGTTACCTCAAAGCTCATTGCCAAACTGCAAGAATGTTCTTGAAAATGTTTCGCATTTAATCCGAAGAGTTCCCTCTTCATCCATTATTGTGGATGATGTTTTCAGCTAGTTTTGGATGATGAAAGCCATGTTAGATTCAAAGGAATGCTTTTCTTAAATGGTTATCTTGAATCTATTCTACTGTGTCTGGAATTGCAAAGAAGGGTGGATAGAATTCGTATACAGGCTCACAGGAATGAGATGCATTTTTAAAGATATATCCATTAACATATTCTGACATTTCTGTTTCCCAGAGGTTTTCATAACAGCTTTCAGATCCCTTGAATTATTTTCCTCTGTCAACATGAAGAGGATATTTTGTGCTCCTTCAGTAAAAAAACTACAGGCACATCTGTACAATCAATCTCTGCCTTAAGTTTATTGCATATACAAAATTCAAAGTCATTAAAGGTCAGATGCTGGTTTTCAGCCTGAAACAAATTGAGGCAGAGTATTATATCTAGTGGACACTAACCTTGGTGATACATCAAATTTAGAAAGCAAATAAATAATCTTAAAATGATTGTGAAGGAAAAAAAATACTTATAAGAGCTTTTATAAGAAGAGTTAAATTCAATTCAGTTTGCCTATATAACTGAGAAAGCGATGTGTTTTTGTTCATTTTCCTGGCTATGCCTTGTAGGAAATGGTCATGTTCGTGTTTTGTACAAATCTTCAAGCTGTGCTTATTGCCTGTTCCCCAATACTGTCTGAGCAGAACTAATATCTCAGTTACCACATAATTAAACTTCTAAAGAGAAGAAAAGTTATGAAACAGTTTTTCAATATGTTCTGCTGTCCCAAAGAAAAGTAACAAAACCAATACTTTGCATCTTAAAATCGTATTGTCATGAAATATTTTGACCAGGCATATGAAGAGTTACTGGCTTGCTTTCTGTCTATATTCTTCAAACGTTCAGTGTTGTTGGAACTTTAATGCTAATTTACTATATCCCCATTAAAATGGACAAGACAGAGTAAATGGCAGGCCATAGTGTATCTGGTACTGGTGTTCGTTCAAGTCAACAAGATTAGCACTTTTAACCTACTTGATTATCTCACACAGTCACCCATTCACCCACTCACCCTCTCTAGCTCCACATTACCCAACCCTCAAAAGCGGTATCAGTCCCTGATCTGCCACTTCACCCAGTTACCCATCCCAAGCATCACCAGCCAGGGTCCTGGGGCAACCCTCGGCATTCATCTTCATGCATCTCCCTGGTCTCCAGGATCTGCACCCACTTCTGAGATCTTTCCTCCAATCTCTCTCTTTCCAAGACTGCTTCTTCTTTTTGGGAACTCTTCTTTTGGTGCCAGCTCCCCTTTCCAGAAGAAAAAGTCCCCAGATTTCCCAGTCTAAGCAGCAGAAGCACAACACATAATTAGGCTCCTAATCGGTTCTGCCTCATGACTCTGTATTAATTGGAGGAAACAAGATGTGCCACTTCTGTTTAGGCCAGGCACTTTCAAAATTTACAACCAGCCCACACCAGTTGCATCTAGCAAGAAGCAGGCTTCAGACTGAGAGTTCAAAATCTTAATTTCAGACATTCACGTACACCCAAAAAATTCTCTACTACCTGTTAGCATTTGCAGCTTAAACTATATTTTCACCAACAACAGCCATTTATACACAGCCTGATAGTCTCTGAAATAAGATTGTCAAACAGTAAAGTCATCCTATAGTACTGTAGAAACGGGAAATAAATGTCCTCTGCACAGTTTAGGATGACTTCTAACCTTCCTTAAGGACTCTGCTAACATTTTCCTACAGGAGCGATCATATATGCTTTGATCATGGGAAGTGCAGTGTGAGGTATATTTTTGAAGGTGCTTTTAATTAGATTTCACTTTCTACTTAAGATTGAATATATTGATAAGGAAAAGTAGAAGGCAGAATTGATAGCAGCTGTGAGAAAGAATAAATTCAGTGATTCAAACAAGTACAGTTTCTTAAATCTTCACATTAAATATAGTGTAAAAGAAGTGAAGTTCAGAATTTTCCTGCACCTGTGCATATGTGTATAAAAACCAGAGTTTGCTAGAATCTCTGGCAATTAACATGTTATGATTTGACTTCCATTTAAATAGTTTGTTCTTTCCCAAAATGATTGCTTTATGTGTAAAAAACTTAACTCTGTTTTTAAAACACCTTTTTGTTTATTGGTCTAGCCAATACCTAGCACTGATTTTTACCTCCTGCCGAGTAACACAAACTAAAAATCTCTCTATGATGTTCCCACAAATCCTCCTATTTTAATTCATGCTTCTCCCATTCTCGTGAAGCTTTTTTAATCTCTTAATACCCTACCTGCTCCTCAGCCCTTCTAATCTACTGGTTTTTAGTCTTTACTTTCATCCACCTTCTACCCCTTCACATCCTCTCAGCTAAGCCATTCCTGAAATCGTTTTTCTGACGTTTGCCTGCTCCCATCTGTCTCCATCCTTCATTTCTGTTTGGTACCACCACCCCCCTTTATTATTTTTGTGTGTTGTTATTACTAAAGGAATTCACATTGTAGAACAGCTTGTAATGACATAAATCGAAATAATCATTTTTTATTTGGCTGTTGAGTTAGTATCATCACTGTCTTTTCCATTACAATAATGAGAGGAAAAAAATACCACAAAAAACCACACAGGTCAGTAGGTAATTAGAAGAAGAAATTAGATAGAAAAAGGAGGTGAAAAAAATCCTAAAAAATTACCTAATCTTATTCTTGTCTCATATGCTTTTTGTCTTTAGGAGTTTGAATGTATCAGTAAAAGATTTAAGAGAAAATTCAAAGGAATTGAGAAAAGCAATCTTTCAGCTGTATCTCCTCCCACACTGCTTGGGAAAAGAGAGCCAAGGTTCATTTACTTAAGTGAAAGCAGAGTGTTGGTCTTTGCCACGTGATGTGTAGTAGTTTGCTTCCTGTGTTGTGTTCTTAGGTGCTCAGGACAGGATTTGGACGATATATGAATCAGTCTCCAGTGTGTTTGAACTGCCTGTGGTATATAGCTAGCCAGGGCTGTCCTGTGGTCCATCTCTACTCATATTGGAGGATATTCCAGGCAACTTTTGCCAATTTGGGGTCCACTCAGTACCTTAGGAATCATGAATGCTCCAGTCAGAGATCACACAGAGCCTGGCATAGAGTGGTTTTTTGTTAACAGCTCCCATTGTATGGCAAATCCCCAGTAGCTTCCTTTAAGTGGCTGATAGACCTCTTAGTGCTATTAACAGGGATTTAATATGAACCATTCCTGGTTCACAAATTATAATGAGTGAGAAGAGAAGGGGACATCACATGGAAAGGAGGTGGATGTCACAGCTCACAGTTACTAATTCAGGAAGAATGCAAAACATCCAGATTGTTATTCTAAGCAAGCAACTTAAAAACAGGTTTCATCCCTATTCAGTTTATAATTAGGACAAGGCACCAGATATTCTGAGAGCCCTTCACACATGGCAAAGAGCTAAGGGGAGTGTCAAGCCCTACGGAAGATCTAATTCCAGTGTCCCACTTAACTTTACAATCTCTATCACAGTAAGAGGGAAAGATTCAGCACTGCCTCTGGGGCTCTACTAAACCTGAAGTCTATGCCACTTTTAGAGCAAGAACTTTTTTCTCTCCAGCCTGTAATGAAGATGCAGTGTCAGCCACTATCAGTTACTGAAGTAGTGTTCAGGCCTCTGTTGCTTCCACTGATTTTGGTTGTGGAAAGAGAGGCAACAGCTGGGGCAAAGTAAATCTGAAATCTGCAGCATTGGCAAAGAAGCAACTGCCTTACAAAACATCTTTGCTCATTGCCTTGCAGAGTGCTGGCACAGGCCAGGGTGACAACTTCTTCACCAGCTTTGCATCTCAAGAGCGAAAAAGGAATAACCCACCAAGCAACTGCAGAAGTGCAAATTTTCTTTGCCCTTTTGGCAGGAATGAAGACAATAAAGACTTTGAGTTTGACTTAGTACTTCCCAACAGTCTCCAAATGTCTCCATTATCAAATTTGGATAATCCAAGACATCCAGCTACCCACAGCTGTCTCGTGTCTAGCATACTGAAGAGTTAAGTGTTTATTATAGCCTGACTCAAATTATCAGCCTCACTAATACTGTCTTTTCTACACTGAAAAACAAAGCAGGCATATCTATTTGTTTCTTTTTTTCCCATATTAAAAATACCAGTATTTTGAAAAAAGAAGGAAAAAGATAATAGAGAGTTCAACATAAGGACAATGAGGCAGCATGGTATTTCAAAACTGGGGGTTAACCACCAACAACAGGGTCAGCACTGCCTTCAACAGGTGTGACTCCAAGCGACATTCCCTCAGGAACCATACATGTCATGCCACCTGATTTTGGCAGTTCACGCCTCTGGGATTTTCAGGTGATGGGAAGAGCGTGTAAATTCCTATTGAGTTAGTTAGCAGTGTAAATCTGTCTCCTATTCTCCCATGTTAGGAAATTATGCTATCTCCTAAAATGTGGCTGCACAATAGCTTTAGTTTCTCCACTTCATCCTTATTTTATTCAGGTCTGAATTTTGCTTGGGCAGTTGGTTTAAGTGTGGATATATGTTCATTTTCTGAAGGAGGCTGGTCTCATTTCTTTAAACAATTATTCTGAATAATATCTATCAGTAGTTATGTGTTAGCCTTTGCTATGAAATCTTGTACTAATGGTGGATTTCTGAAGCCTCAAAATTAAATGAGAATGAGAAATTTATCTGATTAAGCTAAACCAGCTAGAATAAAGAATGTTATTTAAGCAAAAGACAGCAAAGATTTTTTTAGTGGGGAAAAGAAGCATTTCTGAAAAGGTTTGGTTAACTGATGTCACAAGGTTATTAACAGATGATTAGTAAATGAGTTTAGGACAGTTTTATACTAACATAGCCTAGAAAAAAGATGAAAAAAAATGCATAGTAGGATGAATCTTAATATTCCGTTTAGCTTCATTGCTGAGTGCATAAAGAGATAAGACAGATGAAAGGTTGATGAAAGGATTTTTTTTCCCATCAAAATGCAACCCATTTTGTCATTTGCATCTCCATTTGTTATGTTTCGTGTTCACAACAAGAACACTAGGAGCCAAGAGGTTACACTTGGTATTGCAGCTATGTTTAATTGCTTTTTAAGACCTCTAGAAAGCCCTTACCAGTTACCCTACTCCTTCAAAATTTCCTCATCATCATTCTTTTGCTGCTTTACTTACAGCACAAATTTCCTTTCTACCTCTCTGGCATTGGCCCTTCACAGGCTTTTGCATTATTGCCCTCTTCTCTGTTGACCACCCATGCCTGAAACTCACAGCACTTTACAGGTTCAGTTACTGCACGGCTGGATCAGGTCCCTGCAGACCTGTGTACCAACTATCTCTTTTATATTATCTAGTTCATCAGTCTCCCTCAAATCACTCCTTAAAGTATTTCCCCCCCCGCAAAGCCTTTCAAACGTAACCTCTGTAAAGATTCCGAAATTTCCTCACTACCTTGGCTATGTGCTGTCAGTCACTTTTTAATGTGCCTAAGCTGTTTTGCTTGTGTCTGTCCTACATTGCAAGGTCCTTAGGGTAAGCTCTGTGTCGCCTTGCTTGTTTGTACAATGCTAAAAACACATTCACCACTCAGTCAATAATACAGTACATAATAAATTACTCTCTATTTTATCACCACAGCTCTAAGCTTGAAATTTGGGGGAGGGGAGGATGTAAAAAGACAATCTGCTGTTTGGGAAATTGCTGAATTTACAGCCTGAGGGTGGAAGAAATCCTGTTTTCCCAAGACAAGTGCCTCTTTTTCCTCCTTGTATCTCAATTATACACAGTATTTTTCTATGTAATGTATTTGTACTTACCCTCCAGTCTCATGCAGATGTTGAGGCAACTACCTTTCATATTCTTTCAAACTTATTTCTACTCACATTAAAATATAACTTGGCCCATTAGCTTCAGAGCTGTATTGAAGCCTTACAATTAACCCTGAAACTGGATGAATTAACTTTATGTTTTGTTATAACCTTACACTGAAACTTCATTTACTCGGCTTCATTATTTTCCCGTCTCTGTTTCTTGAGAAGCCAGAAAACCTCCCATTAAGATTATTAAGGACAATTTTATGTTAATGGAAAGATTTGTCCTCTAAACAACATCAAACCAAAATGACCTGGCATGTTGCTGGGCTGTTCAATCCTCGATTCTAACCTTGCCCCAGACTTGTAAGATTTTGTCCAGTGATAAAATGGTAACAATACCGCCTTGGAACAGATTTTCTTCAAAGACATTTTAACTTTAAGAGCAGATGCTTGACCACAGAGATTCCTTGTATGAAGTTTTAGGAATCAGATTATTTCTTCTTTACACAGGCATAACTCAGACGTATTACTCTGCAATGAAATTATTTACTCCAAAGTTTAATGGTCTACAGAACTGAAATTCACCCTCGTAGAGCAAAAGCCTGCCAGGGTCCTGGAATAGAAAATGATAGACCAGCACCTGGTGTAAATCAGGGAGGAGAAGAGAGGATGACTCTTCAGTGCAAGAGTATCAGCTCCAGACTGAAGATGGAAAGGCACCCCAGCTCTGGAGTTCTCAGTACAGGAAAGACATGGACCTGTTGGAGCAGGTCCAGAGCAGGGCCACAAAAATGATCAGAGGGCTGGAACACCTCTCCTATGAGGAAAGGCTGACAGAGTTGGGGTTGTTCAGCCTGGAGAAGAGAAGGGTCCAGGGAGACCTTATTGTGGCCTTTCAGTACTTAAAGGGGGCTTAAAAGAAAGATGGGGACAGACTTCTTAATAAGGCCTGTTGCAACAGGACAAGGGATAATGGTTTTAAACTAAAAGAGGGGAGATTTAGACTAGATATAAGGAAGACTTTTTTACAATGAGGGTGGTGAGACAGTGGAACAGGTTGCCCAGAGAGGTGGTAGATGCCCCATCCCTGGAAACATTCAAGGTCAGGTTGGACGGGGCTCTGAGAAACCTGATCTAGTTGAAGACGTCCCTGCTTATGGCAGGGGGGTTGAACTAGATGTCCTTTAAGGGTCCCTTCCAACCCAAACCATTCTATGATTCTACATCTTTCATACTTGTACTTCATCCGCTTAAGAATTAATTTCTCTAAGATCAGGCACAGGCTACATAAGGAAATCTAAGTCAGTGAAAAAGCATTTCATATTATACCATCTTACTTCTGGCTTCTGAATTACAGTCTGCTCACTAAACATGAATACACCCAGACTGATCCAGCACCTGTTAGTCTGGGCGGGTAGAATCATTCCAATCATGTAATTCTCCTTAATTCCTCCTCTTTAATTTTCCAATATTTCTTGTAGATGTTTGATTCTCCCTTTTTTACTTCCCTATTAATTTTTTCTAATAATGCTAACTTATTAGCAGAAATGAATAAATCCATCATTGTAGTGTTGTAGAAAGACTTTGAGTTAATTTTATTAGGCATACATCGTTTCTTGTGTATTTCCCATGGCTGTCTAAGGCTGTTGCATACTCATCATATCGGGTTTTTTCTGACTTGTTGAACCTTCTTCCTATATCATTCTGAGATCCTAAGCTCCTGATTTCTGATCACAGTTTCTTTGACATACAAAAGTGGCTAAGACTGAAAAAGTGTGGCTAAGAGTTAATAAGAGTGCTGCAAAGCCAAAGAGTAGAGATGAAGAAGGATTTAGGGGCATGGAACCAGACACAGGTTTAATTTTGGTTTCCACAATCCAAAAAAATCACAGTCTCAAAGCACCTGAGAATAAGACTAGAGATTTACCAAGAGATTGCCATCAGAATCAAATTACAGAGGCTGCCCCTACCTTGAACATCCCATAGTTTGCTTGTTAGGGCAGATTCCTGAAAGCAGAAGATCATGAATACCTCTTTCTTTAGACTTGAAATCTGGCATTTTGAATTCTACTCCAAAGACATGGGAACTAAAATGCTCCAGATACCTACATGCTTATATCCTGTACTTGATGTATTGCCAAATCCTTGTGCAAATAGAATTGTTAAAAAAGAAACCCTCAGCTATCCTATGCCCATACAAAAATTTCTTGCCCAAAAGAAAAATAAATCTTTTACAAATATTTTTTCTGTTTAATCTTAGACAGCATCAACCAGTACATGAAAATCAGCATCTTCACTGTGAGCTCAATGACGCTCCAGCCCTCCCAACTACATTTTTCAACTAAGCTTTCAAATCCAAAATAGAGAACTTCAGGTACCATTATGGGACACAGACCTGTAATGGGAAGGCAAATTTTGCATGTATGTGATTACGTTTCAGAAAGGTAACCTAATGAGAAACTGAATGTTTAGAATTTCTTATTTGAAATACCTAGGATTATACAATGGCAGAGTACCATGCATGGTAACAATTTCCTTCTTTAAAGAAATGATTGGTTGCACAAATTCTTAGTATGGTTTATTAAACTATGTAAAGGCACCCACTGTCTTCTGGAACAAAACTGAACTGACAGTTCCAAAATCAAAACATCTGCATGTATGTCCCTTGACCAGAGAATATTTCTACACTTAGAAGGCTTGCTTTTCTTTATCTTGATGCAGAAACAATATCTGACTTTTGCTATTGTTACAAAGCCATTCTTTAGGAAATACTAATAATACAGAAAACGTACAAATTAATTCATCATGAACTAATGTGCATTTCCCTTGTCCAAAAGATGCACCTGTGTGACCACTGGATTCTGCACGTTATCTCAGACTATTACAGATGTAGTTTCTCTGTTCTTTAAGTTTCAAACTGCTACCTTTCATTCACCTCTCGCCTGTTTGCAAACAACAAAAGGAACGGTGTCACCATTAAGGTTTTCCATTTCAGTAACAATTTATTAATAGATAAATTTTTATTTTTAACAGCTCCAAATTCCAGAATTTTCCATGTAGGAGAACAGGTTCTTCATGACAGATGAGCAGAATTTCTTCATAACATATAATGGGGCAGTATCTGCAAAAACTAAGTCAGAAGTTGTAGCTTCTGTTCTTTACACTGCTAATGAACGAGACTTACTGTATGACATTGAGAAAGGCACTTAGCTTCTCCATTTCCAAATCTGCAAATTAGATTAGTACTTGCCTACCTCATTCATTTGTCAGATGGCAAAGTCAATGATGCATGTGAACTGTTTAACAATTTTTAGAGGAAAAGCTTCTCATGCAAGTGTATAGCATCATCTGATATGCAGCCATAAACTTGCAGATAATCTTTCTACCAGAGATTTGATTTTGCTAGTTAATTTGATTACAGTAATTTGTATAAAATACCAAGACTGCACTTGCTTCAATGTTTATGAATTACTCTCTGCAATGGATGATGTTCAGGTGTTCATCCACATATATGTAACAGTGACTTCAGATGATAGCGCCATATAAGATTTTGTTTGTTCCTCATGGATGTTAGTTGGCTTTGTTCCTTCCTTTCAATCTTCTCCCAGATGCTAAGGTTAAGAAATAACTCTTTTTCCGCCCTCTGTGTGCCCCATCAAAATATTTCTTGCCTCATCCCACTTGTACAACCCAGAACTAGTAAAAAGTTTTTTCTGAGAAACCTAGAGGCCATACATTTCTAATGTCCTGTTGACAGTCAGCTCATTCCCTTTGTTGTGACAAGCATTCCTGTTCAAAGACCTTAACATGGGTAGCAGAGATAAGTACATAGCACTCAGTTCAGATAAAACAATAATGAAACCTGTGGGTCAGAGGAAACAAGATGGGTTAGGGTTATTTCTACTCTTCTGCATACATAATTTAGAGGTCTGATTACATCCACATATGCTATTAATGATCAGATAGTAGCTAACATAACCTTCCCTTTTCATTTCCACATTTCCTTGTGTCTTTTTTGAACGTGAACCAAAAATATTTTCCTGAAGATAGTTATTCCGCTTCATTCTGTTTGTTTCCTCTTCAATTCTACCTGCAAGTGGGAGATTAGGAAAGATAACAAGAAATGCTTTTCACGTCTGTAGAGCAATACCAGCGCTTGAAAGCTTTGGCTTCCTATCACCTTGTAAAGAGGCTTGCTTGGTCTTGAAATGACATCTCTTCTGGTATGACATGACCTCAAACTAGGGTTTAATTACAAGGTACACATTTGTTATTCATTAAAGTTAGGCTGAATATTTCCACAGAAGAGTGACGAATACTGAAGACCTATTTTCAAGTGTCTAACCAGTTTGATTGCTTTCTGTATACAAAAATGGCAAAAAAGATATATATTTCCATATATTTCCTTGAAAGCCAAGAAAGTCTTCTTGAAGACCATTTATCTGTATCATGAAGATAGTTAATTAACCCTATCTGAAACAGTTATTATTTAACTAGGCAACATCGTACCCTATTCACCCTTTTATCATCTATTAAGGAGACGTGCTGTCAGCGTGGTTCATCTCATACCCATTCTATTCATAAGTGATAGAAGCTTGAACTCTCTAAATCAGCTCAGCTCATAAAAATGAGAGGCTGATAACAGGCAGGCATACAGCAAACATCACTGCATACACTTTTTGTCATATCCCTTGTTGTCAAAGTTGTGCAGTGAAATACATTCATGGCAACTCACTACATCTGCTTTATTTAAGCCTAAATATGTGCAGCCTTTCAGCTTCTGAAATTCAGTCACAGGATTGTGTTCTTTCCCTTTTTATGTGTATTCTCTGTCACTACAACATCACTAACGTCAGAAGACTTATGGATTTTTGCATACTACATTAGGTAGAAAAAAAAGCAAATCTTAACTGCTTCCTCTGCACGGTTCCCATGTTTGGCATCAAAAGACATGTTATCTATAAAGGTTTGATGACTATGCTCATTAATTTGTATTGTGGATGCTACTGTACATCTTCATTCTGTGAAGAAGCTTGGCTGGCAAAAACATCTCAATCTTTGTACTTGCTCTGGTTTTCCTTTGTAGTGTTCAAGATACGGAGAATTATATAGGTAGTCTATATTTTCAAAGAGTAGGTTGGTGGTTTGGTTTGCATCACAGGTTTAGGAAGACTTTTTCTAAAGATTCCATAGGTTCTTTTGAGCTTGAACATGAAAATCTGTGCTAGCTGTAACACTGCAGTTAATGGATGCCTTTGCCTTACCAACAAGCGCAGAGCAAAGAGTGAGAGACCATGGTTTAATTTGCTACTGTTATGGTTCTAGGACCACCAGCTCACCTCATGTCTTAGTCAGCTGTGACACATATATATATTGCCACTTGCCAACCAAAGGCACCGTGCATGTGTAGAGAGGTTCTGGAGGATCTTGCATCCTCATTTCAAGTGGGCACTTTTAGCTGGAGCCCTTTTAGGTGGTTTTAGTCTTGGTTCCACCAGGGGGGAAATCACTTTAATGTCACCAGTGATGTGGCTCAAGTGAATGTTGCACAATATTCACAGTATTGCATGTATAAGTGCAAGGCAAATCTACAACTAGAAGAACCCCTCTAGCACGCTAAATAGCTAATTTAAATGTACCAGTTCTGCATCTTGGCTACTAATGTCCTGTGTAATAAAGGAATTTAAAAATGTAAGAAACAAAACTCCTGGAAAATTGTCTTTCTTCATCACAGCAAACCCTCCAGAATGTTGCCAGACATCATAAATACATCCAGCTCTGCACATGGATCAAAAATATTCCAGAGGAAATTTACTGTTTCTAGACAGTCAGTAAAGATGGGATAAAAATACATTTAACATGGTCTACAAGAAAGTTAGATCGCCAATAAAAGTGGTAGATTAAGCAATCCAATACTATATCAACCTGAATATTGATAAGCTTTTCCAATACTAAGCAATAATTGTCCTACAAACCATAAGGTGTACTAAGTATTCACTGACCTTATCACAGATTATTTTTAGTGCTGCAGTGGAAGAAACACGACCACTTTCCCCTCCTCTTTAGACTTCCTTCTAGATAAATCTGTAATCTTTTCAGCATTGCCTGTGTTTGGGACCAGGTGGACCAAAGACAGATTTAAATTGAGTCTCAGTGTTAAAGAAAAAGATATTTATCCTCCAAATGAAATTCCTTTTCCATTGTTCCCTTTCCATGGGGAGACTCTCCTCATACCGTATTAAAATTGAAATAAGAAGTAAAAAATGGGGGGGTTGATTACCTCTTTATATTTTTTGTCATGTCATAGTCCATTCTGTTAACTCTGAGAAAAAAAAAGAAAAAAACCTTTGCTTTTATCATACTGACAGTCAACAGCTACATTTTCTAATTCTTTAATCTCTACTGGTTCATTCCTTCATTAAGTATAGCATTAAGGCACATTACCTGTACTGCTATAGTGACATAATTCCATAGATTAATGTCATAGTACAGGAGAAAGGAAAAGATCTCAGTAAAAACTTTCATGACATTTCAGAAAGGGGGAGGTTGCTAAAGACTTCATCACATCACAAGTTAAAAATCTCTATATGTATGATGAACCACAGATCAAGGCAGGCACTATAATTAGACATTTTGAAACTTTCTAACTGCAAATTCTAGGGAAGTGACAAAAGTCAAATGTTAAACTCCAGCATATTTATTAGCCCATTTTCCCAAAAACATATCCTGAAAGACAGTCACCCAATTACGATATTTTAAGGTAATAATAAAAACGTTAATACAGACTTGTAAACAGTGTTGTTATTTGAATTTTTCATTATGAATTTCATTCTGCAAATTAGTATATCATATTTGAATTCACCATATTCATTTGTTTGCTTATTAATATTTTGCTACTTAAATATATAAATAAATCAAAAGGAAATAAACATATCCAATTATTTAATCAGATTGAGTACTGAACTTCCAGAAAAGCTGGTAGGAAGTTTGGACTTACATCAATGGTATAATGAGAGGCTAAAAAAATGGTTAAGAAAATTATTACTCCTTAATTTATTATATTTAGTTTAGGTGTCTGTAAAAATCTGAAGGTTTAATAAAATAAATTTGGGTTTTTTTTTCAGATCTAGATGGCTTTAGCTAATAGAAGGTCCCCATTTCATTACCCTGTTTTTCGTGGCAAGGTAAGGCAAGGCAAGGGAGAACTTAACCTAAAAAAAAAATTTCTCACTAAAAAGAAATCCAGCCTGATTTGTACCAGTGAAATCTCCAATTTGACACATGGCACATTTCTCTTGGATACTGGGAGAAAAAGCAAGAAAATTAATTATTTAGATTCAAAAAAATATTGAAAAAGAAGAAGGAGATGAAGTAATTTCTCCTTTGTGCAATAACCCATTGCTTAGTGTACACATCTACGGTAGCAGTAATTTGTTTCAGAAGATGTGAATGCATATTTTTCATTTCCCTAAAAAAAAAGGTAGTTTGGTAATTCAAAGGTGGGATTTTGTTCAGCTCCACTCCCTCTCCTTTCCCATCCTGTTGACATCATTGTTTTATTTTATGTAAAATATCTACACAGGCATTAAAATAGAAATGTAGTTTCTTTGTCCTACTGGATCAAGTGTTTACCTGGAAGACTAAACAGATGGATTACCATCTTCCACTCAGACAGACGGACTCAGAAAAGCTTGGTGGTTGAAGTACTATCTGGGTAGGTAGAAGGCTTGTGTATTTATGTACCTACCATCTGGGAAGGAAAATAAATGTGTTTCTCTGCTGAGCAACTTAACCAAGGTATGGGATAAAAGGGGAATGGCTTTCTCCTGCTGAATTTAAGACTTCCCCTCTTGACCCCAGTCAGAAAGGTGGGCAATTTCATGAATACTCTTTTGTAGATGCGAAAATCTAACATGTTACACATTTAAAAAAACTTTGAGTGCTTATGTAGAATCTGTTGCTGATCTATGTCATGTGACTGCTGAAAGATGATCTGTTGCATGAATATATTAATTTAATTTACAACAGATCACCAAGAAGGAAATGAGCAGGATGGCTAAGTGTCGTGGTTTAACCCCAGCAGGCAACTGAGCACCACACAACCGCTCGGTCACTCCCCCACTCTGTAGGACGGGGGAGAGAATCAGAAGAGTAAAAGTGAGGAAACTCATGGATTGAGATAAAGACAGTTTAACAGGTAAAGCAAAAGCCACGCACGCAAGCAAAGCAAAACAAGGAATTCATTCCCCACTTCCCATGGGCAGGCAGGTGTTCAGCCATCTCCAGGAAAGCCAGGCTCCGCCACACGTAACTGTTACTTGGGAAGACAAATGCCATCACTCCAAACATCCCCCCTTCCTTCTTCTGCCCCCCAGTTTATATATGGAGCATGACATCCTATGGTATGGAATGTCCCTTTGGCTAGTTCGGGTCGGCTGTCCTGGCTCTGCTTGCCCCAGCTTCTTGTGCACCTGCTTGCTGGCAGAGCATGGGAAACTGAAAAATCCTTAC
>JAVKLA010000053.1:14931788-14946482 GCA_034782735.1 Sagittarius serpentarius | reverse complement strand
CAGCCTTCCTGGACTCCTTTGCCCTCCAGGACTGCCTCCCAAGGGACTCTGTCAAGCAGGCTCCTAAACAAGTCAAAGTCTGCCCTTCGGAAGTCCAAGGTGGCAGTTCTGCTGCACCTTCTCCTCACTTCTCTAATAATAGAGAACTCAGTCATTTTGTGATCACTGTGCCCCAGTCGGCCTCCAACCGTCACATCACCCACCAGTCCTTCTCTGTTCACAAAGAGCAGATCCAGCGGGGCACCTTCCCCGGTAGGTTCACTCACCAGCTGAGGGAGGAAGTTATTCTTGACACACTCCAGGAACCTCCGGGACTGTTCTCTCTCTGCTGTGTTGTATTTCCAATTAGTTGTATTTCCAATAGAGGAAACAGGACCAATACAGACTGGTTTGGCTTAGAACAGTGATAGGCAATGCCAAATGTAGAAAGGGGAGGAAATGAGACTTCAAAACTCTAGGTAAAGCCCCTGAAGAATTGGTAGAACAATGCCAGAACATTGCAAGTCAGCTGTCACAACAGCACTTTACAGAGAGATGAAATGTAAAGAAAATCAGAAGTACTCCTACAGAGGATAAAACATGGATGCCAGAAACTTCCCATCTCTGCCGCTGTGGAATAAAATATGGGTACATACCCACTTCTATGCACACCAAGCTCACATTTTATGTAGGATAAAATGTGAGCTTGGTGTGCATAGAAATGCTCTAACTCTTGACTTATTCCCAGAGATCGTAGTCTGCCAAAACACCCTGCGGTGGCAGCTACTGCTGTGTGTAGCCTCATCCTTCTTGCAACACCTACGCGCAGGTCAGAAAGAGACTAGAGGCAGGCTGTCCAGAACAGAAGGCAATTAACCTGATTTTCATATCAATTCAGATGGCCAGAATGAAGCAAAGCCAACAGATTAAAAATTGCCCCCTTGATATTTCTGTTCACATCATTTTATAACCGACTAAAGCAAGGGAAAACAATTCCCCTTCTACTCAGCAGCACGGTTGTATAAATTGTGGGTATGGCAGAGGTGAGCTTCTCAAGTTATTATTCAGGATTGACTTTATCAGGGAATTCTCTCAGGCAGTTAACAACTTGTCCTTCCTTAGAAATAAGAAGGACAAGTACCTTGGTTGAGCATTGTCTGTGTTTCTTTTAGTTGTTTGCTATGGGCATTATTTCTTGAACTTCCTTTAATAGCTGTTGGCTGGGATTTCAAGGAGAACAATGATGTCCAGCATACCCTTAAGGTATAAAAGAAACCTATTAGAACCAAAGAAATGGGTCACTCTAAGATTCTTCTAGTATGAGCCAAATTCCCTGCCAGTGTAAATGGGCATCTATTCCATTCGTAGGTTGGATTAAAGGACCTTTAATCAAGGGACTCTTTAATTTCATAATTTTATACTCCAGGAAAAATATTGTTGATTCACAAAAAAACACCCCACTGGTTCAAATGAAAATGTGTCTAGTTACATTTGCAACTTGATTTCATGGCTTTAGGTGTAGATGAATGCATAAATTACTATGTTTGGCTTAAAAAATAATGTCTACATACATCTACATTTTAGGGAGCTAACTAATGTTGTTGACCAAAAGTAAGTCTATTGGCACATCAGAGATCTAAGTAATCTGACAGAGACTTTGTGGATCAGTCTGAAGAGCTGAGCTGCCTAAGTTGCACTGGAGTTACAGTTTAGCTGCTTAAATGCTGATTTGGCTCTAGGCTCTGACTCCTAATGTCACAGTGGCAAGCCGATTTCCTGCCTGCTCTACATCACCATAGCTCCATTAAAATCGATGTATAAAGTTAATAGACTTTAACTTAGTACTGACCTAGGCCAACATTTTTATAAGAACTGGTTTGAGTGAAGGACATCCTAATTAATTATACACGGATACGAGCTGTTTTTACATTGTTAATGAATGCAACCCTGATTCTGTTCCATATTTCAAAATATATTACCTCTTTTTCTTCCTTAGAAGAGTCCTTTTTTCACAAACAGCTGATAGAACTTCTTTTCACCATTAGGGAGTAATCCATCAGCACCTATGGCAAGCTAAACAGTGGGCTAAATACAAGAACAAATCTTTGCAGTACTGGAGTTTTCACACTGTGTATCATGTGAATGTATTTAGAACCACAGACCGCCCTTGATCTGTGGGCAGTTTCTCATCAAATTCCCTAGGAGCCTCACACGTAAATCAATTGGTCTCTGCTATTACTACCACAATCATTTAACAGTATAACATGGCTGTGTGAACCAGGATATTAAGTTCCCAAGCTTTGAGCTAAAATACCACAAAAATTTAGTCATGATTTTTTTAAAAGTAAAAATAACATTTTTATTTCAGCTGTACCTGTGCTCTCCTAAAACACCGAGCAAAATACATAGGAGCATGCATTGAATTGAAACAGATGTATTCCAATAGGCTAAACTGCAAAAGAAAAAGAAACAAACACTAATAAAAACTCTGTCTGAAATTCATTTCACAGGTCTGTAAAATTAATATACACACAAAATATTGGATCTGGAGTATTGGTTAATTCTTTGTTTGCTTGGGGAATTTTTTAATGCAGTGCAGTGTTGGATACACCCTAGAAACCAGAAGTCAATACAGAGCAGACTTGTATCATTTATTATAAAACAGCTGGGCAGAGTGTCCTGAAAAGGATCTAGATCAAATGCTGATACCAAAGTAAATCAATTTTTATACAGCAGAGTTTTTACTTCATCAAGGAAATTTTGCCTGGCCTTGCAAAATATTCTGCAGTTGACTTGAACAACTAATAAATACACTCTGTCACCCGTACAATTCATTATCTGACGGACAACTTACCTCTGGGTCCTTGAACTCCTGTTATCTGTTAGTATCCTTCTACATATTTATCTCCTCTCTCTCCACTAAGACGACCTCAGGAGAATTCAACAACAAGCCCTGCATATATTTTAAAAGAAAGATATGATCATGTTTTCATTTATGTAGTTAAAGTATATGCTTATTTTCTGTTTTCATTTGCATTGTTCAGAAAAGGGTTAATCATTCAAATTGATAACTAAAACTTTCAACAGAGGTAGAGATGCAACTATACAGAAGTGATAGAAGACAAAATTTTATTTTGTTTGGAAATCTTAATCAAAAACAGATGATTTAATTTCCAAACCTCACCGACTATCATAAACCTTAATCAGGGTTTTGTTTTGGCAGAATAAAGAGGAAAGGAACTAAAGATGAGTGGTTATGAAAGTGCAGCTATACTGTGTGGAAGAGAATGAGGAACAGCACTGTCATAAAATAATGCTCAAAGCAAAACCTTAGAATGCATCCTGCACAGAAAGATGCCTAATTTCAGCACATAGTATCATAAATGGAAAAGGAATTCCACTTATTTAAATATATGCATTTCTTTCCAGAAGTACAAAGTGTGCAGGTGTCAAATACTAGGAAGAGACAAAATAATGTTATGCCAGCTTTTTCTAGAATGAAAAAAAAAAATTGCAGCGCCTAGATTTGTTAGAAAGTATCTACTGCCTTTCTTCTGGAGTTTATAGTCTTGTTCTCTGAAGTCTTAATCAGTTATTACAGCAGACTTGCAGAGTTGCAGGGCTACCATACACCAAGGTTTCCACACACTTCAGCCTTTTTTCCTGGCAAAAAGAAAGTGTATACATATATCTAGGCATTCAGAACAGGTTACTGCATCTTTAAATCCTAAAGAAATGGAGACAAGACATGCATAGTAGACCTGACATGTCCTGCCTATGTCAGATTCTCTTGGCGTATACTATTGCATACATGCACATATTCTTTTCTTGGAATCCTTTGTTAAATATGACAACTGAGTCAAACTCACACTACAGTAACATTGTTACTTTAATTCTTTATTTTTTTCAGTAATTTATTTATGAGTTAAAGCACAGGACATCAAGAAGGAGGAAAAATGGTCAATGGCTAAATTTCTCAGATGCAAGAATTATTAGGAATATAAAGGAAGAGATTATTCTCCAAAAGGGTTATGATTTAACTGTCATTCCAAAATATTGGTGCAATAGTATGTAAGACTGAAAGGTAAAGTTTCATATCAAGGGTTCAAAAAAATTAGCTGAAATGAAGAGGGAATTGAACCTAAATATTAAAATATTTGGGTAATAATGAAAAGGAAATAGAAAAGATACACAGTGGGAATCGAAAACAGAGAAGCCAGGAGTAACTGACATATTGCTCATGACACAATAGGATATTTTAACTGTTTAAGTATCTCAGACACAGCAAATGCAGATCAAAGACTGTCCATAAAGTTTCTGGAAGAATTTGGTGACAGAGTTCTGAAACAGAAGATAGGGAAAAGAGTTACGGAGATGGTTCTACTTTATCACTACATCTGATGTCCAAAAGGTGAGGTTTTTATCATAAGTATGAGTTAGCATCTGAAGATGGATTGCAAAGTCTGTAAAGGTGACTATGAAGTGATAGAGTTCACAATTCTTAGGAAAAGAGGGAAAGTAAATAGGAAAATAGAAAACATAAAGCCTCAATATGTCAGATCAAAATGAACTCAAAAATTGTTGTGTAAACTTCATGGGAGTCATGGGAAGGATAATTCAGGAGAAGTGCCTACTCTCTAAGAAATGAGGCTAAGGCCATAAATTAAAGTTACCCCAAAGATCACAGAATCATAGAATTCGTTAGATTGGAAAAGACCTGTAAGATCATCTAGTCCAATCATTTAACCTAGCACTGACAAGTCCCCCACTAAACCCTGTCCCTAAGCACTACATCTACATGACTTGAGGAAGGGTAAGTGTAGTAAGAACAAAATTGTGAACTCTTCATTGACACTATACCCACGAAGGAAGCACATAACAAATGAAAACAAATTGTTGTTGTTCGAACAGGTATAAAATAGTACAACAACATACAGACGTGCAAAGGCCAAGTCAAAAAGGTCAAATTACAAAATGTCATTAAGCAATCTGAAATCTACCAGGACATGTTAATGACAACAGGAAAACACTCTCTAAGTACCTAGAACCAAAAAAATTTGAAGTGTTATCATATTTTAAAAGGGAAAGTTACTAGGAAATAAGGCTCAGAAAGTTGAAATGTGTTTTGGTTTTTGGCGTTAGTTTGCACTAAGAAGATGCTTATGAACAAGTGGCTAACACAATAAAATAAGAAAGTAGTATCAAAGATTGTAGGAAAAATCCCCGCATTTTAAGAATCTGAGAGATGACAAGTATACAAGGTGCAGCCAACACAGATATGTTGAGAACAAATCATGTCAAATCAGCCTAATTACCTCCTGTATCACAGGAAGAGGCACTGGCAATCAAAACAGTTCTGACATTGATAAAAAGGTTTAACACAAAAGAAAAAAAGTTAAGACCATGCGCAATGAATACTCTCAGGAGCTGAATTGCAGAAATGCAGACTGAAGGAAAACTTCTTGGGCAGTAACTCCTAAAAAGAAGATCTAGGGATTATATAAACTGTTGAAAGTGTTAACAATTTCAAGAAATTACAACATCATCCTAGGAGGGTAGCCCAAAAGATACATGAAATAATCCTTCTCTCTGTTCAGAACTGGAAGAGCCTTCACTGTAGCATTCTGCCAAGCTTTGAGCTGTCATCTAAGAAAAAAATATGAATCTCTTCAGTGAAGTTCAGAAGAGAGCAACAAAAGTAATCAGACACCATAACCCAAAAGAGAGCTCGACTGGATAAAGCCTGTCCACCTTTGAGAAAATGTAGAACAATGAGTGTTCTCAAAGCATGTAGTAAAAATCAAAGAGAAAATGAAATAGTATTTTCTCCTTTCCAAAATAGAAAAAGAAGTATAATGTAGCAAGATCAAGGTTAGATTTCAGGGCAGACTGCATAAAGAAAGAAAAAGACAGCAAAGCATAGAATAAATTGTCTGGAAGGCTTCATCTTTACAGTTTTCCAGCAATAGTTCGGATGAGTATCTGCCAGAAAGAAAACAAGTACACCTAGAGAAGTGGACAGTCCCCATCCATTTCATTTTCCTTTGACTTTGTTCTACTGAATCTGAACCTCGGCCTCCTACACCTGGTCTGGTAAAGAAACAGTTTTAAAAATACCTGGGGTTCTACCTCTGCTCTGCCTCTAGGTGCAGAGTATGGCTGTCAACAGAGCACATCATTCTGTAGGAACGTTGCTTAACAGTCAGCTGGTTTGTTCATGTTTGCAATAATTAGGATAAGAATTTGAATTTCATGCTACTATAATATAGAAACTATTTATTTGCTTTCAGTGTTTATTAGGAACATAACCAAATAGCTGAAAAGCATTCACCTTTTCTTCTTGAAGTCTTAAGTTTCCATCTAGTTTCTGCTGTTTGTCTTTTCCGGGTGTCCACATTTGCTACATTGTCTATCAACACTAACAACACGAACAATAACTCTTAACATAGTATGAATATCAGGTGTCTACAGTCAAGTTTGTGTTTATAATTGATTTTTAATATATGTACATCACTATATAACTTTTAATTTTTCAGTTTTAACACTCCGACAAATATAGGACTTTATGAGGGTAGAATGGAGAAACATCTAGCCAGTTTTATACTTTTGTCCCTGCTTTTAGAAGGATGAGCATACATTTCTGCTGACACCACCAGAAATCTGTGATTGGAAACGGCACTGGAAATCATGAATGACCAGAATCATCACCTGTTCCCAAAGTGAAGTTTGGCTTCCTAGACATCCAGCCCTTTGGTGAAACTGTACTGAAATCAGCAGAGCTATTCCTTTCTAAAACTGGACTAATGCTGTAGAGTCAGAATGATTCACAAAAAAGGACTTGCCTCTAAACAGCAATGCCTGAAACAACTTTAGTATTAGCAATTCTGACAATTCAGTATTCCTCAGCCAGGGTTGTGTAGGATAAGGACAATCATATCTGCATGATATATTATTGCACCATTAAGTAGATGTGAAGCATCCATCACTAGAGCAGGATATGGAAATCACTGAACCATTATTCTGTTCTGGAACAACATTTCTTAAGTGCCCAAGTTCTCGAGCACCTGACCTTCAGCAAACACGTGCATACCTAACAATAAACTCATGAGTAAATGTTTGCAGAAGTGGCAGAGAAGAAAACCGACAGTTTTGGTGACAAATTTCCACTCTTTACTAACATATAAACATGTTTATAAACATAACAAACTGAAGCTTCAGTACAAGCTGCTATTAAAAACCTGTCTTCCTGAGGACTTTAAAATAGTTTTTTGCTTATTTACATACACCAAAAGAAGTGAAAACTATGTTGCTGTAATGTGTTGTAACACACTGTGGAATAATGTGTTATTGTACAATGCTACAGAGTGATCTTTGACTCTTAATGTGAAATTGTCACTGATGTTATTGAAAAGCTTAATTTCCCACCTGAATTCTAGCTCTAGATTCATTTGATGTTCTTCTGTGGTCACAACAGCTTCTGATGTGTTGTAGATATGATCTCACTTTTGTGATGTCCTGTCAAAAATCATAGTAGTACCACAAGATACACCATCCCTAATGGTCAGTGCCTGACAACAAGAATAGACCATATTCATTAGATAGGCTCTATTAGTGGATTTTTGTTGTTTGGGGTATCAGCTGTGAGGAGAAGTGAGAAGAGAACATTTTCATAGTAAAAAAGTTACTCCAAAAAAGGAAAATTTATTCCCCCAAGCAAAGCTCTACAATATCATTACCTCATTTTAAGCTTTTATAATTCATTTTAAGTCAAGTAATTATTTACATCAGTTCAGATTTCACATAGAACTGTAGAGTTGTTCAGTTGTCAGGGACATTTTTAGGACATTTTCAGGACATTTTCCTCCTTTTGATTTTCTCAAAGTTTGAGTAGCCTGCCTTAGAACCTTTACAATAAGATAGAGAGGGAAGAAAATAACCAGTGCAGAACAGGTGAAATTTTCAAAAGTAGTCCCTGTTGGGTTTATTCAGCTCACACAGATGAGTTATCCCCAAATGCCTTGGAAAATCAGGACTTCCTTGAACTTCAACAATGACTTTTACTTATAGGTTAGTCACTTACTTACAGCAGAAGTATTTACCCTCTCCACATATCCTGACTATTCTCGACTGATGGAAGCAGATTTTAAATTTTACTGGGAGTTAGATAAATCTCCTGGGATGTCCTAAATCACGGGAAAGCAAATGCGCTCTCCACTTAGTCTGTAGGTTCCCTGAATGTGTTTTGCTAAAGCTGAGGCTTTTGCCAAATGAATGAATCTTAACTGTAAGTGCCCCTACCAACCTAACTTGACTGCAATTTGTTCCTACTTTCAGAGGGATATTCATAGCATTGCCTCTCTACATTGATGCAAGAAAAATACAGACTGGCTAGATAGTTCAATATTTATTTAATTTTGTCATGCAAAAACCATGGGTCTGTGGCAGGTATAAACTGCACTTACAGAAAGAGCATCTGTTACTCTGGGCTTTTAAAAGTTACTCCAGAAATCAAAGCCAGTCTTGCTTCTTTTGCCATTAATGAATTTGAGCAACTACTTCAATCTTGTGGTGAAGTAAATGCAATTTCCTACCTTGCTGTTGCACGTTCTCTCCTGTACGTACAGCATTACTGACTTCTGAAGCAGAACGAAAGATAGTTAGACATCACATAGAGAAACTTAATTTTGCTTTCCATCTTTCACTTGCCTCTGGCCATGAATTGCTGAAACTGTAGCTTAAAATCAGTATCAGAAAGCTTTTGTTCAATTTTCATATTTAGATTTTAAAAATGTTCTGAAATTATTAATGAATTCAAGTTTCCACGTGATGTCTGATTATTTTTCTAAGCTCTTTTACCATAGGAATTAAAGATAAAAGTAATAGATGAGATACTCTTCAGATTTCCACTTTCAAAAAGAGTTTCCAATGAATAAGTTCCAAACAAAAATACAGTATTACTGTTAATTCCTTGGCTTTAGCTGACATATATGATTCTAAAGAAATGAAATCAATGGGACAAGTATCAAGACCTTATAATTTTGTTATCGAATTTGTCCTCCAGTTCCATTGTATTGTTTCAAACTACAGGTTATCAGTCATCTGTTTACTAGTCAGACACAAGTAAAATAAAATAAAATAAAATAAAATAAAATAAAATTAAATTAAATTTTAAAAAGTAATCTTAAAACTAGAAGAACAGTGCTACCTGAGGATGATTTTTTTTCAGCATATATCTCTTTTCTTAGCCTCATTTTTTCCCATTACTGATCCTAAATATTTTCAAATTTGATTCATGGATTTCCACATGGGAAGGCATTTGGGCTTGTATAAAGCCTCATTAAAGTCAATAGATGTCCCCAGGCATGCTAGATTCGGTCTACATCAAGCTCCTTTTTGGATTAGTTTCTTGGAGCAAATATCAGTATTTTCAACTTTGTGTGCCTAAAGCAAGTCATTTATATAAAAGTGGCACAATTTCCAGAAGGACTGACAACGAAACACACCCAGGAAAGCTGATGTGAACAGCAAATGGTTTTGAAAAAGGTGGACATTATGTATCTGCATGATCACCAGTGAAAACAAAATTGAGTGCTGCAGCTCATTCTGATGTCTGCACTTTAGAAGGGAGATTGACAGACTGAAGAGAGATCACAGAACAACCCCAAAACTTAATTGAGGTACAAATGCAGAGATGAGATAATTAAGGAGGTAAGTCCATTTACTTCATCAAAAGAGAAGCCTGAGACATTATTTAATTAAAGTATTGGAATACCTCCAAGAAAATACAATATCAACCTTTTTTAATAATAGAAAAACAGTACTTTAATAGAAAAGAACTGGAAAGTCTGGATACTAAATCCATGCAAATTTGTATTAAAAATAAAGGCGCACATATGTCATTAGGAGAGTGGTTAGTGAGTCAACCTTCAAAATAAATTACTGAGGTAAAGAACAGTTCTCCATTTCTTGACAACTTCATTTCAAGACTGATTGCCTTTCTTTAAAATATATTTTAGCCAAACAGGAATGTGGCAGTTTAACACAAGTGTAACTGGAGGAAACTGTGTGGTGTATGGTTCTATCATCATATCAGATGGACGTTTCTACCTTTTAGTGTACAAATCTGTGACAAGCTCTCAGTAGAAAATAACAGTTATTATATCCCCACTTTTGAAAATTTGCTCTTTAGGTAGAATAATGAGTGATAAGGTATAAATCTAGTGTATATTTCAGAAGAAAAAAGTGGAATGACATTTAGGATACAAAAAAACCAAGTAAATTTTAGTGATAATTGAAGTATATAATTCATGTTTAGGTACCTAAATAGAGTTCTTTTTGTTAATGACTTCTTTTTTCATTTGAAATCTATTTTGAAGGAAAAAATCATGATGAAGTTTTGGTACATGAACTGAATGCCCTGAAAGCTTTTGGGGTGACAGCAGTGGAGAGGAAGTTGACACTTACTCCTCCATTGCATGTGTAGTCACATTAAACCTCCCTGTAAATCAGCTAGCCTCAGGGCTACTTGAGAGGGACCGCCCCATTAGAGAAAGCCTGCTTCAGTATAGGAGGCAAGGTCTGTGGAGAGAGGTAATACCTTTATTACACCAGCTTAGGCTTGGAGTGAATTCAATCTTCCGTGGAGACTGCCAACGAGGGAGTCAATTAATGCCTGTTGCGATGATGGTTTCTGTGGAGTGGGCGACCAACGGATCGGTACTGTGCACCTCTCAGGTCTCCTTCCCCTCCCGCCCTCCTTTTCCCAGTGGTAAACTTCAGGGTGATTAAATTAATGGTCATGCAGCTTAAGTGCCTTCTGTGATGCACGATGGGGCAAGGTTAAATCCCCTGTGGACTGCAGGCAATCAAAGTCCCAAAATAATTCTCAGGATAGAAACAGCCAGATTTTCAGCTTCTATTTGTTTAGAAACTACACAGCAGTTTCAGGTTTTAATTGTGGATGCAAATAACCTGACAGATGCTTATTATTCATGCCAGGCAGACACAGTGGGTTCTGTATTGCTGGTGAAATGGGTGCTAGTATGAACAGGAAGAAAAACAGACATTTTTAGGAGTTTGTCAGAGTTAATAGTCAGCTATTACACTTCATATGAAATGAAACATTTTCTGATCAATCAATGTTGACATTAAAAGTAGCTCGTTTGCACTTATTTGCTACTGCATGGAGTATTTTCTTGTGTTTCTTTTAAAAGCTTTTATTTTATTGAAGGTATTATTTTGACTTCATAAGCAACACAGAAATGAGAAAGTCCCAATTCTCTGGGGCTTGTTGAAGTCATTCTGTCTAAGAGTGGAAAAGCAGCTCAGCCAAACTTTTGCTGGTGGTGTAGGTTCACTGACATCATCAGGGCTTACACCAAGAGCTAATCCTGCCTGATGAATGTGCATAGCACATGTGAACTAGAAAACAGTATCTTAGCTGAAAAAAATGGCTGTGAGGCCATCTCAGGTGGAATATGTTGCCTGTTCCCTTGTTATCCTGCTCCTAGGCACCACTGAGAAAGAAACTTCCCTGTAAGCCGGTGAAAGGGAAGTAACTATTTTGCCAGCTTGTAAAAGGGCTTTCTCCCAGATTTATTGTACTGTACTGTGCATTCACAAACCATGAGAGAAAGAAGAAGGACCAATGAGTTTTCTGCTGTTCAGCAGAACTAGGTTATTTCTTGTGCTTGTGCTCTTCCAGCTGTGAGGAAATATTGCGTCTAGGCACGGGCACCGCACACACCTGACAGCCACGGGCAGAGAGCAGCCAGAGCCCCATCTGCTTCATTTCACAAAAGCTTTGGAAAGTCAGGATGGCAGGTGCTGCTAAAAGGGGCTAAGAAGTATGTGGGGCAATAGCTTGGTGGGTCTGCTGCCTTAAGAGGAAACACTAGAAGATGTACAGTATCCTAGAACACAGCAGAGGCATAGCTACCCTTTCCTATCTTTATCCTTGGCAAAAGAAAAGATAGGAATTCATCTCTCTTAGCTTCCTCCATGGATTTCTAATCCTCTTCATTCATTCCCCTCCACCCAGAGAATTTGGAAGAGGCTCTTGACTTCTCCTGAACCTGTAATTGACTCTTCCTGCATTACCGAGAAACCTGCAGCCAAAAGGGTTGGTGAATAAATGGGCTGAAATGAATGAGATACTTTTGCATCCCTTCCAGAGGTTCTGGGAAAAGAAGATGGACCAGAGAGAAAGAGAAGGAAATACTTCCTAAAATTAAGCGCAGGATAGGCAGAAGGTTACCAGAATGAAGTATGCTTTATTAAGCATAAAATTGCACCATCGCTATTAGACCTGGTTCAGAAATGCAGAGCTAAATCTTTTCCACTGTGAGGGAGACTGGTGGTGGATTTTACTCTGGGGATCGTATTCCACAAAGAATGGTGAAATAATGTATTTTCCTGGAGGCCAGGGTATTTTCTAACCAATTGATGCTGCTTTAGTAGGTGCAGGATTTCCCATCGGCCTTTTGTCCTTGCTTCACCTCTCCCATGGGACACACTCTCTGACAGGTTGGGCCTCTCTGTATAAAAGTCGTCCCTATGAACGCTACCTTCACACTTCTCTGAAGTGAAGGAGGAGAATAAAACTCACCTTTGCTGTTGTCTCTGGTCATATCATGTTAGGAGAAAAATACCAATACAGAATGCAATTCAGAATTTCATTTTTTCCAGACACTTCCATCCTCCTTAAAGATGCAAAAAGAAATAACGTTAGCCATAATCATAAAAGAAGTTCAATGTTTAAAAAAAAAAAGAGGTATCAAAAAGTAGGCTTTTTTCCATAGCAAAATAAGTCTGAATGCGTCTTTGAACTCAAAATTTAATTAAAATCTACACTATGATATTTTATTTTTTTAATTGTTTCAGATTAAAGAATGTGCCCAATATCAATGTCACAGAAGTCAATAAAGGTCCCTTTCCTTAAGTCTCATTGGTATTCTGCCCTGAAGAGAAGAGCACAGAGGGGCTTGCAGAGCTCCCCGGGAGCAGTGACACAGCCAGGCGGGCAACAACCGCAGCTGGGTCTCAGACATCACAATGACAACGAGCTCCAGCATCATCCTGAACTGCATCATACTGCGCGTTTCATATTCATAGCTCACCCTTTAACTCTCCTCATTAACTCAGTGAGCTGTGGTATAAACGTGACCTAGTAAGTCCGTTGTTTAAGACTATCCATCACAGATAGCTTCTTTTTTAAAAAAAATGAACAACAAGTCTTGCTTACTTGCCTAGTGACTGCAATAATGGCAACAAAAACAAGCAAAGAGGCAACGAAGGTAACTATAAATATCCACAGTCCTTCCTGAGTGGCTCTTTTTGAAGCTGAAAACAAGCAGAGATGAAGGGAAAATCTGCCGCTCCTTCTGGTTTTGGAAACAAAGAGTATTTTGCCTAAGTCATGACTAGAGAAGTCCAGAATATAACCGACTACTTATTACATTTATTGGTATGGACATACTGAAGAGCTAATTGAATATTGAAAATACTTTCTGCAAACAGCCAAAATAATTAAACCAGTAAGGATTTAAACAATTAAAAAATAGTGCCAGTTCTCATAGAAGGACCAGCAGTAACTAAGCTCACTAGGAAGGATCGATTTTCAATTTCCTTCTGCTAGGGATATTTTATAGATTATGTGCTTCACTGTTTCCATTAGAAATTTCTTCTTCCTGTATTTAAGCCCTTCCCCACTTGGATGTTGTTTGAAAGCACAGTTCTTTCTCCCTCAGCGGGCCACCAGAAGACAGAAAAATTCCATTCTGGTGAGGAATTAACTTGCTCCTTTGGGAAAAGAAAAAAATGGGCTCAGGAGAACCAAAATAACAAACAAGTTAATTCTACAGCAGATTCTGTTGAGAAGACTGGGGGAAATCACTTGGGACTCAGGCCAGTCAAGAGTAAAATACTCTGTGTGTCATTAAGCCTGAAAATACTGCAGGTACCCACACTAACATGGGCCAGATTTAGAGAGAGGATCCTTTTAAAGGGATAAAACCAGAATCCTTAATTAAACAATTCAGAAGAAGTCAGCAAGAAGATCATGAGCACAATTTCTTAATTAATTGGTCATAGTCCAGAGAATCTGGAATATATTGTCTCTCTGAGGATACTAAGGATTCAAGAAAAAGAAATTGTTATAAAAATCACACAAAAATTCAGAGATACTATAATTGTCCCAGGAAACTTTGCTCTAAAACCACATTCACAAATAAGTAAGCTAAAATAATTGCCTCCATTTATTCCTTATTTATAAGCTGCACTTGGTAGAAAAAAAGCTTTTTAATAGATGTATGACATTAAGTAGCATGATTATTTATAATTTAGTAGAATTATATTTTCTATATACATATAAGGATATCTGTACAGTTAAAAGTCCTTTTAGAACAACTATTAGTAACTTAAAAACTTAATAAAGTTTGCACAATTTTAAGAACATCAATCAGTTCTTCTTTGGAAATTCGATTCATATGAACCACGTATATTTTACTGAGTAAAAGGAGCTGTTGCTATATGCTCTGGTTTCAGCTGGGTTAGAGTTACTTGTCTTCCTAGTAGCTGGTACAGCGCTGTGCTTTCAGTTCAGTATGAGAAGAACGTTGGTAACACCCTGATGTTTTAGGTTGTTGCTCAGTCGTGTTTAGACTCAGTCAAGGACTTTTCAGCTTCTCCTGCCCAGCCAGCAGGAAGGCTGGAGGG
>JAVKLA010000053.1:14904300-14918848 GCA_034782735.1 Sagittarius serpentarius | reverse complement strand
AGCAACCTGATCGAGTTGAAGGTGTCCCTGCTCACCGCAGGGGGGTTGCACTAGATGGCCTTTGATGGTCCCTTCCAACCCAAGCCATTCTATGATTCTATGAAAACTCCAGATGAGAACGAAGGCAGCAAAAAGCATTTTGCCAATTATGCTACCTATTGGTCACTCTTCTAAGTCAAGCTGTCTATCTTATACATTAAAGTCTGTGTCATTCCTTACTGCCAGAACTCTGTTCGATGTACAGTAACGGACAAGAAAGGAACCAGTCTCTTTATTTTCTGTACAAGTATTTTCATAAAGATAAAAGTGGATGCTGGCGATTGAAACAGAAATGGTGAAGAAATATATGTTGAATAAATATTGCTTATAGAGTCTTACTTGCCAACCATCTGTGCATAAATGTACCCCACAGCATATGTTTTTGCCAAACAGGATAAGAATATGTTTCTACAATGGAGTGAATAGCATTCTATTAGATATTTTTGTGATTACAACAGTGGGAGATTTTAAGTTGAGAAAAAGAGTATATTAAAGGTAGACAGACTTTACACATTGCTGTTAGTGCATAATGCAAATTATATTCATGTTGGCTACTATGGTTTAAATGCCAGAGGACCGGGGAAGAAATTTTTTAGTACGTCATTTACCTCAGCTTGGTCAGACAACCCTTCCTCAACAGAGACTGCTGTATATAAAGCAGAGGCAAGAGCGATGGTAAACAGAAGCTATGAATCGTTCCTGGAGCATGTTCTGCATTTTGCTCACCGGAAAGAATCGCTGTCTCCATACGTGCAGACTCCAAATACATAGGCTTGTATGGAACTCCTTGCTGCCCCAAAAAATGCACACTCTGGCTTACACAGTGACAGAAGCAAGACACTATTGACAGGAATCATCACCTCTATTAACTCCACTGTACTGGCTGCAACTGTAATTCAAACTCACTGTCCCATAGTGAAAGCCTTTCAATGAATTATCTCAAGATACTGAAGCAACTGTCTCTAGAAGTACAGTTATGTTCCCCTGGGGCAGTGAAGCTGCTGACTACTGGGTGAATTTGAAAAATAGTATTCAACTCAAAATGACTGTCAGATTTATTTAATTTTAATTTGCTTTGGTATCGTGAGGAGTTACGTGGAGGAGAGAGACGTGGACATGATTGTGATTCCTCTCCTTAAACACACTTAAAAAGTAACTGCGCTTTGAATAGCCATGATTTTTCAGGTAGTGTGCATTTACTAGCAATTAATTAATTTATTCTGGTAATCAGAATATGGGTTATTATTTTACACTTGTTAAAAAAATGATGGTTTTTTTCACCTTTGGTAATGGCCCACTTGAGAATAATTTATTCATCTTTGGAAAGATGCAACAGAAACCCTGCCACATTTGCAATTATAGGAATACTTAGAACTGAGATAATGATGAAGAACTGGGTTTCCATACAGATTTTACAGAATCCTGCAGCTCTTAGCAGGGCAAATACATCATCCAAAATACACCCCACTGAGACAAAAAAAATGAACATGATAATGAGAAAGAAAAGAAACAGCCATTTTTCATTTGCAGTCCAAGTGTTAACCTTAGTCGCTGCACAGGACAACAGAAGGCAGTAAATTGTTAGTGTTGCTATGTTCAAAAAGACAATGGAAGAAAATGAAAGTAAAAAGAGTTCATAAGATTTTAAGAAGGTAAGTACCATAATCTCATTGCAATTTAATGAGAACAGGTCTTTAACTGTCATCTTAGAAAAAAATCTCTGAAGAATAAACATTTACGAACTAAATGTGTTTAGAGAACAAGGGAGAGTTACCAATATATACAACATTCCTATGATACAATATTTGTATAATATTAAGCTTGAAACTGTGTCTAATATTCAGTTTCATTATACCACAAAATCAATTTCCCTGAGATTGGTTACAGTCTGCTCTTACTCTTTTATATAAAAACTAATTCTCACTAAATGAAATTTTGTGGTGTTGTCTTAGCTATTTGATACCTTTTAATAAAAGTGCTGGTATAGATTGTGGACTCACTAGCTGATCTATCTTCACTTCCTATATATCTGTATTGAAAGAAAGACAATCCCTTAAAAAGAACCCCAAACAAACAAAAACCAAACCAACAAATCCAGATCAAAAATAGGCCAATTAATCCCTGCACGTCTAACCAACAGTTAGTATAAAGCGTGTTCTTGCTCTTCTGTAATGCTAAATTCATTCTTCCTGTAAAATATTTTCATTCACTCAATAAAAAATATGCCTCTATATCAATATAAGTGTATTTGTAGAAAGACTTGGTGGAACGCTTTTCCTTTACATGCTTCCACACCAATAGTTGCCAGGATTACAGTTTTTCTAGCAGAATTATAGGCTTGAGGTCAGCAGGCTTCAGAAGGCTCAGGGTCGGGTTGGTGAGTACTGGGGTAGAGACACGGCATGGACTGCATCTGGAAATCAGTACTGTTCAGGTATAGGTATTTTCTTTAACATGCTTTAGAGGTGAACTACTGAACAAGACAGTACTTTGGGAGGAAAGAGTGTTTAAGTGAGATTCGATTAAGCACAGTATGCAAGTAACACACATTTCCCTGTGCAAAAAGCATGGAGGAAGGCTCTCCTGCAGCCAGCCAGCTGTGGGAATGCTCAGTCCCATGCGAGCTGTCTGACAGGAGCTGCTCTCGCAGCCCTGCACGCTGAGCAAGAGGAAGATACAGGCATGTGCTCGAGTTCTTATACCTGCCTGGGGAGTCCTGAGCGCCTCCTTCTACAGCGCTCTAAAGATTTGATGGTTCCCTGAGAAACTGTGGCAGAAAAACGGGGAAAGAAACATCGCAAGTAGTGAGCTGGGGTGGATTTGACTTAGTCCTGTCTTCCCTCCCCGCCCCTCTCTGCCAATTAAAAAAATACAAATACCAGCTCATGGACATTAACATGCAATCAACAAGCTTAGGAAAACTGCTTTTTTTTTTTGCCCCCTTTTTTTTTTTTAAATGTGAGGATTTAAGAGAGCGAGATCATGGAAAGCTTTGTCTAAAGTTTACTTGTAGCTCACTGCAGTCCAGAGAGAACTAAACAAAAGGATAACTAAGACTAAAGTCTCAACATTTTAATTCTGTGAAGTTTTTTAACATCTAATTTCAAGGAACTGGGCTTATTGTAGCTGCCATAAATAAGTTTTCTGACTATGATTATGAAATGTCAGAATGTATGTAAGCTCCTTCACAGAGCCTATCTGTACATATGTTTGAGAACAACGTATTCTGCTAGAAACCCTGGGTAGTGCATGCATACTGTACGTGCATGAAAAAGAAGAAAACACATCTGAGAATCTGGAAGCATATCTTAATATAAGAGTGGACTAAAGAATGACTTGATAATCTAAAAAAAAAAAAGGAAAGTAAATACAATACATAAGGATAATAGGAACAGAATTATTTCATACAGAAGATAATAAACATACAGAATAAACTGTCAAAATTGAAAGTCTGGATTTTGCCAGAAGATAGATGAATTTCACACACTAAGCAGTTAAGCTTTGAAGGGAATATATCAGAAAATTGGAAAGGGTGGATACAGCAGTTCAAAAAAATATATGAGCACTACAGAGAAAAACTTTAAATCAAGACTAAAAAAAAAGAAAAACAAAAAATAACTGCCTGTAAAGCTGGTATTGCTGTTCTGTGCTGGAAGGGAAAGGCCTGGGGAATTTCACATTTGAAAATGAGCAAATGAACAAAAATCTGTGTTTTGATCATCATGTTTGAAGTCTGAGTCCTAAGAAAAAATGCCAACTCAAATTCCATATGTTCAAAAAAGGAAGCAGATCATATATTTTATTAATTTACAAGAGAAATTCAATGATACTCAAAAATCTATGAATATGGACATTTTAAAGATGTTAGAATTCATTAAAGAATTTAGAAATTGTTCACAAATATTGCATTTAAGAGAAGAGGAAAATCCCTTGTTATCCCTGGATATCTTTAAAAGTCACGTAGATGTAGTGCTTAGGAACATGATTTAGTGGGGGACATATCAGCGCTAGGTTAACGATTGGACTAGATGGTCTTATAGGCCTTTTCCAATCTAGGCAATTCTATGATTCTATGATTCTATATGTGCATAAAAAAACCTCTAAGAAGGTTACCACAAATAAACAAAGCAATGAAATTTAAGACCAGTCAGGAAAGAAAACTACATGCAAGAACCCAAAACTTAGGAGGTTACCATGAACACTGAAACAAACAAGACAAATTCAGACTTATCATTAAATAGAGAAGAATAAAGATAAAAAGTAAGGTAACTACATCATAAGGCTGGTTAGACTTAAGATTCCAAAAATCTAATTAAAACTCTGAGTCTGATAGTTGAGTGATTTCCACAGTGTGGAGCCACCATCAACAGATGTCAGTCTCATTATTTAATACACTAGCGGAAGTATTTGAAGGATATAGCAGTAAGTGCTACACAACACCCCTAATTAAATATCAATAGAACACTGCTTGAGACTTATTATATACAGTATTAGGAATATACCAACCCTCACAACATAGATCTCATTAACTGGAATAGCTGGCAAGACCATATAGTTTGAAGATTTGGTTGTATGTAAATGGAAGTTGGGTTGTTAAAAACACCTCCTTTACAAACACTGTAAATTACTTTCCAGCTATATTCAGGTGTTATATTTTGAAAGAGTAACTATTATTTCATGGAAAATAATTAGCGGTGCTGCTAAGAATGGCATGCTGATGCTCAGCACCGGCTCCTGAGGAGTGAGCTGCCCTGACAGCTCCTGCAGCTGTACTGCGCGGCTACCTGGGGCCGGGAGGGGCTGGCCGCCTGGGGCAACCTGCCACCGCTCCCCAGCCATCAGCAGGCTCGCAGGCACCTCAAAAGCCCACGCCTAGCCCCTCGCTTCCACATCTACATGTCAGAGTCTACAGATAAAGACATGGCGGTGGCAGGTCACTGGAGTAGCCACACAGGAAAACAAAAGAGAGTAGACACCTGGCCTAGAGCCTGGATGGAGCCTTTCCAGTTTAGGAAGATGAGCAGAGTCCCAGAAAGGAGGCTCATATTTTTTGCTGTCAGCATTGCTTTTTTTTTTCCTGTAGAAAAATAAAGGGTTTCAATTCCCATGGAAATTCACTGAGAAAGGTGAAAGGATGTAGGGTGGAGTCCAGTACCGAGATGTGCACTGAGATACACAGAAACTGGTTTTAAATGCAAGTGTTACAAAGATTAATGTGATAATGGGCAATATAAAATGTATAGCGGGATAAATAAGAAGTCTGACCATAGGGACCATTTTGTGAAAGTATATAGCAGCAAATAAATAAATGAGAGCGGAGCATTTAGTAGCAGGGAGAATGAAAATGAGGGGCTTCCTCTTAGGACTGCAAAGCAGGGAAATTTGCATGATTTCTGGCATACTAATCTAGTGCTTGCAGAAAATATAGGTTCAAAACAGTCACAGGGCACAATATTGTCTTCTGAAGAAAAAAAATTTAACGCAATTCAGAACAAAACAGAAGCACCCTGTGAACTAAAAAATTATGGCCTTTCATTTTGTGTTTTGCCAGCACATCCCAAACTCTTACGTACCAGAGGTGCCAATGCTTTCTTCCTTGAATCCATCCTTTATTATATTGATGTTTCCTTTTGTCTCTCCCTCTGCTAGCCGTTTTCTGATTTTGAAAATTGGGAAGGACAGGTTAGTTGCTATTCAGTGAGGGTTTGTAATTGTATAGTTACACAAATAAAATGCTTTTCATGGTTGCATGGTTTTAACACAGCAGTAGAAAATAAAATCCGTGAGAACTGAAGTACTACAATCATTGTGGCCCCAAATCTGGTATGAGGAATATATTTGTGCCCCCACTCCTTCTTATAACATAGAAGATAATCAAGATGAGCCATATCAGAGGAGAAGAACTGGTTTGTAAAAATTAAAATGGATGGATGAATTTCTCTTTATTTTACAATAAGCTATGTCTATCAGAGGCACAAGCATTTGTATTTTTACAAACTTAACCCATAACATTTTATGAAAAAATTAGATCTGTTGTCACTCTTGTCACGACCATAGCCTGTTAGCAACCTCCAGAGTAATATTTCCTTTATGGTATACCCATGTCCTACCACTCATCTTCTTGGGAAGCAGACAGAAGGGCAGACAAGGAGGAAGCAAATGTGGAAAAAAAGGCCAACGATATGCACAAGAAACATTTACCAACTGGCAGAAAGTACATATTCAAATCAGCCACAGCACCTACATTAAGGGTAATGTTCCAAAGCCACACTCCAGATATAACAAAATCCTGAATCGTATTTTCTAGAACATTACATCATACAGTGTCTTACTAATTGAAAGTCATACATCTCTCTATGGTTTTGGTTCATGAAATCAATATTATCCATCTGATGCACTAAACCATCTTTTTGGAAATTACACTCACACAATTAAGTGGTACACTAGAAATCCCTTGCTGTTGCACAAGGATAAAAACAATCATCATTTTCAAGAAACCAGTATAAGGACACATAAACTTTCATGCCAACACTCCACTCTCCCACACGCTGCATTTCTAAAACATAGTCACTCTAATGTTGTGGCTGGTAACGCTTTCAAAGCCAAAGTTTTGAAAATCCTTCATGTCACCTAGAACACATAAAGTGCAATTCCAGTACAGTGTTTGAAGACTACTGTAATTTTTATTTTAGAATGTATGAATGTCAGCAAAACTGGAAGGCTGACATGGTGTACCTGCCAAATATATCTGTGATAACTGAATGCAAATTGATCCTCAGATGTTATAGGAATGTAAAAAAAACTGGATTTGCCATGAGAAGATTACCTTTCTTTTTAATGGATTGCTTTTCCCTGATATATTTATTCTAAGAACCTAGCTTACCCATAGAAGAATTTCTCCTTTAGGTCCCACTTGGTGTTTATTGAAGTAATTTGAATACTGTTGTTAACTTCCACGGCATTTACACTAACTAATTGAATTAATTCACAAAGAATTGCACACTCATGTTTACAAAATTACTTGCCTAAAAGTTCTAAAATTTAACAGCAAGCAACTTGTTTTCAAAATGTATTTAAACCTTTGCAGAAACTAGTTCAAACATTGGCTCATGCAGCATTTGTAATTTTGGATACGTCCGGTGTCAGAAGGTGGGCTGGGAAGAAGGAGCAAAAGATCAAAGGATTGGAGCCTTCCTACCACACACTTTCAGTCTCAGTATAGATACCGTATGAGTACCATGTGGCAGTCTGAAGTTAAAGCCCTCAGTCTACAGCTCGTAACCGATGGGTATGTGAAAATAAGAGTTGCATCTTCTAATATTTTGTCTCATATAATTCTTAAACATTGTTAGACCCCAAAATGACAATAATATTGGGTGCACTCTTTATAGCTTGCAGAGAACATATCTCTTTTTGTTCTTGGAACTCATAGAGAACAAAATACCTGCCTTAATCCCCAACTCGTTTTTCATGAATCAGATAAAGCACAAATACAGAACAGCAGCATTTGTCCCGTTCTCCAGTATGAAGTTATGGCAGGGATGAATTGGGTCCACTGTCTACCTACAACACAGATTTATTGGTCACACTGTGATGGTTTTTTAGATATGGCTTTCCCACGGTATCAGCCAGCGAGCTGTTCAGTGCGGTCGCTGTGCTCTTGCCAAAAAGGCTGATCTGGAAATCCCGTTCCCGAACTGAAATAGACAAATAAATGATCCTTTGTTCAATTATATATGAATGCCTTTGATCCCCATGGAAGTCTTTCTTTAGTCTTTCAACTAATCATTTAGCCTAGCATAATCTGATATTTTTACGTTAAATGTAGCCAATGTTTCTTTGATACAGGCTGTAATACAATATAATTCTGATAAATGAATTTTCATAATAAAAATAGAGAGGAAATTATATTAAAAAGTTAAGATAATGGTATGAGCAGATAAAAGGCAATGGACTGAAATGAAAACAAATAGGAAAGGCAGCTTAACTTCTCACCAGCAGAACAGCCTCTCCTAGATTTCTCCTGGGGGTTTTGTTATTGTTCTTTTTAACAAGATTCTTTCTATAGTGTATTCCTGATTAAACGATACATATTGCACTTGAATGCTAAGAAGAAATCTTAGCCAACCAAATATAAACAACAAAACAAAGTCACACTCTGTATCAGAAATTAATTTTCCAGTTACTCCACTTGAATGTATGTCTGACAGTTTATTGACAAAATGTGTTTCCCAATTATCCCAGTTTCCCAGCTTCCCAGATTTGTAAAAGATCTGCCTGAAATGTAATGTTTTCTTGATCAAAGCATCAGAGGCCTCTGAATATCACCTTACCTCCATTTGAAACCTTTCTTTTGTTGGCTTTTAACGTTCTATGATGAATTAAAAATTGCATTGCTAGAATCAGTGTGGAAGATAATGCCGGAATGCTATTTTCAGGCACATACTAAAAGTGCTCTAAGAGAACTCTCTTCTTTAACGTACATACATATATAATAACTTTTTTTTTGTTTTATTAGAGAGTTCAGGAAAAAAAAACAAAACATAAAAACTACATGTGGCTTTCAGTGAGGAAAAGAATAGCAAGAGAGAATGTTACACTCCAGTGCTATTACAGGATGAATTATTGCCAAGTGCTTTCTGCAAGAACTTGTAGGAGCAGCAAGAAAGATCTTGTAAAAAGTTGTTATGGTTCATAGTCTCCTTAAATTTCCTGAAAGCAGGGGACACTGAAATGCATAAAGTAAAGCACATACGCAAGTTCATTAGTGGCTTTCCTTTAGCAACAGGAAGCACAAATTTGTATATCTTATGTATTTAAAGTTAAAAGCTTCATTGCTCAAAGAAATCACCTTCGAGCTTAAGGAATCCAAATGTTGCACCACCAATAAAATGAAACAGGAATAGTAAGAAGAATTTTGAATACAATGGCTTCTGCATTTACTATCCTCAGCAAAAAAAAATAATAAAAATTATTAGTATTCACAAAAGATTGCCAAAGATCAAAGAGGATCAGAGAGGAAAATCAATGTTTATTATTTTAGTCTTTCAGACTCTTTCTTTCTGTCTTACATCTCCTGCTTTTCTTTTCAATTTTTATGTTGTGTGAATTATTGATACATGTATCTTTATCATTTTATGACTTACAGTAATCCAAAGGATTGAACCAGATAGTTAGAAATGAAATAAAACACTTGTTAGCTATGACCTGAAATTCAGCAACAGGAGTAAATACACATATATCTATATTCTCACACAGCTTTTGCATTGCATTGAAATAACGCTGTGCTCTTCCACTTCATTACCTAGTACCTGCAACGGTAGCTCCATGTAATTGATATTGCTGACTGCTTGGTCTGAAGTAAGAGTCAGTTTAGTTTGACTATTTTTCATGTCTCCATTTTATGGTCCATTCTGCAAGCTCTGTAATAGGAGTTACAGAAACCCAGGTGAATGGTTTGGCATGCCACATGACACTGGAGAGATGGGGTGGTCACAGACATGACTGGTTGTGTCAGGTGGAGGGGTAAGAAGTCAGGAAATATTTTGAATGGCTTGAAACTAAAAATTTCCTGAAAGGTGAGTGAATTTCTAACTGTGTGTTTCCCTTTTTCTTCTGTCTCTAGGGATATAGACATGCTTGTAGGTTCCTTAATATTTTATGCAAGGGCAAACAAAATCCTGTTTTTAGGAAAGGTGAAGCATGGCCTTTTTTTCATTCATTACATTATGTATTTATCTCCAACATTTTGCAGAAAAGACAGAGTTTTGAAGCTTTGAAATACATTACACTGAAAAAACATTTAACAGTGATACAAGAGTTAAAAATAAAAGAAAATTAAAAAGGAAAAGGAAGACTGAGAAATTGTCAGTATAACTCACTGGACTAAACCATGAATTATTCTGGAAACTAAAGCAAATAAGGTTTTTTTAGCGTGCAGATATTTTGCCTCCATTTTCTGCAGCTGCTGCTAAGATAAAATGAAAGGTGTTTAAATTTATGTAATCCAAAAAAGCATAGAGACCACAACCTCAGCTGCAGATACAAGTTCTGTGCATTTTAGGAAAGGAAGTGGAAGACTAGCTTTAATCTAAGTTTCCAGTTTTCTAATGCTTGCTGTGACAGAAGCCATTACAAAACAAAGCATAATGCAAAACCCCCTAGAAGGTGCTTTAAAATTAAACTTGTTTCAGAAATCTCACAGAGCCCTGTGCCAGCTGGGGACAGGAAGGACATGACATCCAAATATGAAGCTTTGAGGAAAAAAACATGCTTCCTAGAGAACCACGCTGTTAGGAAAAAGCTCCATTTATGAAGAGCTTAAAACTCTTCGTAAAATTCTGAAGCTCAACGAAACCCAGCCTGCCAGCTGTCAGTCTGCTATTTGGGTATCACACATTCATTTGGATACGGGATAGTTATGGAACATATGGAAATTCTTACGGCATGAACAGCTGTAACTGGGACCATGGTACTGGACCAGGTCTTCCTCACAGGATCTGCACATTTCGATTGCTAAGGACCGTTAGTGCAAACATAGCTCCAGACGCTCTGCCACCGCCTGAAGTTTTGGTACGTGAACAGGAGAAGATTCATGCACAGCTCAGCCTTTTGCCCATCTCTTAGGGCACCAGGAGAGAGAAATAAGGGGGAGAAAAGAAGAAATACTTTGATTTTTCGATACGCTGCAATTCTGTTGCTGTGTATGTTTGAATAATACCTGTAGTATAATAACCCCCTAGCCTGTTTTTAGTAGTCTGCCTACAACAGAGAATGAGTAACAGGATTAGAAACTTCTTTATCACAATTTTATTCCCTCTCTGTGCCATTTTTCTCCGCACTTTACTGCTTTCCTACTTCTGTCCAGGATAATAAAAGAATGGGATACCTCTCCTCTTATCCAACTATTCAGCTGATATTGAGAGGATAATAAAAGGATGATTCAATTTCCATTTGGAAAATCAGTCAAAGTGGATTTTGATCTATTCTCAAAGGCCTACAAATCAGCTGAAAAAGATCATTACATAAATCCAGATTCACAGTCTCTTTCAGTAGTATGGATAGACGTAAGTATACGTGACTAGATTTTAAGGGAATTTACAGCTCTTAACAGCCATCAAATGAGATTTTCAAAGGTACCTAAGTATCTAATTCTCATTGGTGCTTATCTGCGTCTTCATGAGCCTAAGTACTATAAAAAATCCATCCTTTGATCATCATCAAGTTCATAAGGAAACTCTCAAAAGCATGTAAATAGCTGACAGATATTCAGAGGAATGGAGGTAAGAGGAAGCAGATAGAACAGAATAAGTAATTCAAAAGAACAGGTCATTTCATAAAAAATCTGCGTTCTCTTTGTGTGTCAGGAACAAACGGCTCAAGTAAGACGTTACATTATTTTCATTCCCCCAAAAAGTCTTTAATTTTAGTCTGATTTAGGCATAGTCCCCAAGGAGTGGTATATTATGGCTTACATTTTCCAGTCTCATCCTAAAGAAGAAAAAGAAAACAGAAAAAAAATGTTTTCTTATTCCATTAAGTCTTTCCCAGTAAATTTAGGCTCCTGCTGTTTAGGATGTAAGCATCTGCCCAAACCTGTAAGAGAGCCAATGATTTCCTTTACAGGTCCTGCTCCTTTATGTTATATTTTTGAGAACATGCTTATCTCATTCTGCTTTTCCACAGCAGAAATGTTATTTCTTCTCATAAGAGAAGAAATTGTTCTGCCAAAAATTCAAATAACTTACTTTCTGCCAAGAATTCAGCTAACTTTGTTTAAACTCCATTTCTTCTGGAAGACATCAGTGTATCTGTCTTCCAGATACCATTTGATAATTACATGCAAATTCCTGCATATTCCTTAAATTTGCAGAAATGAAATTGTGTTTGCCACTGAAAACTGTTTTCCGAAGAAAAATGGAAATCAAGTTGCTTTTAGGTTAAAAAAGAAGTTAGAGTTTTCTTGAATTTGTGTTGTGCAGTTATGAAACATTTCTTTCTCAGGACTCACCACATCTGTTGTGTCTGTTTTATTCCTGCAGCCTGTAAGAAAAAAGGCTATATTCCTTTTCTCTCTCACTGAGGTTTTACATTTGTTCTTTCTTCCTGGCTTCTGAAAGTTATTCCTATTTAAAAATAGAGATGCTTTTGTCTAGTCTCTATGTAGACAAAAAAATAAGCACCTCCACCAGAAGTGCAGTCTCTGCATTTCCTGTGCTCTAAGGAAAACAGGGACTATTCACCTTCCTTATCTTCAGGAAAAAGCATGAATGACAGGCTTTTTTCATTATTATTTTATAGAGTATAAATGCAACAGTGAAGTGTCTGTCACATGAGCTGGTATGACGGCAGAACTCTGTTCCACAGAGTTCATTTACAAAAGGCATTTCCATCGCTAAAAGTTTTGAATGACATAGAGAGAGTACAAACTACCTCTAAATGTTTATCTACATTGCTTATTTAGAATAACTTACTGATAACTGATCAATACCTCCAGCTTCCTCATTAGTGAAGTCAAACTCAACAGTATTGCTATCTACTCAAAAATTCAACATAAATAACTGACGCAAATGAGCATGTGTTTTCTCAGTTCAGCAGATGATAAACTGTAGGGAAAATGCCGTCTTTACCAAAATTCAGCATCATTCAAGGCAAAACAAAACTCAATTCATGGCAGCATGCTAGAAAAAGGAAGAAAATAAGAAGTATGTTTGATAGTTTGCATCAATAAAGTTCCTATTTAATCTATATTCTTATCATGCAACTCTAGTCCTTTGTTTTATGACACCTGGATGCTGATTTTGCTTGGCTAACAAATTTGCTGGCTGTGTAAGTGAAAGAAATTACTTTTTACAGTTAGTGTGCAGAAATTATGGTTATGCTGGTAGACAACAGAAAATAAAGAGAGGAAATATCTGCACTCATCACTGAGGGGATATAGAAGCCTTTTAATTACTCAAATTCACAATATAGCTATCATCATGGGTTCCATACTTCAGCTTCCTGGCACACAAATCAAAACCAAAGCCAGATTCAGTTGCTCACTTACAAGCACCTAGTGCCACGTGGGACATGCTCAAACATCAGCATGAGGTCAGCAGATACGTGCAGGACCTGTGGGAAACCCACTCCCTCCTGGAGGAGCAGCTGGAGACCCAGCAGCAGACCCCAGGGCACCTCAGAGGGCACTAGACAGCTATGCTCAGGCAACCGAACAAAGTCTCAGGAGTCTTCAGTGTGGGCAAATGCTACAAACTTTTCCTTCTGACAGGAAACTACAGCAACGCATTCAACTTGGGATAAAAACTGTGAGCCACGCCAAAGCTTTAATGATGTCAGAGGAGGGAGAAGAAACTTGCAGATGGGTAGGATTTTTCTGAAACTATATGAAAACTTCTAAAAAACGACTCGAAAGAAAGAATTTTTAATGAGATGTTGACATATTTCTGATATCATCTATAGCATCTTATAGAATCAGTTTTCATTTTGTAAACAAGTCAGGAACAATAGAAAAAAAGACTGAGAATAATATAACACTCAGATAAATAAAGTTGGCCTTCAAGAATGAATAAAACGCTTTTCTTGGGTAGACAGTAGAACAGAAATTCTACATTTCCTACATTTAATTCTATGATGAGAAATGTAACATTTTACTTAAAATCAATAGTAAAATATGGAATATTCAGCTTCATCTCTAAACTGTCTATTTTTTTTAAAAAAGCCTGTTTTTATGAGATCATCCAGGCCCAATCTAAAGGCCTAAGCTTAGACATTGATGGCAAATATACTAAACCCTTTGTTTCTTGTGCTTATAATTCCATTGTTATAGGATTAGTAGGATTAGTAATGGATTAGTAATAGAATTAATAATGAATCTGCAATTGAAGAATGCTTTTAAAACATTTGTTGCCATATTTAAATAACTGATTCTCTGAAGATTCTCTGATATTGACTATGTAAAGCTTGTGCTCAGGCTACAAGGAAGAGACAAATAGAAAGCCACAGTTTTATGTCGTTGTACATAAAGATTCTTCAGTATCTACTTTACTCTGGATGTTTTACTACCCAAGTTTAACAGTTTCTCCCATCTTTTAGTCTTTAACTATGCTTAAAAGTACAAAATACAATGAAATTATTACTTTCCACTTTTTTTTTAACCAAATATATTACTTGAGATTACTACTGTGGTCCAAAACACTAGTCTAAACACCACTGAAAACAAATTAAAGCTAACCTTCCATCTAAATCATCATAATTATGGACTTATTTTCAAGAATACAAAATGGTGTCTACATTAAAGTGTCTGAACTTTGAACAGGAAGATAATTTACAACCAATGGATAAAAACTCTGGGGAGGAAAAAAAACCCTGCCACTAGGAGGCAGCACCTCCTCCCCCACCTTCTTCACTGACCTTGATGTCTCCGGGATGTTTTTCTCTCACATGTTCTCACTCCTCTCCGGCTGCGGCTTCTGCGCCCCAGCACTTTTTTTCCTTCTCAAATCTGTTA
>JAVKLA010000053.1:14872850-14904174 GCA_034782735.1 Sagittarius serpentarius | reverse complement strand
GCTTCTAGCAACTTTTAAAGAAGCCACCCCTGTGGCCCCCCCGCTACCAAAACCTTGCCACGTAAACCCATTACATTACCTTTTCTGCTTAAACTGCTTTCGACGTCTGACTAATTGACAGTCAGGGGCAAAATTAGACAGTCTCACACTCTGTCTTGCCAATTCAAGTCATACATAAAATGTTGATTCGAACCGAATAAACCACCACATTTTACATTAGAAAGATGTCACAGTCCTAGGCCATTTCTAACAAATAACTCCAGCATTTACAATGAAAGGGGAACAACGGCGCAATAACAATTTGTCTGGCATCAGTCTCTTCAAAACTCGGTCGAAGGCGGTCTGAGAGGGAAGTCTGCAGCGCGGTCCCCCAGGAGGCATTGGCATGTTTCATTGTGACAGTCCTTGGCAGCTCATCAGGTCTACTCAGGAAGTGATCGGCCCCTTCCAGCAACCAAGCTAATTTGTTTCCTATTCCAGCTCTTAGATTCTCCACCCTCTGGCCTTGTTCTTTTCTCTCCAAAGCAACTAAGGCAAGCAATCCCATTCGGACTAGGCTCTGGGCTACCCGAACCAACGCGAAGCAAAGGGCAGAGGTGTGCCATGCCCAGCGTCGCCTACTGTGCTACTGTCTACCCAAGAACATGAAGGGAAGAAGGATGGCAACCAATTTTCCGTGGTGATTAAAGATTTTTCACTAAACTGCATAAACATCTGCCAAATGGTTTTAGAGGAAAGCACGACTCACAGATATTTTTTAAGGTTGTTCTCTTTTAATGAAATCTGTCTCTCACTAAATTCATCCAGATCACTTTCCAGCCTTTCAGTGCAACAAGCTTTGAGTTGCCTTCAGAAAAGTGCTTCATGAATGGAGGGCCCTGATATCTTTTTTCATTTAAATTTTGATCAGTCTGAATATAGTTTCTGTGATGTTTCCTTAGCTGCTGTTCTGAATTAAATCACACTGGTTTGTTTCTACTTGGTATTACGCATGCAGGTGCAATTAAGCCATAACACTCTAACTATCCATACTGAAATAAGAAACTTCACAGAAGTAATCCTTCACTGGCCTTGCCACAATGAGAACTGCCTGCTTTTAGCTGAACAAAAACGCCTGAGAATGCCCCTTGAGAACTGTTTGAAAGTCAAAACATTCCTGTCAAAAAAGACAGGAATCCTGCTGAATCCTGTTTTCTTTAGTTAGTAGGATATAGGAGCTTAGTACCTGGGATAATCCATTCATGGCAAAATCCCTGTTCCAGAAAAATCAGTAGGAAATGCTCGTCCCCAGGACTGGAATTGTATTCAAACTATTCATATGTTCTCTTTTTCTCCTGATTAATTTTCATGGATTATTTTTAAAATAGCTATTTATATCCCAGTATTATAGATATAACCATGAGAAATGCTGCAGTTATAGTTCATGCAAAAATACTGGTCACTATTAATAATTGTTGTTGGAAGTAGATAATGGGCTCAGTGAAGGTGATGGAGACAGTACAGTAGATCACATCTCATTTCCGTGATCTGGGAAAGAGAGCTTTTGTGTCACTACTGAACCTTTCTGTCATTTTAATGCATTAGGGTTTATATGTTGTTTGACCGCATCTTTTATAGCTGTATTAAATATATTCACCGATAAATGTCCGGACTGTGTCAAGAAGAGTACTGGACAAAGAAACTATTAAAATTCACAATCATGTAGTGTTTAATTTTAATCTACCAGTCCAGTGGCACCCATCTGCACAATTAACTTGTCTGACCAGAGAGAGGAGGAGGAGGCTTAGCTTGAATCCAGGCTTGAGAAAGGAATGTGATTCTGCACACGGGCGAAGGATTTTCTGCCAAAATAAGATCACTAAAATGGCATTCCCAGGACTACCTTTCTCTTGGCATCCTGATGATCAAGGAAGCAGACACAATTGGTAGATAGCTGCCGTAATGACTGAAAAATGAAACAAAGTGTATGATCTACCATGTCTGGTCAAGAATTCAGCAGCACTTCACCTACTCCCAAAAAAACTCTTGTTAAAAATGATTTTGGATGACATGGATTTTAAAAACCTCTGCTAAACTGTAGAACCTGCCAAGCCTTATTGTCAATGCTTTTATTTTTCTTTTTTCTCCCTAAATGTCAGGCTTGTTGATACAGGTCTCTGAAACTGAAATCTGCCCGTCCACATGAATGCCACAATCATTAACCACGAACATGACTGCAAAATTCCTTGGAAATGCAGACATTCAATGAATAATAGACAGTATCACAAGTCCTATGTCTTTTGACTTCACTATATAATCGATTGCTCCAGGTATAAGTGTTGCCTAATAATCATCAAAATATCACTTAATTTTTTATTTTTTTTTAATTTGTACAGACGTACATTTACCTTCTCTTACAAGGTCTTTCTTGCTGGAATTTTTTAAGGAATTCAGGAAATTAGACACTTAGCTTTCTGAACTTTGAAATCTCAGCTGAAAAAAAATATTATTCACAAGCAGTTCATTTCTTTCTGTACTAGCATCCTGCTACTCTGCTCTCAATGCAGCAACAGCTTGCCTTGACATAGGAAACACTCAAAAGGAAAAGATATGTCAGAAACAGAAGCGGCGGCAGCAGTTTAGCTCACACAAAGCAGCATGCGTTGGCGTAAATGTTTTTATTGCCCATAGGCCTGTGCTGTGAACTGTACACCGCCCTTCACCCTCACTATGGTCGTGCCATCCTTAACTATTGGAAACTCACCATCATTAGGAGGAGTCTTGGTCTTTGCATCCTCTTCTAAAGATCATATCTTTTAAAAGAGATTTTTCCTGATTTAACAAGCATTCCTAATATTTGATGCTTCGTTTTAAATACAAATAATGTATTTAAGCATCTAACCAAATGCATCAGGATTCAAAATACTGGCCTGTGTTTATAAACAGTACAACGGCCTCCACCTTTTCTCTTCTTTGATAAATGTGATAAACCTTAACATGATGAGAGGAAGCGAGACAGAATATAGCAACATGATCCAAGCAGTGGCGGGAAAGTAATAGTGTTGTGTAGTTACTATCAGTGACCTGATTTCAAGGGAAAGGTCCCATTAAATGTACGAATCCAGTTAGAGCGTATTAGCAGAAAGAGGAGATTCCACAGAAAAGAAAATCACAGAGAATTGTGATTATAGACAGTGCATCAAAGCTCTGAAAACCAAAAGTGAAATAAGAAATATTACTTATTCACAGGTATGTAGAATCTCCATATGCAGACAGCTGTCAAGATAGGATTTACATATAGGGTTATATCACATTCTTTCAGATCTCAGTTCTTTAGAAAAAAGTCTCTATCTGTCCTTATGACTCATGTAGATTTGGTTATATAAACTGATCTCCAGTCATCTGTTTTCTATAGCAAGTTTCTACATTATAATAACTAAAATAAATGCAACTCTTGCAAAAAATGTAAAGCAATGAAATATGCAGTAATCTCTTGGTAGCTTTCTCAAATCTTGATCAAAACACGCTATGTACCACATCCCAAATCTCATCAGATATCCAACCTTGTTAAACCTAAAACTGGAAAGACAGAAACAGCAGTACTCCAAGAGATCTGTTTTTTCACAAGGTGTTCTGGCAGCTCTAGCTGAGGGGACAATGACAGTCTACTGCCATGGAATCAAAAGCAGCTAAGCAAAATTTCACTCTGCATAAGCACTTTCTTCATTTACTGCCAGAAAGACTGACAGCAATTCAAAAATTTACAAATTTTATTTAGAATGGTCTCAATCTAGCCTTTCTTTTGAAATAATTGCTGCTTTATTTCTGTGTTGAAAATGAATTCTGAATGAAAATAACAACAATCATTGAACATCTTGCCATACATTTAGGACTCCACAATGAGGAAAAGGTTGATAGCTCTTCTCAGATTCTGGGATCATTTTCCACCTCTCTCACAAACTCTCCTATGGCAGTTTTGACTAATTCAGGTCTCTATTCATTGCATCCTTATGTGATTTTTTTTAATCAGGGCCATTACCTCTTCTTGTCCTCACTTAACCAACATAAAATGTAGATACTGTATGAAATGTTATCAGGGAAAGCATCTTCTCTGATGCTATGTTATTACAGTGCACCATACTCATCCCAAAAGTCAACAGGGGAGATTCACCTTGTGTGTTAGCAGTCTCCAGCTGTGTTGTTCCAAACTCTATGACCACTGTACAAAGCACTGGATCATATAAAATCTTACTGGTTCTCTAATTAAAATGTTATAATAAAGCACTTGAAAATGCTTAGATTAAGGAATTTGTATTAAAACAAACTTCCATGCATTGTCAATAGCTTTGCATCATCATGACAAATAAAGTACTATCTTAATATAATTACAGCATCATCATTTAAACCTTCCCTGGTTTTCTACTTCACTCCTTCGTCAATCTAGCTCTAGCCTGTCATCACCTCCCATGACCTCCCATTACCCAAGCCTGCAACCCGTGAGCTATAAATTCCTCCAACAAACAGGCTGTAATAACCATCTGATTTTTGCCTTTTCATTGTTTCTTTCTCCCAGATTACAGTGCAGTAAATGCCCAAATCTTGACAAATAGCTCCCCATCGTATTAACACTTCATTTCAGTGACACACACCTTGTTCTCATTGAAGTCATTCCAAAAAATGTTTCTAATCTTCCTGATTTGGTCAAACCATCCTCTACTTTAATTCTTTCACTGGTAGCAGCCTTATAAAGTTGATAGAGTTGCCTCACTTTTAGGATCTTAAATATTTTAAGACTTGCCTACATTTCCACTCTTGTCTCTTCTTCACCTATTTTACTTTTCTTTCTATAATCTCACAGCATGCAAAACCCCCTCTCTTTGGCAGTTGATCCATGCCATCACTCTTGCTTTAAAAATTCTCAGTACTAACTTCTACAGAAAATCTTATAAAAAGGAAGCAATAGTAACATTATACATATAGGCACAATTTTTAGTCTGTACAACTGTACACAAAAATTAATCCAATGACCATATAATCTTACTTATTTCCTTTCCATGCACCCAATCCTCACTTTAATTCTTTTTCTTGTACCAAATCTAAATTCGGTCTTGCAGTTCTTTCAAAGAAAGAATCACATCTAAATAGCTGCTTTGTGGACTTCAGAAAAAGAAAGCTGTTTGCAAAATACAGCTGATCATATTCAGATTAGAAATAAAGCACGCACTTTAAGAAAGTGATTTGTATATGGAAGAGATATCTAGGAAAAGAACACTCTCCATACATTTTCCATGTCTAGAAATCTTCAGACCAATTTTGGTACTTTTCTACAAGCAAACATTTCAACCTGCAGTTCACAGGTTGCAAGGAAGACAAGGCATCACACTACTTAATAATTGATTGTGTCTTTTACTTAAAAAACTCCTAGTGTGTATTTCTTCTCAAAATGTAAAGAGTATGCCAGTCCACATATAGCAGCCACAGTCATGAACAGTTCAAGGAAACAACGAACTAGCGATCGATTGAAAGTAATATATTGCAATGCAGTTCACCATGCATAAGATACATAGAAATTCTTTGTACTCGATAAAAAGACTAAATTATTTCTTTCTTTGGATAAGAACTTCAAATGTCTGTTAATAACATAGCCATTTCAAATACATTAATTCAATGGGGTTTTCATTATAAACAGTTCTTGCAGGGCAAAGTCTTTAACTGCTGCTGGCAGTGGAATATTCACAGAAGTTTCAGAAACAAAATCAGCTGGTCATATCTAGGGGAGAGAGTTTTCAAAGTGGTTGGCTTCAGGACTAAGCTCAGACTTAATTCTGTAAATTTTATTCTATTTGAAGCTTCAGTCTCTCCTTTGCATTGGTAAAATAAACGGAAACATAAATCAAACTTGTGCTAAATATGCCTCATTATTCTTGAATCTAATACCTAGAGAAAAGGCAAACTAGATTTCTGAAGGTTATTCAAAACTTGTTTGTGAGCTCTGAGCTGGGTTTTTTTAGTTTCCAAGCTAAGTTCCATTGTACAGGTACAATGTGGATAATGTGGATAACCGATAACCATTTCTTTCTTCTGATACAAAAATAACTTTTTCCTCCCTCCTGTGTGGTATTTCCAATTTATTAAAACAAATAACAGACTTCTATAAAATTTATTTTGCAGCATGTTTTTCCAGTGCCATAAACTACCAAATCAGAGAAAATATAAACGTTGTACACATCTTTGAATGTCTTTCAAGAACAATAACAATTATATTTTGTGTCAGCTTTGCAAAATGGCTTTCACCAGGCCCAGTGTTCCAGCATGTAATTATGTCATTCAGTTTTGTTTTCTTTTTCTTTAATGCACTTAGAAAAGCAACATCTAGGGAATTTCACAGCTGATGAAATCTTGGCCCTAGGATGGTGAATCACAGAATCCCCACTGATTTCAGCTGTGTCCAGAATCTTACTAATGCCTTTCAAAAACTGCTGTCCTATTAGATTAAATATAAAAAGGTACATTTAATTAATGATGCTTCTCCAAAATCTTCAGAGAAGCACAGCTCCTGATTTTCATTTCTCAAAGGCTCAGAAAGACAGGTGCTAGAACTACTCAGATCAATGGCAGAATCCACACTACCTCCCCTGCCTTTGGGGAGATATGGCAGTATTTTAGGTAATAATAGGCCTAAACCTGTTATTTCATTCAGGATTGTGCAAATAGTTAATTTTAAAAAAAAGAAGATATTCAAGAAGCTATCAAAGAATATTTATTTTCTTTTTCAGTTCTATAAGTAATGAACTTGATGGTACAAACAGCTTGGTCCCTGAAAAGTCAAAACAGTGTTAAATTCATTTGCAGTTCTTGGCAAAAAGTAGTGAGTATATTAAGATAAACTTTTTTTCTGAAAAATCAGAATATATGTATTCTCCCTCAAAACCATACCTTAAGCACCTCAGAATTCAGCTGCTGAAATTTAGACTCACACCTCACAGGTAAAATCCCAGAGAATCAGCCACTGTATTTTCTATCGTATTTATCACAGACAGATTGTCCATGTAAGAAATCTTTTCTGATGTTATTTCTTTCCTAAAAATCAAGAACAGTCTAAGCACTAAGGAGAAACATTTATGGAGCGTATCATCAGTAAAGCACAGTGTAGTTAGCACCACAATAAACCAAAAAAATTAGCTGGTGGCCCAAAATAAATTCATGTGGCTAAATCCTACTCTGTGCATAGGTGCCCTGAGGAATGCTGGTGTTATGCAGAGGCTTTGCCCTCTAGCTTACCCACATAACGTAGTGGTAAGGCAAATTTCCTATATGCCCCGAAGCATGCAAGCATGCAAGAGATTAGTGAGAGGAAAGCTTAGCTTCTTGTATCAGTAAAGGAAATGATCTTGCTACTGCCTAGGAAACATAACTATCCTGCTCCTACCATGTTCCCTGTACCTTCGCTCCTCCATCACATATATTTTCTTACTCTGAGCCCTTCTGCCCATAAAGAAGAGGAAGACTCCTGCTCACAGTGTGAGCAGCGGCTCCTCACTGCTGCTCTGCTCTTCAGCGCGTTAGCTCCATGTGCAAAGCCTATCTCCCATGAAGGCTGGGTTTCCTCTCCCTTGTGCTCAGGTTCCTGCTAAAATCCTCCACCGTATGATTCTCAACTTAGCACCTACATATGGAGGAGGATTCCTTTTCTTTTCTAGCGCCCAGCCACTCCTCCAGCCTGTGGCACTGCTCCTTTCTTCAAGGTGCAGTAACTGTAAAGCACAATTACCTTCTCCTGACTGTAACTTTGGGGTGCCATTCTTATCCAGCTCTTATTTTTAATCATTTGTAGAGGCAATTATTAAAACTTATCACTGAAATATTATACAATAATTACATAAAATAAGACATATAATAAAAGTAACACAAGAAGCCATGCATTTCTCTCAGATTTTTTGGATACCAAAACACTATCCAAATACCTTTTCTAATTAAATATTGTCTTCCTATGTGTAGCTGTTAATTGTTGATATCTTTATGTAGGTGATAAGACACTCAATACATAACACCATTAAATACTTGCTCAAGTAAATTGCTTGAATGGAGATAAAACCCAGGCATTCAAGAGTAGCAGGCCTTGTCTAACTATTGCTCAAATCTTTCTCAATCAAGTAGAAGAGTACCTTGGAGGAACACAGTAAACAACTTGTGGTGCCAAAGCAAACCTCTACACTTTCCTGCTGAACTCTGCCTTTAGTTGTGGAGCAACAAAACATATGCCTTGCTAAAAAGAAACTTTACAGTATCTGCTTTTCAGGTCATGAACTATTTATCCAATGTGGTGCTGTTGCCATTGATTCATTAATTCTATGGAGCTGCATGCAGTTTTGCATTCATTATTTCACCTGCTCTGAACTAGAATAGGTTACAAGGGTCAAATCTCTCTCTTTTTTTTTTTTTTTTTTAAAGTCTCCTAAAAACAGCCTATGAGATAAGGCTGTACACAACAGCATTTGATGTATTACATCTCACTGGTATCTGACAACCCTTACTCCCTGGTGATGCAATTCTTTTCTAATAATTTAGTCTCAGTCTATTAAAAGACAATTACAGATAATGCATCCAGACAAGTGGTGAAGGATGTCCAGAACAGTACTTGTAGAAAGGTTATCAAAACACAATTCTCAAAAAAGAAGTGTGCTATTGATTTTTTAATCATTTCAGACAGAGACTGTTATATAGATTTTCTAAAGGATTGAACACAACTAGAAGAAGCTGGAAATGGATTTCCCCTTTGCTACTTCATATGTCATAATAATAGAATTTTTTTATTCATTTACCGCTAAGTAAAGAACACAGCTAGCCATTCAGAAGTCATTTTGTTATATCTAGGGACTTGACAGACTTTCACATCTGTTGCTGTTTTGAATGTTACCAGATTCCATATTCCGCACAACTGTAGATGAACAATTATTTCCATATTATGCATAAATTAATACAAAATCAGAAGTAGTCTTTGAGGCTTTTCTTCTGTGCTTCTGCTGTCGTCTAGGCTTTCAGTTATAAGCTGGCCACAGAGTAAAATAGGACCTTTAACAGCAGCCTGCTTCAGAAACCATTCCTGATGAAGTGGGTTAGGTTGCCATTCAGAATCTAGGAATCGGCAAAACTTAGAGCATGCTTACCTTTTCATTTGGATAAGGATGGATTTAAGAAGCATCTTGCCTAGTTAAGATACACTGTTTCTGAGAGTATTTTACAAACTGTTGAATAGAAACCATTTACTAGGACATCTGGTGTAATAACTGTCTGCCCATCTATGTAGTTCCCATGACAACAATGCAAGATGCAGGGGACAAGTACTTCACAACACACCAACTGAACACACACCACACCAGAACTTAGCAAAATAAAGCATTAAAGCAGTCACTGTACTTCAGAAATTTTACTTTTAACATTTCCAGGTAGGGAATGAAGGGAAATGGGGTCAGGGACAGGAAAACTCTGAGGTTGTGCCTAACATTTCTGAAAATTATTTGACATTTTTCAACATTCACTTGCAAATCTGCTCATTGTAGACTATCGCTAGTTTTCAGGCTTAGAATAGTAGAACGTATCAATAGTTTTCATTTCTTCTCTTCTGCACTGTAATTTCAATAGCCTTTTTACCTGATGCTACAGTCAAGATGGCAGTAGAAGATAATTCAAGACCAGATGACTGAAAATTACTTAATACGCATTAGCTTTGTTAGGAGTCATGGCTGTCACTGCAAATGGGAATTTGAAGTACACATCAAAGTATAAGAAAGCAAGCCCTGCTGAGTAAATCTCAGAGGTGAAAGAGGTACTGCCACCCCTTTGTCTTTAACCACATCGGTCACCTTCTCTGTCAGGCCCCAAACAAGGCTTTTTCAAAAAGGAAGCTGCTTTCATGTGTGATATGTCCTGTACGTAAAGGCCCTGTTCAGTCAGCTGGACCTCCTTGCCCAACGTGTTGGTATATCACCAGAGAAGCAGCCACTGGTTTTGGCCCCGGTGGCAAAGCCCCACAATGGCCGTAAGCCAGGCATGCTTCAGGAAGCAAGGAGTCCGCATGCATGTCCCATTGCCTGTTGCTATCTAGCAACAATGATTTCAAATCAGTGGATTGTAGTCTTCAGAATATATTGAAAAACGTTTAAAACAGCACTCTCAAGCTTGATACAGATGTAACTCTAAACATGAATGCACATCTGAGCAGGAATTGATCATGGGAGCTATATTACTGCACATAAAATTATATAAAAAGGAGCTCACAGACTTTCACTGTACTTTTCTATACCTATTATGGACTATCAAATCACTGGCATGGCAGTGATTTGGCAGTGAAACCTAAGAAGCCTTAGGTTTCAGGGAATTTGCCCGTCTGTTGGATTTCCTTCGGGTGGGCCGAGGAAAGGAGACCAGGACTATGCGTGTATGAACAGTGACAGCATCTCCTCCACGGTCTCCAGAAATTAACAGAAAACACTTTTCAAGAATTCCAGGCTTCTGCACTTCAAGAGGGTTAAACAAGGAAGTTCCTTCGTGGTGCTCAGCCTCTATGCTGAGCCCTAAATAATACACTTCCTTTTCTCTGAACCTAAAGTGTTGATCTTTGGAATATGCTATAAAGTCTTTACAAATTAACATATTCCTGGATATACTGTTGACTTATAAAATAAAGTAAATAGCATGTAGTTTTCTTACCGTATGACTGTCCTGCCTGTACAGTGTAGCTAAAAGCTTTTCATTGCAAAACCATTTCTTAGCACACACGTTCATCATAAAAAAAAAAAAACAAAACAAAAAGTGTGTGATTTAAAGCACAGCCTTAACCACACTAATAAATAATGAAGTTAGTTCGACATCTGAGATATGGGAATGGTATCAAATGTACCACTTACACGTGCTGCATTCACCCCTGTGACAGTACACTAGCGATTTCTAGGACTGCCGTGACCATCAGATGTTTACAGCGTCCTGACAAGGTTGTTTGAACACTGTCCTAGTGCCTCCTGCTCGCTTACAACATGTTGGCCATAGGTGACCCAGCAACCATTAGTCGGGAGAAGAACTGCACTATAAATCTCACATAAACATTAAGTTTATTGTTAATGACTATGATTTTGCAGTACACTCTTTAAGTGCATATGCCGATGGCTCCCTCTTCTGGATAATCCACACAGAAAATAAGAACTACCCATTTAGAAGTGAAGAAAAGTAGTAATTACGATAACAAAGGGCATGGAAGGAGGAAAATGGAAAAAAGACATTTTAAAGTAACGTATTTTTATCAAAACAGACTCATTTTCCTTCTCAATCTTTTTCCAAATTTTTTTTTTACATTTCATTACTATTGAAATTACTACTTGGAAGTATAATTTCAGCCACAAAAATATTGCGAACAAAGACATCATATACATTGGTGTCAGAAATATACAGTCTTTTCTTATTAATTATTCTTTATCTCTTATTACAATGTGTAGCAGTGGCGTCAAATAGTCTGTAAGAAACTGAACAAAAAAGAGGACAGAACAGATTGGGGCTGCAATAGAAAATGTATGAGTGGATTAAAGAAACCAAATATTGACATAAAACAGATCAGTAGAGAGGTGCTTGCCATTGTTAATAATGGAATACATAAGAGAGGAATGTGGCCTATATCTTAGAGCCTGGGCAATTAAACAATGGTTAAGCCCACAAGAGCAGGTTAAAAGCATGGATTGAAAACAAAAATAAACTTAGAAACATTTCTCTTGAATAAAACACCATATTTTTGACATTTTAGTAAAAATGGAATGAAAAGCTTTTACAAGAAGCCAAAAAAATGAGTGGTTTTATTTTTTCAAGTCAGACAGAAAGGTTTCTTTTGAACAAAGTTTGTTTAGTTTAAAGGTTAAACAGTTTGATCAATTTATTTGAAAAGACATTTTTATTGAAAAATTGAAGTAGAGAATCAACTGTTTGTACTCAGTATATCTGAGGACGGATACAATGAACAGGATAAGGCTTAGAACAATCTCATTTAAAGGCAACACCTTTACATTCTTAACTTTGAATATGAGGAGCTGAAGAGGTAAACGGAACTAAAAAAAAAAAAAAACAACCCACCCCATTTAAATGGTTTAAATGAAAGGAGATATTAAATGGATATTCCATAACAGATAAATAAAAATCATTTACTAGTGGAATAAGAACAAAGGGGATAAAATTCATCTCCCTGATTCAGCTTAGGAAGATAAATTAGTAATATAAATTAGCTTCAACTGCAGCACTGCATTCTCATTAGGAACATAACTTCTTAAGAGCGTTAATAGCTGAAGGATTTAAGCAGATGGACCAGAATTTCCACCTCACATAAGCTCTGAGAAATAGGATATCTTTTGTGCTTTTGATTGGTTAAGATAATGTAATTTATCAGGCAAGGAAACCCTGCTCATCAGTACTGTCTACACACAGTTTTCACAGAAGAAAAGAAAATGCTTTGAGCACAGATTTAAAGGCCTATCTTTAGGCCTCAGGTTTCTTTTTAATTTAGATCTTTGGATTTTCAGATTTCCTTGTTATTTTATTTTTCTTTCCTAGATCTACATTCTCCTTACTAGAATGTAATGCTACACATTAAGTTAAGGACAGAAAGGCAGCTAGTTAGAAAGAAGAATGAATATGAGATTAAATCTTTGAATTTCCTTATTTCATTCCTTACTTTAATTACAACAATAATATAGACCTTCCTTTTTTTCTTCACAGAAAAAATGGAAAAAAGAGAAAAGTAATTCAGTCTTTCTCAAAGAGCTGTCAAGTAATTTACAGTGAAACTAAGCCACATCTATTAACTTTTTAAGGGCTGTTGTGCAGACTTAGACAAAGACTAATAAAAATACAGAACTTAAAAAGCATAATTTAACAGTGAAATAGAACTCTTTAGAAAAGCTGAAAAAGAAATGAGAACTGCTCCATAAGCAGCATCAAAATACTGCATGATGATGGATAAAGATGACATTTACAAGGTTTGGTAATGCAAAATGGTGAAGTTTACAGGAAATTAATCTAATATGGTAGACATATCATTTCTCACAGAGGCTGGATCATAATTCAACTGTCTTCACTTGACAAGGTCAAAAATTACCACAGTGTACACTAGACAACTCTAAGTTGAAGAGGCTTCATCAGATCTTAAATCATTTTCTGCATAATTTCAGACATAAAAAATCTAATTCTGTGGCAACGAGAGGATCCATCCCTGCTATATTAAAAAGAAACTCTCCAAAACTTTTGATTAAAATATAATGAAGATTAAAAAAAAAAACTATCTACTTAAAAAGCCTGTTCATAATTAATTTGAATTATCAGCAAGCAAGCGAATATACAGTTTCCTAAGAAAGATAACACACAAAACAAAACCCATTCATTTCTTTCAGCATATCAGTTTTGTTGCAGACTCAAGTTTCATTCTGATTAAGATGAAAACAATATGAGCAGTTTAATAAACACAGAAGTTCTTTTTCGGGTATAGATTTCGATATCAGAATATGCTGCATATATTAAACCATAACTGCAAATTCAGTTCCCATCTATTCTTATGGATTCTTCTGAAAGCATGATGCAAAAAAAAATGAGATTCAAGACTAACTTTGTATTGTATTCAAGCAGAAAACATAATTATTCTTGTTAAGGGCCCAGTCATAAGACCACCGAAGAGGCTCTTCTGAATCAACATTAACGACCTCCAAGGTCCTAAAGCATAGCTGTAACTTTTGTCATTGACCTACTCAGTAAACTACTCTCACATATTTAATGGGACCAAGTATTGAAGGACTAGATAATTGTAGAAAATACTATTTTTATTATGTATGACACAGGTCAATTTATTATGATTTCACAGGAAATTATCAGCATTCCAGAAACGGGACCAACTGCTTTCAGTTTTAGGGAGCGTTCTTCATTTTTTTATAGAGACATTACTATTGACTACTCCAAAGTCTGCTTCTCCCACCTGCAAGGGCCCAGGTTCACACAAGTAACCATGGAATTGATTCAGGACCTGATGCAGCAATCAGGTTTCTTTGGTACCCAGGCAGTATGGCAGGCAGCTAGCAAAACTCTACATAGTGGAGATCATGGTGGGATACGACAGTCCGGTGATCAGACTCCTAATGGATCCAGAAACTCCAACTGTCATACCCAGCTCTGAAGGAACTAAAGCACACCTGCCTTCTGTGTAATTTTAATTAGCTCTTCAGACATTGCTTTATGCATTTTTACCAACTGCTATTTTTCTATCATGTATCTATTGAGTATTTTAATCAGCAGGCATACTTACATCATACCTACAAGTACAGAATTTTATCATCACATAGCATAGCCTATGTGCGACGTATCTGGGAAAATCTGAGTCTGCACAGATTTCCAAATTGATTCATGCAGATTTTCATTAGTTCTTTCCTGTACTACGCACATGTGTTTTTTCTTTATTCTGTGTATCTAGAGCTGCTGTCAAACCTATTTCTTCAGTTCCAGACCTGTAACTAGACTTCAGGCCCGCATGTCACTGCTCTAACATACGCAACCTTTAGTAAAATTGCATCTCCACGCACAGCATATAGTACCAGTTTAAGAAAAATATAAATACCTCCTTTACTGAAGCAAACATCACACAAGGTCAAAACCTGTGGTATTTGTAAGAAAGTTGCAGCTTTTTAAAGTAATCCAGTAAAGCTTAAAAGAAATCTCCATAGCAATGCATAGCATTGAATTCAGAAGTAGTCATGATTATCCATTATCTGAGGTTCTTATGGAGCAATTATTAAACGTGCATAATCATATTACATATGCATAACACTGTACAGACTCATCCTCATTAAATACTGTAGGATTTCTTCATTAAGGAGGTAGTAAGTTGACTTCTTACAAACCTAGATAGGTACCTCTAATCAATTTAAATTGAAGTAATAGATTTTAAGGTCTGGAGGAATCGTCACAGCCATCAATTCTGACTTTGCAGCATAAGAAATGCCATGTTATTTAATAACATAATTCCTGCATCAAGCTCCATTTCTGAACTAGTTTGGACCCAACTTGCCAACTGCGTCTGTTGCCTTCTCTGTATTTCATTCTCAGTAATTTCTGCTGTGTGAAAAAATAACAAGATGCCTTGAACTCCATGTTATTTTTCCCTATTTTGCTCTGCCATTTTGTTAGGAGAAACATGGAGCCTGAACAGAATGGCAAAGTTCTTCTGCCTATTTTAAGAAAAAAGACTGATGACTGATTTCATCTCTGGAACTTCAGCAAAGCCTTCAGGCTGCCATGGAGCAGTGATAATTAGACAATCAAGGTGAAGCAAGTGCTGCAGACACCCCATGAAAATCTCCAAATCCTTTGAAGCATTCACTGAAGCAGGATGAAATATCCTGTCAGGGTTTGTGTTGATGAGCCGTCCAACAGGTTCCTTGTCACATCATCACTACACCGCAGTGGCGTCTTTACTGATTTTCTGAATTCAGAAATGCACACTGCCCGAGTCATGTGCGATGCTTACCCCAACTGCCAAAGAATAAACATTAAAATGAGGTAAATTTTGACAGGGGAACACTGGTTCTCATGCTCTAGAATTATGATCACACTCTAGAAGGTTTCAGGGCCAAAAACTTGAATTAGCGAAAAAGTTCAGTGTGTAAGGAAATCTTATATTTATCTGTCATCGTTCAGTATGCAAGCATATCTAGCCTCACAAAGTAATTATTCTAGGTAATATACATGAAATCATAGAAGCAGTGAGCAAATCAAAGTATAACAGATAGCAGATACATACAGACCCTTACTCAAATCCTATCAGCTGTCTTTCCTGCTGGGAACATAAACAAAAGAAAGAGGTACTCATTTACAGCTCTGCAAGGAGTAACAGATCAGCAAGAGCTCATCTTAATGACAAGAGGAATGTTTTTCCTGTGTCTTTCATCTCGTAGGACAGAAAAGAGTGATGATGTGAAAGGGTATGGACTGGTTGACTCCCAACGGTATGTTTAGTAGGCAGACATGGAAGAGCATTTCCCATTGCTGTTGCTGCAAGTCATGTTACTGGTATTTGTAAAGCAACAGGGAAAATGTTGCTAGCAGGGAAGTGGAATGAACTGAAAAACCTGTTCACTAGCTCAAGCAGCAAGGGAGTGAGACAATTACCAGAACCCACCAAGGTACAACTGAAGCAGGCCTTCAAAAAACACAATACGGGCTTGGGTTTAAAAGGGAGATTCCTTTTCAAAGTAAACTAACTTCTCTCTTTTGTGATGGTATGACAGAATATTTTAACATACGTTTTCATCTATAAATAAAAGGTCTCAGGATAAGTCACAGTTTTTCATTTTTTTTAATATTCCAAGATAAACACAGCATGCTTCATGTATTTAAATAATCTGTCACAGCCTATTGTCTCTCTGTGTAACAGAGGATGACCTCGGTATATTGTCATTACACAGCTTATTAGATATCATTCCTTTTGCTACAAGAACAACCTTCATTTTCTCAGATATACCAATGTGGCTACCATAATATCAACATCATTTTTTACTACCTTACTCAATTAATTTTAGTTTTCCTAATACTCCTTGAGTGAACACAGCCTGCATATTCCTTGCATAGCCTGCAAGGAAAAAGTCAGCCTTGGCAAAAGCCATTCTTTGAGCTGCTTTTTAGGAGTAGTCCATAGCAGAGCAGGTTAGCTTAATTCATTGTTTTTTCAGCTTTTGAAGCTGAAGACTGAAGCATGACAACGAAATAATACAGTGAGGGGACATGCTGTGTGAATGTTGAGAGATGGTGCCTTCAGCTACCCCAGGAGCATGACTGCAGCTTGCATGCCTTTGATTGCCTTATCGATGTTCCAAAATTGATTTATATTGTTGTAAAGTAGACTTTAAAAGATATTTTATGAAAGAATTAAGTCAGTGATTTATGTCTTCCTATTATGCTTCAAAAGCAGTTCATAAACTCCTGCTGTTTAAAAGACAGGATGGGTATGGATTTGCTACAAAACTGTATGACATCACAAAGTAACATCAATCTTGATGATTTCTCTTTCTTTGCTTATTTTGAGGGGGAGGTGTAGAGGTTAGGAGCAGACAAGTTGCATGCAAAGGTGTAATTTTTTCTGCTTTTGATATTCCTTACCAGTTATATGCCCTACTCCAGATGGGGTGCTCACCACACTGTTTTTTATTTAGCTCATTTGAGTCTTACTGCTTGATCATCAGCGTCTTAAAGTTTCTCTGGGTTAAATGTTTTCGAACTGCAAAAATTTCCTTTTAGGACATTTCCAATATTGAGCTGAATAGCAGGCAAAACCCAAAGAGTTTCCAAGTGGTATCAGTGAAAAACAAAGAGCTTATTTTGTCATGTTTTCAAGAACATGCTTCAAAGCCAAATGCAAAGTCATGCAGCTAGAAAAAGGAATATTGGATTTGGGAATCTAAACTAGAAAGGGAGCTCCTGCATTCTGATCTCTGTTCCCAGGACTGTTCCTGTACTTCATCCAGTGTAATTTAAATGTGCATTTCACTAAAACAAAAATAAATTTAAAAATTGAGCATAAGAACCACATTTCAGGATTAGAATCTAATTCAAATTAGAATTAGAATCACCACAATTCATTTTTAACAACACATTTGGTGTTATATGTCTGTTATTCAAAATATCCAGAAGCAGCTGGTCATATTATCTGATTTACCTCAGCCCTTCAGCTCTTTCTTTCACCTTAGTCTAGTTTTTGTACTTCTTGTCTATCCTAGCATACAGTCGTAACCATCACTTCTGAGTAAAAGAAGCAGTGGGTTAGCAAAATGATTACAAATGCATGGTTAATAGTTTGCAAATTTTCTCTACATACAAATATTCAGTAAACAGACAGACTCTTCTCTTTGGTTTTCATTTTTGATTTATAATTGCAATTAGTTATTTGTGTAATCTGTCAACAAGTTACACATGTTTATTCAACTTTACAGAAGTATGCTGTATAACTGTATAAATCTACAGCTGGAATAGCTTTCTTGAACATAACAAATTGAAAATCAGAAAATGCGGAGAACAAAAGCAGCAAAGTATTTGATTTGTAATACTAAAGTATAACCTTGTGATAATTTTAAACAAAATTCACACAGAAGCAGAGACTTGGCACAAGCTCTCTGTTTCAAATCCCTTTTCTTCCTCCATTTAAAGGCAACTATGCAAACGTCTGTGGCGAAGCTGAGCACATGGGTGGATTTCACCAAGAGCACTGACCAGTGACCTCAACAGGTGCTTGGAAGGAGTCTAGCCAACCTGCACAATTAAAACATCCATTTTCAGCAGTGAAGTTGCTATGGACAGTAGCAATTTGATCCTAACATGTCTCTAGCAACTGTTATAGTTGTCATATATTGATCCTGTGAGTTGCATTTTTATATTGCGCTGTGCTAATATTTACAGTCACATTCATAGAGCAGCAAAATGGAAGCAAGATGTCACAAAGATTTTTGAAGGCTCATGTTTCTTAAATAAATCATAGTTTCTCATATTAATAGCATTCAACTGTCTGTTGAAAAAAATTGTTTGTCCTAACCTCTTTCTAAAAATCTGCCTGTCATTTGATGTATTTGCTGCAAATTGGAATTGCATTGCAGAAAATGAATGGAGTTAGTCAAATTAAATAAAATTACATGCCAGCTAGCTTTCATGTATTCTATATATGGCAAACCTATTACATACATACTAATTGTATTTATGTAAAGCCTGCCACTGCTTCACATGTGAAAAGGCAACATTAAGGGAAGAGATTAAGATACATCATGTAGGCAGTATGTCACTAAAAATATTCTCAGAGATCCAGAGGTTGCCTATCATAAAAAGGCTTGCTAGTGTAGTCTGCTCTCTATTACCTATTCTGTAAATAAAATCAGCCACAGATACATGCAATGTGGCACTATACAAGTCCCTCTCAGGGCTGGCAATGCTTGTGAGGCTGGATGAGCCTGATGCTACTTCTACAAGCAGCTCAAAGGCAATTTTTCCCATGGCTCAGGAGACAGAGACTTTCCAGAGCAAGAAGAAGTGGTTGCAGAGCTATCTTCTGCCTGCCAAAGAAGTAATAAAAGGTGTTGGAGCTGTCTTGGATGCACAGGTACATCATGATTGTTCCCTTTCCCCTCTGTTCATCCTATTGGAAAACCTATACAACAGTGGAATTGATTCTGAAGCTAGAAAGTACCATTAAATCACATAATACAACCACTTCTGGCAATGCAGACAAAGATGTACATCCATCCGTACTGAAACCAACAACTTTGATGTAGCTAAAAGGTAATTTCCAGTTCTTATTTAGAAAAGATACAGAATTAATTGTTTCTCTTGATAGTTTGTTAAAATGCTTTATCACCTTTCCCATGGGATATTTGTGCTTATTTCTAAACTGGCCGTAAGTTCCAGCCAATGCTCTTGTTATGTCTTTCTTTGCAGAATCATTTTTTATTACTATTTTTCTGGAACCTAGAAAGTTTCAAAAAGCAAATCTGTGCTCTTATTTGATCGATTTTCCCAGTCATTTTACTTTTTTGGCATGTTTCACTTGAGGTTGTAGTTAGTTAAAAAGCTTGTTCCCCTTTCTTTCCTTTACAAGACTACCTTTGTTCAGTCTCTGTTTAGCTTGTTCCATGCAAAATATATCAGCCAAGCAATTTTGAAATAGATGTCATGGATTTTAAAAGCACTCCATAAGTTAAGGCAAAAAAATTTATAACTAATACCTCTTCTAGTTTGATATAAATCTAAGACTTGCCCCTGATCAAAAAGCCAAGCATGTTAATGGAAGACAGCAAAATTCTCAGGGTTTGCCTCAGCTGCAGATCTGTCCCTTAGATAAATTTCAGAACTAGAGTAACACAAACACTTACTTGGTTTATGGATTAATAAAGCAGCAACATCACTGGGCTGCTACTGCCTTCCCTCAGTCTGTAAAAGCCTGTGCTCCACTGCCATGCTCTGTTGTAGGATCGACGGTCGTTGGGGACAGGAGAACAGATCCCAGTGTTTTCCAAATACAGCCAACAATTTCAGGACAGTGAAACCACAGTCATTACTTTTACTCCAGATATAGTCCTCACTTCCATGGGCAAGTTATAAAACCATTTTCTCCTTAGAGAATATCTATCAACAGTATTCGACTTGAGCAAATACTGTGAAAATATGCTTACATGCATTCATTTGAATAAAAATTATGAATTCAATTTGACACTGTTGAGAACCTTTTCCATTTTTAAAAATATCTAAACAGGTTCTTTAATTTCTCTTGTCAGGAAAAAAATAGCCTTGCAACTGCTGTGTGCCTAGTTCACAATTCTCCATGTGGCTAGCAGGAAATCTTATTTAACCTGTTATGAACAGAAGGGGAATCAATAATAATACAGTAGCATTCACTGCAGTTGTGCTACAAAGACACAGGACATCAAAACAAAACAAAACCAAATAGCTCATGAATAACTCATAGCCTGATATGTTTGTATATGTGTTCAGTGAATAAGTTCCAAAACAAACATATTTATACAATCAGAATATTTTTGGTGAATAATGTATGAAGAGAGACATGGTAAAATTCGCAAATGTTATGCACTGCAAATAGCCCATCTTCCACTTAGAGTAAGAAACAGAACAAGGTAGGATGAGACAGGAGATACGAAAGTATTATTAGCTGCCAACCAATAAAATGGCAACTAATCAGAGTAATCCCTTACTTCAAAATTTATGGGCACAGGAAAGCACTGGAAAGATTCCCCCAGGAGATGTTAGATTAAATGTGATGCACCCTTACCCAGCAAACCATCTAGAAAAAAATATCTGGGCAGAAGATCTTAAGATGCTTGTGGCAGCTGCAAAGGCAGCTAATAAGTGAATGAAAATGTCATCATCTTTGACTGGCTTTTCTCCACCAGCTACTGGTGGGCTGCGTACTCCAGTTATGCCCCATACCTTTTTAGGTCTTCACACTTCAGGTCCACACTTTCCTCCCTATTCATACTTCTGTCCTTTCAGTTTTCCCCCGTAAGTCCTCTCCTCTCCTTCTCTTCTATATACTCCGCTATTTGTTAGGTGTCCTCCTAAACAAGTCTTACGAAAGGAAACATTACTACCATAACATTACTATGATCTTTCTAAATTTCATAACATTTAATACACACTATATGTAACATCATTTTATACATCCATCATTTGCTTTTTGTATTATGTGAAAAGATCTTCAGAGCATTAACTATTTTCTTCTGGTATTCACCTAGTGTTTAGGAAAATAGAGCTAATCTTGTTTGGTTTGTAAATATTATAAATAAATGGAGTGTACACATGAGTAAACCTTATTTCTAACTAAATCTTTTACTGTATTGTACTTGTATTACATCTGATGTCATGAATTCTGGTTAAGAGAGACATTTTAGAGACAAGATTTTTTTAAAAAATTGTAAAAAGTGTGGTGTTCTCTGAAAACCTTCAGCGCGTATTCTGCTTGATCCTGCTCATCTCCTTTAGCTCCCAAGCCCTTTGGCTTCCACATTATCAAGTAACTTAGTGACAACCTAGCTTTATACACAAATTCAAATCATAACTCAAATGTCTGAGTAACTTCTAAAATCAAATAAATGATAATGGATGATAAAGGTTTGTTCCATCACCTTGTCATACACCTTAGCAATACCTTGCTGGAAGCCAGGGACTCCCAGTTCTCTAGATGATAAAGCACTCACTCCGTGTCCTCTGGCCATGTATTTATCTCAGTTTAACCAATTTAACTTTGGAGTCTATGTTCAGCTCTTGGCCCGTACCATCAATATTACAGCATAAACTTAGCAACGTAAGCATAAATGTGCATATATCCAGCTATCGGAGAAACCTATTCTCACCACTTCCCTCTATTGTGTAAAACACAGTCTTTATTCCTTTGAAGAAAGGAGATTAAAAAAGGAAAAAAAAAAAGAGATGACAAATTTTTCTACTAAGGGGTTATTTTGAATGTGTGCATTTACTGATGCTGGAAAGAAATCAAATATTGGCAGAATGACATTTTTTTACAGGTCTGATTATTTTGGAGTTATGCACAGTTCCGAAGATTAACAGTGGTTTAGATTCTAAGCAATCATTTAAAAAATAAGCTAGGTAGCTAGTCAAGATGGTAACTTTTCATTTTTTCCAAAGGATGTTGCACAAATAGTAGGGTAATTATGGTTCAATTGATAATGCAATTACAGTTCAGTTGTTGCATTTAGAAACAATATTGTTGATTGTATACCAAATAGCCGTGAAGTGGAAAGAACACTATATGCTACACTCAGCTACAGAATATTAAAATCCACAGAATGGTCTTTTTTTTAACCAAAGGAACAGTGACTTTCCTCATACATGGTAAATTTCAACCCATGTGGAAAATATTTTATCCCTATTGTGTCTCCTTCTCTTGAATAGGAAGCCAGAACTTACCTTAGTGAGTAAGATCTAGTAATTTAAGTTTTGGGGGGAACAAATTCTATGTAGATTGAAACAATGCAAAGATAATCTCAAGTAAATCACCCTGTTTATGAAGACATTTTCAACTTGCAATAAATTCAGTGCAATGATACTTTACACATATATATCTTCTCCAAAAAACTTGAAATATGGCTGTAGACTTTCCCAATAATACAGCAGATCAGTGTAACTATTAATGAGAAATTAGCCCAGTCTTCACAGATGTCACAGCATATCGCAGTCCTTCACAAAGACAGGACAGTTTGTCTTTGACACTGTCTGTGCTGTTCACTGTTCTGGTTTAGCTGATGAGCTTTGATGTCACAGAGAATATCTGCCGACACCAAAGGATGATCTTTGTCTTCTGTGTTGAGAAGATGATGCTGCACAATTCTCTGGAGAACAACTTTGCAATGTGTTATTTGCCTGCCCCTCAGCCACTTGCTAAATGTAACCGATTATATAAAACAGTCTCTGGCAGCCTGCTAACAGCTGCTTTCAGTACCCAGATCAAGCTCAGTTTGCAGGGTAACGCTTTCAATCTATTTGTTGCAAGCATTTGGTGGCTGATGGTGACATCCAACCTTGCATTAACTGGTGATCTGATGAGGAAATTGCATCACACATCAGTCAAGTAACTGACATTGAGCTATGAAAAGGCATTCATAAAGACAATATCAAGGATATGTTAACTTTTGATTCATTGTCATCCTATCATCTTGCCCTAGTCGTCTTTTTGAAATATTTGTCCTGGTGATGATTGCCTAGCTCTGATATATCAACAACATGAGTTTTCCTGACATCACCATGATTATTTTGGACTACACCTTAAGATTCAACAACTGCCCACTTTAAAATCATCCAGCAAGATGAATTTGTCATTTGGTCGAATGGTTTGTTTGTTGAAATCCTAATAGAACAAATTTTTTACTTCATAGGTACACATCAACTAGTACCTTGGTTTTACTGTATTTCATTTTAGGACTTGCACAATCAATTATAATTGCATTGAAGTGTGATCTGCAAAGCAGATGAATTGCAAAGTACTGCTACAGGAGTATCATAAAAACCGGGCTCTCAAACAAGAGGTAGTAAGTGTTTTTCAGTCTTGCATCACTGTCAAGACATGTTACATCCTGAAAAGTTTGCAGTCTTACTGGTGCTGAGTAGGTTGCTTGGTCAGCCAGAGAACACCGATGGGATGTCAATTAAGTGAGTGACTTTAAGGGTCTTTTCTCCTACTTTCACAGGTGTGGCTGAGAAATACCACCTTTGGTAGAGCTGCTCGACCATTCTGAAAGATGCCCTTGTGATCCGGGAGGAATAGCAAGCAACCAGAAGTTAGAATGATTGAAAATTATAAGCTTGCACTCAAAAAGATGTGATTTATAGGGAGAAGTTGTCCACTGGCAAGGATTATAGCAGGAAGCTGAAAATAATGTTAGATTTAGATAAACATCTGAGTATGGGTGATAAACAGGTTTGGGCTTGCTGTCAAAGCTTTCCTTCTCCTTATTTAACTTTTTTTAAAGAACAAAAAATACAGCCGAGTAGCCCGTTGTAGCTGATACTCTTAGTTGATCTGAGGAGCTACATACAAACTTTATCCAATCCCAAGGGTTTTTAGAGCATTAAAAACATTTTGTTTCAGTTTTAAAGAAGGGAAAGGAAATACACTTATGCCAAATGACTTGCCCAAGGTCAGCAGCTCCGAGACAGACCACACAGATCAGGTCTCCTGATGTTTAGTTTGATGCCTATCCACTGTAAACTGCCCAAGTTCATACTGGTCTTTTGGCTGTTGTTAAACAATGCAAACTCACCAGATTCTTTTTCTGGTTAGCGCTGCCAGGTTTCCATCATCTTTTTGTTCTTCCTTCTTTTGAATACATTTTTCCACAGGCTATATTATATCTTGCTGTTTTATTTTTTTTCCCTCCCAAAAGTGAACCTCATTCTCATGTTTTCTAACAATTTCCTTAAGAGAAGCAAGGAGCCTGGAGCAAACCCCTGAAGCTAGCACAGTTTGGAAGACTGTAGCCCACAGTACTTCATTTGTAACTCAAGCCTAACCCTTTATAGACTGAATAAAGGATCACAACTTGCTCACTGTGACTGGTAGGGGACTACATTACTATCTAGGGGGTCTGTTCATCAGTTAAGATATCAATACTGAAAACTTCATGACTGTCACAAAAGTAGTACGCACAAAAAGATATTAGATTAGCAACGACTGTCTGAATGTGTACTAAAATGTTAATGTTTAACAATAGTTCTAGAATTTTAAAAATACTTATTTTTTATCTCAGAATACAGACCTGTTGAAATAGTTCACTAATATAGTAAGTGACTAAAACATTCTCTAGGATTTGACAATTCAGATATTCAAACACTTTTTAAACTACTGATACTCCATTTCCTGCAGTTATAGTCTGCCAGTCTAAGAACACGGAAATTTTTTTGCTCCTCTTAAACTGGCGTAGTCTACACCTGTATTTGATTAAGTAATTGTTTTTCACTGCATAAAATTTATTTACTCCAATTTATTCCAATTATTTATTCCAATGCTATTTTAGAGAAATGTGGGAATCTGCTGGGATGGAAGATCATTAATAGGTGTGTTTGCACTTTTCTACTATATATGTATTTACATTCAGATTTGTACAGGGCCTAGATAATTGTCTCAAATGTACTCTTTAAAGTTTCTACTTTCAAATGAGGACAAGTTGATATGTATTTTACCTACCCTTCTTTCTTTTGTCAGTATTAATATTCCCAGCACCTTGGCTTTTGTACGATGCCTTTCCTAACTGATAATCAAGCAATCCAAGTCATCATTTTATCAAGACACAAAGATTCATCATTTTATTGCCATGATATTTACTGGAAGATCACTTGGTTCCCAGTGTGAGGCACAGACATTTACGAGGCATCCACATAAAATGATTAAATGCCTACAGGGTTAGATTTACTACAGAGGCACTTTCATGAAGGAAGAACACTCCAGAAAAGCACAACAGAAAACTCTTTTGTTCACCGATGCTTATTTATGAGTTTAGCATTTTTTCTTTATTGTTTAAGTGACCTGGGTGGTTTCCCAAGGTACTTTCCTAGTATCTTAGTAGCAAAAGATGACATGCTATATGTAAAACAGTTTTCACATATGGCTGGTAACACCCATCTTAGATTTCAGTGGTAAACAGTCATAACATCTGTGTTCTGAATTGCAGCTCTAACAGCTCCAGAAATTTCTATAAAGCCTCATGAAGCGATTATACCTACCATCCACTCACATGTACATATTCGTGATCAGATTACAATAATATTTAGATTGCTGTTTGGTTTTTTTCATCAAAGTTCTGTTCTACTTCACCTTGAGGATCCAGAAACAGCTGCACAACTTAAACTCAACTACACAGTTATGACATGGTCATTTATTATGCAATATTGTTTAGCCACAAATGGCAAACAAAACCCAGGAAAAGTTCCCCATCTTATTACCAGTTACAATATTAAAATGATCCATTATCTATAGATGAGGATTTATATATTACAACAAGGTGAATGAATGCTTTATAAAGGGTAATAAGGGACAATAAGGAAAATAAGATGTCATATATGTGTCTTCAAAAATGGATTTGCAGGTGTCAGACAGTTGAAATGAGGTAGAGGGCAGAAAGAGAATATGACAACCAACTCAGTTATAAATTTCTCTAACAAAGCAGACCATATGTATTGTCAGAGATTTTTCCCTCAAGGTTCCTCACAAACCAATAGCTTATAGGCGTTTGTCTCACGTATGCTGAGCTTTAATACTGCTGTTTTCTCTGAGAAACCTCTTTCATCGCATCAGACTGCTTTGTGCATTTTAAAGCTAGAAAATTAATGCAAATATCGATTACTGAAACCATCGAGCAGGTTGCAATGTTGCTAATGTTTCAGCCCATTTGGTATACTGGGTTGTTAACATTTTTCTGTATTTAAAAGATGAAAAGATTATTTCTAATTTGACGTGAGATCATAAATTAACATATTTCTTGCATTCCTTGAACTATAATGTACAGGGTTTTGCCCTTTTATGATTATATTTCATCCTACTTTATGGGGCTAATAAAATATGCTTTCATGTTATTGATGAAAACCAGCTTTTAAAGTTTTTAAAGCAAAACCCTTTCATCTCTATATCCTTCATTATTATTATTATTATCGCTACCACAAACACTACCTGTCAAAGCTAATACCTACTACAGGTTTTGTGGGAACAAGGGGATAATTCTCACCACAGGTAGTGTGCATTCAAAGGCATACTCTTTACATATGTTTAGTGGTTTACTAGTCGCAGAACACACAAATTACTGCTGTTGAAATCAGAGTTAATTTAGCTGTTGCTGAACTTACCTCATCTTCAGGAACTAAAATGGCCAGTACTAATCCATATTATGTTGTTTAGCAAACAAACTCTACTATCTTCTGAGTTTGTAATACTTGTAATTGTTCCACAAGGCTCAGTCTTGGCTGTACTTAAGTCTGCGGGAGTCTGGATGCCAAGGAATTTTTTTCTATCACTCTTCTCCTACACATACTAAGAGCACAATTACTCTACAATGCGTACCTGTGCCATAATGGGCCAAAAGAATACAAAAGCCAGCCAATTGAAAGATGTATATTATCTCCTAATAGTGAAGAAACTGACATTAATGAAGCCTACTTTGGCCTAACTGTAGTTACAGTAATGAGGTGCAACATCAACATTTAATGATAGGGCCTGAAAAGGATTTCCTAGTGGTAATGTCATATTTTGCAGTTTGTTTGTTTAAGTTGCTTGTTTTATAGCATTTGAAGGACACAGGCAAAAAAAATGTTGAAGCTTAAAAAGGAAAATTAGTTAAGACTCTTGTTGACAGAGATAACCACGCAACTGCATTATAACAAGCATTGTATAACACTATTCAATATTCTTATTTCTCCAGTCAGAAAGCCTGGAGGGTTTTGCCTCTAAAGTTGAAAAGAAAAGCAGCTCCATCAAATCTGAAGCATTTTCAGCAAGGGTAAGTGCTGAAACACCTGCCTGTAATCAAGTCCCAGGAAGTAAAAATACCTGTTCGTATAAACTCTTTTTCTTTTCTCACCCCAACTTGGTAATAAAGGTGAGATGGCAGATGCAAATACAGAGATGATTTTTACATGAGGAACAGAATACAGCATCTATGAAGAATAAAGCAGTAAGGGGCCTGCACCATGAATCTTCCCATGCAATGAATGCTGGTTTGGGGATTTTTCTGTTACAAAACAGCATAATTCAGCAAATGGATCCTCTTTTGGAACTTCTTCCTTGGGGTAATTCAGGCCAGCCTGAGATGCATTTCTTCTGGTGGATTTTAATTATATCTGTCCTACTGTAATAGAGAAAATCCTACCTAGATATATTGCTTTTCAGACGTAGAATAATAGAGTCTGATCACCATGTGTAAATAGTCATTAATATTTTATTAACATAGATCATTTTGATACTTTCCAAATGTACTTTAATATTTTAGAATGTATCCTCGCAATAGGACAATATACAGACTAAAAATAGTTTCTACACATGGTGAGATGAGGGGTTTTTTGTTATGAGTGGCAAAAATTTCTGCATAAATTGACAGTTCTTAGTTATTTAAGGTAGACATGGAATATGGGAAAAACTGAATCTCTTATTTAAAAAAAATCTTCAGAAAAAGTCACAAAATGAAGACCTCAGCTTAACAGTAATACAGTAGCAAAGACTTACCTACTGCCTTTTAAATCTGGGGAAGACTAGTAGTAACTTAGCCTTAATACTTTACTATCTGCTCTGAAGTGGCACAACTACAATATTGAAAGTTTCACTCATCTGAGTAGTGTCAAAACCAACATATTCCATTTATTTCTGTGTAGGTCTGGCAATCTCTGCGAACTACAGATTGAATTTACATCTTTTATTTAAATTTTGTTCTTCATAATCCACTTAAAGGAACCGTATTATTATAATGAACTTAAATTTGACCAGTCTGTTGCGTTACATAGCTGACTGCGTATCTTGAAACATATAGTTTTGTACAGTACATAAAGAGGGAGCTTCATGCAGATGAAGCAAATTAAACTGTCTTACTGTCTCACGGTAATTTCTCTGTCTGCTGGCTTTAAAGCTACAGTAATGTAGAGAATATCATTTCTTATACCAGCAAGAAAGTTATCTTGATTTCTAATTTTACTGTACTTCAGGAAATTAATTTGGCATTTGGAAGAGTTAGATTCCCATGGCCTTTCAAAAGAAAATCAAAGAGGGTTTTTTGCTTAATTTCCCAAAGCGCTTTGAAAATTTTCACCACTGCTAATATTTTATGGAACTTGCAGTGGGGTAGATAAATAGCCCAAAATCAAAAGAGTTTGCTGGGCAACTTGTGAGACACAGCCTGCAATACTTCTCTAATGTGCTTTCCAGAATGGAAATAACTTCATTCATACATTAGAAATTATGTTTCTATCTCCTCTCAAAGTGCACTCATAAATCAGTTAGGTATTTTATGTTGGACGAGATTTTTATGCAAATCCACAGTCCTCATACTTTTTTTAAAAAAGTAGAATGATTGATGGACTCCTTTCTTATCTACTCAGTATCGGAAGACCTAATCCAAAATGCTGGCTATGGTTAGGTAAAATAAAGGCATTAATGTTTGGCCAAGATTGTAAAGAGTTTTGAGATTTACAAATGATAGAGTGCCCACACTCTGTGATAAGCCCTGATTTCCAGAGGTCCCCAAAGTACAATGTTCCCAAAACAGGCTAAGTCCGATGTCTGTACTCCTCCCTATAGGAGTCTGCCCTGGTCCTGCAGAGTTTGCTAAACATGGATGCATTTCCGACTTCAGCTGAGTTTTGAAACAGAATGACGTGGGATGTGATGTCACCATTGGGTTATTGCTGTCATAGAAATGAGGCATTAACACACCATAAAGCATTTTTGTCTGCCTGCTTGTTGAAAAACCTAATTTCACTTCCTGTCTCCTTCACAGGAACAATTCATCCGACTTCAACAAGGCCTTCACCTACCTTTATGCCAGAAGCACCAAGCCTCTGAAAGGGCCATCGTAAATCTAAACCATATGTCTTGATTAAATAGTAAATCACTGTTTATGCGCTCAGAGTACTTTCAGCCTGATTCTGCATGAAGGTAGATTTTAATATTTTTATATCCTAAGCACTAAATTGTATTTTCAAGCTTTGAGGAAATATTTATGTTGTACTGATAGATTATATTTCCTAAAAGGTTGCAAAAATTCAAGGAACAAAGAGTAATGGTATCGTCCTTTTTTGTTGTGGCCTCAAAGTACCAGAAAGAGACTTGAACTGTTTTTCTGTTCTTCTGTCTTCCTTCCAATAACCGTTACCGCTTAATAAGGAATCTCTCACTATTTTTCTTCTTAGATGCTTTCAAACTCCATGGCTTCTAAACAGTTCTCAGCCATGAATAAATCTCTGTTCTGTGCAGGAGGAAATGTTATTATTCCATTATACACAGATGAGGCAACCAAAGCACAGACACATGAAATAAATTGCAAAAGGTATATGGCAGAATCAAGCATAAACTTATACTCATGTTCCAGATATGGCAAAAGTTATAGACATATTTCACAATCATTTGAAGAAAAGCAACGGGCAGTGCTATGTAAGAGACCGTAACAGATCTCCAGCATAATCCTTTCCTTAAAACCTATGATCCTGCTGAGTCCCATTCTGTTATCTTAACAACAAATTTATTTTTCCTAAAGAAACCAAAACCATGGGCAATTTGAGACTTTCAATAGCAATAATTATTATCAGCTTCTTACTAGAAACATATGCTGTGTTTTATACATGATTAGGATGAATTAAAATCTGATTTTCTTTCATAAAAGATTCTGGAGCTGCAATAAGGAACCCGTCACTTTGAAAAATAGTAAGCTCCAAGAAAAAGGATTAGGCACACACAAGTAAGAGTAAGAACACTACTTTTTTAGCAGGGAGTTTAATAAAATACCTGTGCATATTGGAAAGTTACGTGTTTGGAAAATACTATCAGATTGAGGAATCCAAGTTCGTTGAGCAATTTTGAGAGAAGATGAAGGAAATTTTTCTTTTAAATCCCTGCTTCCCAGTGCTAACTTATCTTTTGGTACTGTCCACTCAGGACTTATTTAGTTGAGGCCCAGTATCTCACTGAAATTGTTATACCGCTTTTTGAAGCTTCCGCGCAGGATTTGCCCACAGTACAGGGATGCCCTAAGAGAGAGAGAGACCCAGGTCGTGTTGCAGCCAGAACTAGTAGCTTTACTATCTCCTAGCAACTATGGTGCAGGTATTTCATACCTACAGAAGACTCAGTCGCGCAGAGTTAGGCAGAGGCTGAATGAATACTCCCAGTTTCTCAATAGCTTGCTCACATGCCTATGAAATTCAGCATTACAATAATATTGACAGCTAACATTTTGTTAATATTTTTTTCCTGTAGTTGGAAAAAGAAATTATGAAGAATTATACCTTTAAGAGACCCTGGCATGAAACAGTTTTAATCATTTATTACCCTGCAGAACCATAGTCAGTTCGAGCAAAGGGGCTGGGTGAGGACTGCTTAACTCTTAACCGATTATTGTCGTGCTTTAACCCCAGCCGGCAACTCAGCGCCACGCAGCCGCTCACTCACTTCCCCCCGACCCCGTGCGATGGGGGAGAGAATCAGAAAATAAAGTTCGTGGGTTGAGATAAGAACAGTTTAATAGAACAGAAAGGAAGAAACTAGCAATGACACTAATAACAATAAAGTGAC
>JAVKLA010000053.1:14824899-14863552 GCA_034782735.1 Sagittarius serpentarius | reverse complement strand
CTTTGAAACTTGATTCTGTAGAGTTCTTGAATGCTGGGGGATATTGAGACCTTTCTAGAGGTTTTTTTTGAGAAGTGTTGAGGCTTTTAGAGGATTGTTTGTTTTTTCACTATTTCTGTAGTCTGAGGGAGTTTCTCTTCTGAGGTAGCAGAGAAGTAGGCTGATAAAATTCCAACCACTTTATTTATATATATATATTCAGAAACAGCCTTTTATTGTTTTGGCTAGGTATCAAAAGATAAAGAAATTGAACATTTCTTATCACATATAACTTATCCTTGTGATAAGTTCCATCCCTAAGGCAAAAAAAAAAAAAAAAGAAATTGAAAGATTTAGGTAAGATTTCCTGCCATGCAAGAGGGTTAATCAATGCAAACATCAAGGGAAAAACACAGCATGTAAGGAGAAGTAGAATAATAACACTTCATGATTTCCTGAAGAATATGTTTCTGCCTCAGGTATTTATTAAAAAGCAGGCCTTTTTTTCAAAATACTTCCCCATGGAAAAAAACTCCCAGGAATGCCCTCTGCAAGAGTTATGCTGCTTTGTAAATGGTGTTATGTTGGCCTGTTGAGGATGTGCAGAAGTTGCTGGTAGCTCATAAAAAGCTGTCAACAATCACAAATAGATCCATCAGTGATATTTTGACCCCACAGGCAAATGTGAACAAAACCATGTCTCCACATCAGCAGAAAAGCAGAAAACGTGGCTGTTACCAAAGAAGCAATATTAAATGTCATTTGAATATGTCTATCAGCAAATTACCCTTGCAGTTATGTATAATCATATAATATTAGTATACTAATAACACTACAACTAATAATTTGACCATTGCCACTGAGTACCAATAAAATTTTTTTGAAACTGAAAAAAAATCAGTTTTTATTTTATGTCATTATCATCATGACTACATACTTAAGGCGCATAGGACACAGCCATGAACAGGACTACAGTGTTAGGGATTAGTGGACATAAAGGAGTACCCAGATCCAAAAATCCTGTGATCTACAGAACCAAAGACAACATGTGAAAAAATCATTCTCTTCTTCCCAAGGAAAATAAATCTCTATTCTTAAAAATAATGCAATTTTCTTTTAGATTTTTCCTCCTTCCTATGGCGTTTCATTCTGCAGATCACTGCAAAACATGAAAAAAGAAAAGCGAGGGGAGGTGTCTTTTTTCAATACTTACATTTTTTTCCCCATAAGATGCTGACCTACCCCACAAACCCGCAAAGCTCTCAGGCATATTCATGCTGTTAGGCACAATAATATTCCATCTTTCATTAGACTATTCCAGTGCTTAAAATAAGGATGTGCTCAGTTAATTTGCTGGAGTATTCTTCAGCTCTCCTTTTAGGGCCCATGGTTAATGCCTTAAGTAATTCATTCTCTACATGCCTTGAAGGAGGTGAAAATGAAACAATATTCCTCTGTCATTTGTTGGTGACAGAAGATTGCAGGACTGGTATCCAGATCGAATCTTTCTTCTTCTATAACTGGTAATTCTCTTGTATTGTGTGCACACCTCATTCTCTTTTTTGCCACATGTCTATCACTTTAAGTAGATGCTTTATCATCCAATAAAGCATAATTCCTCTTATCTATGAATTTTCATCTCTGTTGTCTTATCTCTGAGCACACTGAGTTCTTCATTATGTTGGTTGAGAGTAATGTGCTTTTTCCAATGGCACTGCTCAAGTAGACAGCAACATCTTTTTTGTACTAAATTCATTAAATCCGACATCATAACTACTTGTCTTCTCTCTTCAACTTGACATCCCTCACAGTGTATCGACTTTTAGATCTGCCAATGGCAGATTTAAGTATTACCGCTTTTTTGTTTCTTTAACTTTGAATGTAAAAAAAACCTTAAACAACTACATTTGTCATCATACAGAGACACCATATAACTCAGAGGAAGGTAGGGAAAGGTGAACCAGAGGGGGAACTGATTATGTCAGTCACAATGCATTAGATATGTTGATGAACAGTATACAATTAACAATAGAGTTAAAAACAAAGCTAAGCAATGGGTAAAATCATTTAGTGACAAACTGTAAGCATTTCTAAATCCCTATATAACAACTTCATGTACAAGTTCATCAGTAGGTAACAACTCCTCAAATCTTAAGTCATTTCAAATATGGAATGGGAAACTATTGCCCTGGGTTATACAACAGGAAGACCTAGTGCACAGGATGTAAGCAAGGGCTAGCTGACTGCCTAACATGAAATTTCTGTTACCAAACCCACATGAACTAGGGCTTTCCTTTCTCAGGCGAGGTGAACTATAAGCCTATGTCCATCAACAAAGAAAAAGCATAGATTTTTTTGCCTTACTGGAACAGCACAGGGGGTATAAAGAAACGTAATTTGGTGACAGATTAAGTCCACTGGTGACATGACTTCCACTTCATCTGTAAGCACCACAGGATGACATGATAACTTCTCTCTTGTCCAATGTATTTGCATGAGAATGTAAAAGTCTGTTCTTTCTAATGTAATGTAGAAAGTGTCACAGTCTACTTAGTCTACTATACTAAATTTCTCACCTAATATCTGAAATGGCACTTGGAAAGTTCAGGCTAGTACAAGATCTAGTTTGTATTTGCATCTTATGTGGTTTGGAGAAGAAATATTTTAAAATATTCCTTATGTCTGCAATGCATACATGATGTAGAATAAAATAAATCATTAAAATAGATCAATTTAGCAGAGTATTTAAAAGGCACTTCACTGAGCAAGTGTAGTTGGGCATGGACTCATGAAGTCAAGACATCTTAAGCAACACCATTCGTACACTGTTACAATCGTGTAAGACACACGTGCAAGCAAAAGAGGTAAACAGTTTCAATCTTTACTGTCTTGATGCAAAATGTTGAAGAAAACGGGTGTCAGAAGTAAGGAGGGGGACCCATTCATAATTGTCTTACACTGATCTTTGATATTAATATCATGATAAAGTTAAACACACATTCAGATATACAAAGCATATTTGCTAGGATTTGAACCCAGAGAGTAATAGTTCAGATTAAGGTTTATGGAATAAGTACATTATGGTAACAGTTGGAAACCTAGTTCTGAAATTATAAGAAGAAAAAAAAAAGAAAAAAGAGGAAAAAAAAGTAATCAACATTGACATGTCCTTGCAAATTGTAAAAAGGAAGCAGAAAAGTAGCAGCCTGGTTTTAGGACTCTTGCTCTCTGCTGCCTTAATCTATTCAAGAGAGAGATGAAAATAAGGTCATTATGTTCAAGATTGCAGATGATACAAGGATTAAAAGACAGAACAAATAAGGTTGAATGGTACAAACCAAGTCAGATTTTGATTGTTTACATGAACAGAATAGCAGATGGTAAAGACATTCTGTTGTACAGAAAGATGCAAAATAATTAGGCTTGGAGCAAGAAAACAAGCTATACAATATGTGGCAAATGGCCCAATAATTTAGCACACTGATCAGGAAAACAATTTGAAGGTTATTATGGAAAATAATTTTAACCAGCAACACAAAGCACAGTAGCAGTAAAAAAAGGCAAACAAAACATTATTGTGAATGTGTAGATGGATAGACTATAATAAAAGAACACATAATGCTGTTACTGCGCACTTTCTATTAGGCTATATAGGAAATACATATGCTGTACTGGCTACCTAGTACAGGAAGAAACTAATCTTTTGAAGTGAAAAAGAACGTCAGCAAGGTGATATTAAATCTCAAAAATATACACATCTAGAAAAATGTGGCTTCAACATTGAGGTTACAAAAGAATTTATACAACATAATAAGATGCAAAAAAGTCATCTTCTAATCCTAAATTACCGATTTCACATATAGAAGCTCTGAAGAAAGGTCCATTTCCTGTAATACCCAGATTATACAAGTCATCCTTTTGACACTATGATACTTAGTTAAGCAATATCATCATAACAGGTATCAGGGTCCTAAAAGAGTTGCATTTACAGTCCTTGAAAAGGATAAGGTATTCTAGCACAGTTTCCTAAACTCAGCTGAGTTAAATTTCCTCATCCTACCAAGAAGCACTGGAAGTTAGTAACAAGCTCGAGCTAGGTGTACAAAAATGTTATGGTCATTTTATCCACAATTAATGACTATGATGCAAGTAAATGCTATTTAAATAAATGCAAAAACTTAGATATATCTAGCCTTTTCCTCTCTAAATGTTTTAAGCTTCTATTCCTGTGTTAAAATAACTGTCATATCTAAGATATATACAAGTTACATCAGTAGCATCATCAAAATAGTACTTCTGGTCTGGCGTTAATAAAGACAGTGAAAAGTTTTAGTCAGAGACTAGGTTTAAATGAAATTCAGTAAAAAATTTTCAACAATTCAGATAAATTCAGTAATGAAAATTCATAAAAATTCAAGTCTAAAGGCAAGAATTCCTTACAAAGATGATTTGCCTGTTCTGCTATCATCACTTTTTCTTTAAGACTTTATGTTTTCTGGTTTCCTTGAAGACAAAGAATTCAGCTGTATTTAAAAAGTAATTTTTTCTTATGCCAGCTGCATTCAAAGGTATGTGAAATTCTTAACATCAAGGTTTATGACAGTTTCTCAAAATAAGATTTTTAAAATTCTATTAAAACTTTAACCCCTTAGCATCTGTTAACCACTATATTTAAAGGCTGCTTGTTCTTTTGTGTTGTGTGTTTTTTAAACAACATATTTCTTGTTCTGGCAGCAAAATTACTTACAATAAAAAAATATTTATTAGCAGTACCAAAACAACATATGACACAGTAAATTTAGAATTATCAACCTCATTGTTTCCTAATAAATTCCTAATTAGGAGGCTATTGAAATTATTACAGTCCCCATGATCTGAAATAGTGCTGAGTGTGTTACCTTCACTAACTGTACTGAGAGTTTAGTTCTGCTGATGGTATACCTTCAGCCCACAAGATATGCTCAGTCAGATAAGGAAAGGTGGTGTGGAAGCTCCTCTGTATCTTGCCTGGAGGGATGGTGGACAACCCTCATTCCTTAAGGGCATAATTGTGGGACCATCTTAGTGAGACCCTTTTCACAAAAATTCTCCCCTTTTTAGTAATATACTCTAGGATTTCCGAGAAACATAATGGTATAAAGTCCAGCACTGCTTTGCTTTGAAAATGGCAAGAACTTCTACAGTTATCTGCGTAAACCTGTATTGTTTAATCCCCTTTTGTCCCACATAACAGTGAAGCTGTACAGCTCAGACTCCTCTGCTTTGTATTTTGGTGCTGCTAATAAATGCGTGTCCTTTGTACACCCAAGGTTGCCAGAGTTAATACAGTCATGTGTTCTAGAGGAACAGCTAAAAATTAGGTAAGTTCATGGTGCAGATGAAAGCATGAGGGTTCATGTTCCTTCCCTTGCATGGTGAACAAAATTAGCGTACAAAGAAAACTATATTTACGTAAAATATCTCAAATTGAGGATATTATGTCCTAGTTAGATAAAGCAGTTTCTACCAGTATAGCAAGTAGATACTAAGAAAAATGGAGAGGCAAAAAAGACATGATTCCTTATTCGGGTAAGGAAGGCGGGGGGGGGGGAATTTCTGAGAAGAGAGGCCTAAGACCATAAGGTGGAGATGAGTTCATCCACATAAATGATTTTTAGTCAAAAGTAACCAAGAGCTGAATGTGCTTTAAGAAGCCTTTTGCTGTACTTTGTGTTAGTCACTAGACAGTGTCCTTCTGCTCCGGTACTACGTACGAGGGGAGATCATGGAAACTGGTAGCAAAACAATTACAACAGGGAAACAGCAAAGTGGTTTTGTTGCTTCCGAGTCTGATGTAATACCTAGGAAAGGGACTAGCGCTGTCATGACTCTGCATAAAGGAACATGGAGCACCACGGACGTAGCACCTTGGGGATCTCTTGTTCGCTTCTGTGCACGACGCGGCATTTCGTGGTGCAGTGTGAACACCTGTATCAGCCTCCAATGCCTTCACACACTTTGAAGATGTCAACCATATGCTTCCATTTGGCCAAGTAATTAAATGTGTGATTAACTTTAAAAAAATCTGTGACGTCTTTTTCAACTAGCCAAGTCCACATTCAGCAGGGTAATAAAACAGGTGTCACCTCGGATTATTTAAGAATATAAAGTAGGGTACATAGTTGCATGCTTAACTAGTGCCTTAATCTGTTCAAAAGATACATGGAAATAACAAAAAAAATTTGTAACTGTCAGTATCAGCTTGCAAATGGAAAAAAAACCCAAAACCAGGTGCATTCATCACATGCTCCATTTCCCATAAATAATTCAGTCTGCTGCAATAATAACCACCTTTCCAGGAAATTTATGGACTTACTGCATTCACTTGCCACCTGATTAGATTAATAGCAAATCCCTGTTCTGAGCCTCAAATTACTATTTTCAGGCAATTAATTAAATTAAAATATGCATAAATTATCTAATCACATACAACTTTATTTTTCAGGAGACTATTTTAATAAAAAAGCTCTCTGAGAAAGAGGTCAGTTTACAATATTAGCCTCAATAAACAATTCTTAAATGTATTTTTACACTCAGATCTCTGCATAAATGTGCAGTCAGTTTATAACAAAACAAATACTGAGGGCTTTTATTCAGTCAAACAGCCAAAAGTTATTCGCTCTTTCTCTTTTCCCCTGGATTAAAATGGTCTGTACAAAAGAATTACAATGATATAAATTATTTGTCTGGTTTAGACAATTCACAGTTCTTTAAATGCTTTTTCCTCAGTGGACCTTATTTAACAAATTCAAACTACTTCAGAAGCTCCATATTAAAACAGATAATCAACAATAAGTTTGATTCAAAAACCACCTTAAACATATGTATTTTTCCTCAGGAATGGCAAGCTTGTAATTATCTACTAATCTCCCTCAAGCACCCCTTTTGATATTTATGACTGCATATATTTATTACGACATCATAAATCTGTAGGACATTTATGACTGCATACATTTATTATGACATCATAAATCTGTAGGACATAAACCAAAGATGATTTTTAAATATACTTCTCACATTATAAACAAGTAATCCACAGTTTTCTCAAATACTTTAAAACGTAATAACTATACTTTCTAACCTTAGTGGTCAGAATTAGAAAAGAAAAAATTATTCATTGCATATGACAGCACTTTCATGGGTTTTACTCAGATTTTTAAATAAGTTATCTATTAAGAACAGTATGTAGCTATACCACCTTAAGAGCATTTTGGCATGACCTGAAAAAAAAAAAATCAAGCTACACTTTACCAAACTGCTCTGCAAATAGCTCAAGTCATATATAGTCCTATCACTACAATTCTGAAAGCTGTATCATACAGCATGTTTGGTCTCGTGTCCTAAACCTAGGAGAAACATTCAGTGCTTCTTCTGGTGTAAGGACTGCAATTTTGAGAAATACTATTCACAAAGTTCTTCCCTCCCTATAATGTAAAGTAAGTAGTCTTGCAGTACATCATAAACCCAACAAAATTCCAGACAAATTTTGCCAAACCCAAAAAGGTTTAGTTATTTGTCTTACAATGGAGTTCAGGTGCCTAGGAGTATGCTTTTGGTAGTTGTACAGTCAATAATAATTCAGGTCCTCAGAAAAATCTCTTCCACTAATTACAAAGGCGTTTTACAGACTACTTCTTGAATAATTTACATTGTCTTCCTTTATGTATATGTGTTTAAAGATGCTGATTCTATAAAACTGAAAGCTGACTACATTTTCTTATCAAATCTGTGTTGTGTCACACTTTCTTAATTAGATTTGTTGATTTATTGCTAATGAAGATAAAACGTCTTGCTGCAGACACAGTTACTGGTTTTTGCAGTCATTTGAAACTGGCACACAAGTAATTTTATAGAAGTTTCAAAGCTGTCTTCTAATTCACTAGCTCTTCTACTTGGCTTTTAAACTTACTCTCATCACAAAAATGAGTAGACAAAATATCCACATCTATTTTTCTTTCCACAAAATTCTAACATCTACTTCCATGAAAGAATTACAATAGTGATGGTAAAGTTTCACTTACAGATTTCACAAATGGATTTCAACAGCTTCTTCTACTTCAGAATTCAATAAATAAAATTCATGATTTACTAGTGGACATATTGCTAATGTTTAATTTTTGTAGGAGGAAAAGCAAAAAAAAACCAGTTTCATATATAAATCACTACTTCAACTATCATTAAAGACACCCTAAAACATTTCAGGTTAATACCAGTACCAGTGCAGAAGGGGACTGGGGAAGATAGGGGAGGTTTACTGATTCTTGTCTAATAAGTTCCAGTGTTATTATAAGAAACAATAGAATTATCTTGCAACACCTTTTATGTAAATCTTTTGCAGGTCACCAGTGTGATGCTTTCCTTACACCTACCACTATCAAAACCAAGATACGGTTAACAAAAGAACTACTCAAATAACTTTCACTCAGTAGTTTTTCTTACAAACTCCTGCAGTATTTTATGAATAAATTACTCAACAAATGTATTTTTTTTTCATCATTTGTCCAGATCTAGTTAACAATGCGGGCCCTTGGCCAACTTCAATATGTGAATAGCATTTAATTTCAACAACACCTAATTAAGACGAAAATGGGCATTGGAGACCGCAAAGTCTGACAGACAGTTTCATGGTGAAGTGCTCTAAGGTGGGTCTAATAGCCTCACTCTCGCCTTCTGCTCTTCTGTTTGTGGTTCTGGCCACCAGCTGGGCCTGGATGTGCAAGCAAAATGCAACCCTACTAGCAACATCTGGGAGAATCATGTGCTCTTTGTCTCACAGTCGCAGTGGGAAAAGCCATCCTTTCATCCTTCACGTTTCTCTCAGAGAAAAGATTTGGCAGTTTGTAGGCAAATGTTATAAGCATTCAAATCAAACTGTTCCAAAATAAAACTAAAAGCAAGGTAAGCCTATTCCAGAAGAGAACAAACCTTATGAGATCTTAGGCTCTGCTCTTACATTAAACATTCCACAGGTAGACCTCTCTCCTACCTAAGGATAATGCCTGCAACAGCTTCCACTCCATTTTCCTATGTTTTTACAAATAGCTGATCCTATCAAGTATTCATAGAATCGTGTAAGTAAGCCTGTAACAATATTAGCACACTTCTCCTGATGCAAACATATAAAACAAGTATTATAATACAATTAAAAAAAAATTGTTTTGTTTCATGGGTACTAAGTATCCATGAGTCTTTCAGAGACTTACGCCTGTAGCAAGAATACGATGTTTTCTCTGTGTTCTGTCTCTGATAATTTAAAGAGAAGTTACTATAGGAAGATGTAATGATGATCAATAACACACAAATAATCAGCATAACAATCATAAAAGAATATTTATATAGCTACCCTCTTTGATTAAAAGAAATCAGGTTTGGTCATAAGAATTCCAACTAGATGAAAAAAATGAAACTGACAAAGCATTCAGGAAAATTCGGGGTTAAGGACATGTTTGTTTGAATACCTTATTAACAATGATTTACATATACACACATACACATATTTGAAAAAAAATTTTAACTCAAATTCAAAATGTACTCGAGCTATGATTAAAGCAAAATACTAACTAACCAAATAGGTTATTCCCCGCCACATAGAAAATTTTGAGCTTTCAAAAATTAGTAAATAGCAATGTCTGAGAAGTCATTTCTAAATTGGCTACAGTTACCGACTTAAACAATTCCAGAAAACTGTCTCTTCAGAATCATGCAGCAGTACATTAAAGAAATCAGTGTGGATTATCCGACAAAGTATCAGTTCTGCTGCTTTAGAATAAGCCTGACAGGAAGATTCAGACTGAGATAAAAACATTCAGTTATAAATACTACAGATACAAAAAGCAAAAATATCTGTTCATTGTTATTAGCAGGAGATGTTTTAAGCCTCAAAATGATTGGGCTGCATTATATAATGAGGAAGGAACAAAGTCCAAAGTTCCATTATCTAGCAGAATGAAATTAAAAGATGAAAAAAAAAATCACATAAATTTTAATAGCTTAAGTGGATGAGTCAATCAGTACCCAATTACTTTCTTTTCTCCCTGTACTACATTTCAACATTATGATTTGTACTCTGTTGTATGTTAATAGCATACCGGCTGATACTGCCTTCGGTTGTGTCAAACTTCATTGAAAATGTGCACGTGAGAAGCAGGAGGCTAACCAGCTGCTCTTCACTCAATATAAAAGAGAAGGAATGAGCCTTTTTTTTGTATAACTGGTAGCTGGCACAACAGGTTTATGCCCTTTCTTTCTCTTCTCTCTCCCCACCCGACTCCCACCAGAAAAGCCCATAGCCTGCTTTACAAAAAAAAGGTATTTGTAGAGCGCATGTGGGTGTACGTATTTCATTAGAAGACTTGTAAGAAAAAGGACAATGAAAAAAGCTGAGAGAAAACAGCAAGAAAATTCTAGGTACAAATACAAAAACACTGGTGGTAGGGACCATGAGAAAAAGCTTAGAGAAAGTGAGGAGAAGCACTGAAGAATCAGACTCCGGGAAAAGATACCTTACCACAAAACCAGAATAAATAGAAGAACAAAGACTTCAGCATCTGAAAAGACTGGATGTGCAAGTCAGGCTATTTTCTTGCTTTAAAATGAAAAAAGTTGCTGGTGCTAACTCCTACGTCAGCTGTATTTTCAAGACATACAGAATACTGAATTTAATTGAGTCAAAATATATTGCGTTGGAGCAGAAGGACAAAACATACATAAACAATGAGAGTAAAAAGATGAAAGGCAAGAGCTGCTAAAAGAATCAAACAAAAGTTTTGCAAGTCAAACAAAAATCTTGGTGTAAATGCAGTTTTCAAATTCTTATATATACTGGAAATGGTCAAATTAGCCTCTGCTCTACTTATATAGAGCCTTCATTTTCTCCCAGGCCTGATGCATGCATATGATTTGACCTGAGGATTTTTTTCCCTCCCGTTATTTTTTGTTTATTTCTCCTACCAGATAGGAAAAAAATTTTAGCATCTGTGTTTTTCTAGTATTCTTTGCCCAAGAGATCAAGTGTAACAGCAAATACTGAAGAATAATAATGTACAGCCATATTAACCTCCCTGCCAAAAGAACCTACTAGACTGCAATTTATATTACATAGGTCTTGATGCTTGTGAACTAGTGACACAGATCACTTTTAGAATAATACAGGAATAAAATGAAGCTATCCAAGTTCTCCACAGACATTTTTTCTCAGTCGGTACCAAAGTGCATGGTGCTTCTTTCGCACAAAACTAAAAAAAAGGCAGAGTGAGAAGAAATTACAGAACAAATCCCAACCCTCTGACTTGCTTCAGCATCAAGAGAAAGAAACCAGAAAGAAAAATTAAAGAACTTATTATTATTCCAATGTGTGCTGGCATATTCCCATTTCTTTTATCTGTTTTGTTCTTATTCAAGCAAATTAGTAGGACAATGCTCGATGTCATAAACTTGTAGATCTGGAGAAGGAAGTTGTTTTTTCTTGGCTCTAATTAATTATGCAATTGCCTAATAATTTGGATATACCATCCAAATGCAGCTCTTCAGTTCAATTTTGGATTTCACTTTGTGTAAATTTTGAAATCCACCTGCACAGCTGGAACCTTTTCTGCTTAAATGTGTGTAGAATACCTTCATTACAGACTGTTACAGAAGTAATCAAACCATATTCTCTTTGGAAAAAGGTTGCTTATTATTGAATATTACTGTATTTTAGAACTTCAGAATTTCTATTAAAATGTCTATTTATTAACTTTCTTATATGTAGGAAAATATCCTTCTCAATTTAAAATATTTTCATCTCATCTCATTAAAATGTTGTCAATATTAAAATTCTATTTTCAGGCTTTTTCTGGTGAGTTTTTTGGAATGATAATGACCGTGTAATGGGAGGCTTTGACCATTTGAATGGGGGAGTTTGGTCCAAGTTTTACTGACTTTCATTAATGTTTTATATAAACATATGTAGCCTATTACTCAGTAGGCATTCTGCTTCCCTCTTTCTGCCAACTGCATAGAGAATATAAGACTTTGAAAGGGATCCTTGCCTGTATATTTTGCTAAGCTTCATTCATTAAGGTTAACCTGCACTTGGATTTACTAAAGACCTTGGGAATTTTGCCATAAATGTCACAAGATCTTAACAGCAGACAGCATTTTACTTTCAGATATTTTGCTCTGGCAGCCTAAATTCAGGGCTCCAGTTGGATGCATTAATGAATCTAACTAAAACATTAATATTACTAAGGAATTCATTTTTTTCTTTAGATCAACAGGGAGAAAGGCAAAGAAAATTCTTTCAAGAGGCTAGCCACTAAGCCAAATTTTTATTCATATTATTTGAAAACATTTTGTTATCCAGACTTATTATTGAATGCTTTTCAAACTAGCCTATCATTCTACTTTGTTAGATTTCTTTAATGCTTTGCATTCTGTTTCTTTGTTTTTAAGTCTGCTATGGTAAATAAATTAAAATTTCTGCCTACTGTTCCTCAGCCAGGCTCCTGAGTATCATAAAACATATGATTATTGTAATGGGTCATCAGTGTTAAGTAATTTTTAATTAGGAGAAGATGCTCCATGCCAAAGTAAACTTGTCAACCCTAAAATATAAAAAAAAGAAGTAATGAAGTGCTGAACCATGGACATTTAGTGATTAGACTTACTGTAAATGTATTGTGGTGGTTAGAACCTATAACAACTGTCTTCATAATCAATGCAAGAGGCTGTGCTTATGACAGATTGAGAAAGTGGAAAGGATTAGTTGAGGACAAACTTCCTCATCATTAAATTTAGCAAAAATTGCTCACCCTTAGAAGCATACTACAGGGTTTTTACTTTTAATTAAGTTTTAACTGCTGTTTATGCAAATTCTCCTCTAAATCAGCATCAAACATGTCCTAAAGCCATTCATACATATAGCTAATTCATTCTGTGCTTGACAGTCCTGCTGCTGAAGCAATGTCAGCAAAATAGCTGATTATACCAGATTTGGTTTAGGTTCATTTGCAATTTCTGATTAAACTACTTTTATTGTACTGGATTGTAATGCTAATCAGAATTAGCTAGGTGTTGAAACATGACCAGAACTGATCACAGAATGAGTTTTAAGAAGATCAGACAGAAAAGTGTAAGTGGGACTAACCTGCGGTGTGTTTATTAAGATTAGCAATAGAGCAAAACAAACTACTATTCGCAGAAATTTTAATTTTGAGATTTCATTTTCTATGACTCAGAGGTAGACCTCAATAGAGGTTCAAAGGCATGACTTTGTGTTTTAATTAAAATTATAGAAGGCTCCAAGGTAAACATTTGCACTTTATCCTGAAACAAAAGGAGTTTATTCTGTGTTCAAATATAAAGCAGGATCAGTACAGTAATATTTTTCTTTTCTCCCGTACCAAAGTAATCGCATATGAAGGTCTGAACATTCACAGATTCACCATTCAGTTCAAACTCTGAGTAGTGGATAACATCAAGCAAACCCGATGAATGTGTTTTCAGGCCACTTTTTGTTATGAAAAATAATACAATGCTCTTAGTCATTTTATAAATCAGGATATAAAATAGCCACCTACTGTCAGGAATATAGCATTGTTTAAGCAGATCGTTACGTTATTCTTTTTTCAGTACTGATGGCAGAGACGGTTGTGAAGATTTGGAAACAAAACTTCAGGCTTAGCACTCAAAACTTCAGGCTTTGTAGGGGGTAATTTAGAAACACCTCAGCAGAATGAAATAAGGTTCCTTGTCACAAAAATGCCTGCTACCTGCCGTAGCACAGTGAAACGCTGGGGCCAGTATAGTCAAAGGACCCTTGACTAAATCTTATCGGGGCGTGGACGGCATGCACAGCAACCCCGGCCCCCGGGGCTTTGACCAGGCACAGACCCGCAAGCAGGAGACCTGCATCTCCTCGCTGCTGCCGGAGCACGATGAGGCAGTGGCCCCTCTCGTCTCAGGGAGCGATTTCCCTGTCTCCCACAGGCAAGGGCAAAGAGGATCTGAGTTTCTTATCAGCACTTCTGCTGCCTTGTAAGGCTCTCCAGGTATACAGAGGCGTACGACCGGTGCAAAATTCCTGGAAGTTCAGATGGAAATCTGTTATCTCGGGTGAGCCACTTCATCTTAGGAGCCTGAAGCAGCTCCCATCTCCAGAGAAAACATCTTTGAGTTCAGAGGAAAGAGCTGATCTTCAGAAATCTGCGGTTCTTGTCTCGGGCTGCACTGTAATGCAAAACCCTGAGTACCAGAGAGGCCAAAAATGGTGCCGTTTCCCTCTCTTATTTTTTTACAGATTTCCAGTGGTTTTGCTCATAACCTTAGGATCACGGAAGAAAAATAAAAAGTCTTGGCAAAAATAGGCACACAATAAAAGCTGTTCAATCTTTGCTGAAACCTTAATGCTAATCAGGCTGTTTAATTAGACTGTCTTTAATGAGAGGTAATCTCTCTGCAAACAAGAATGAAGGTGTCAAATTTGCCAAATTAAAATAGTTCACTGATTACACAATGAAAGTTATGAAACTCTATGTTTCTCTCAGTATGTTCACACAGCTCTGAAAAGAAAAAATATTTTTCAAAAATATATTTTTCAAAGCTATTGTTATTTTGATTTCAGCTGTCACAATAATTTCATGGAGTTCCCTACTATTCTTTTCCATATATAATTCCTGTAAAACACTGAATCAAGAGATTACAATTCATCAAAAAACCAATTGTTTTCCCCCAGTAGGTTTTGGATTCAGTCTCAGAGAAACAGCTTTTCTTATTTAGTCCAAAAAAAAATTATAAAAGCTTAGGTTAAACAAGGTGACCTCCAGAACACCCATCATTTAGACAGACATCTGTTGCAACTGAAGATGTTACTTTGATAGTCTCTGCCAACTGTTTTTAAAGTCCTGATTGAAATACACCTGAAGAGTTTATTTTCAGCATGAGGGCAAACTTTGATGATCTTCTAGTAGTGAAGTAGCATGCTATTTATCAGTTAAATGCAGGGGTTGACATTCTTTTCCATTAGCTTCTGATTAACTTGAAATGTTATAGTGAAAAACCAGTAGAGAACTTCTGACAAATACTTCATCTCCTTTGGATACAAGAGGTTAATGAAATTTACTTGAACCACCTCATTTTGGCTTTCTTTCAAGTGCCATGGTAAAATGATCGCAAACTCCTAATCCATGAGACGACCATGCAAGGTGTACCTCAAAAAAATGTTACCTTTTATTGCTATTCCAAGCAAGCAATGTGCACTCCGCTTGCTACACCACACAGCTATTTAGAGTAGTATAGGTACTGCCATCACTTCATATTGCCTTATCTCCATTTCAGAAATTTGGTTCCCCCTGACTCCTTCAAATGTAAAATGTAAATAAGCAACGACCTAAGTTACCAATGTTAGACACACAGAGACACATTTGCCAATAATCTATGATCAGAAAAAGTTAAGGACCCAATAGCCACCTGAGACTGAAATCCACATCATAAGCAGAAAACCTATGCTCCATGTTAACAGAGGCAACAAAATTATTTCTTCCGACTTCTTTTTCCACTCTTAACTTCTGTCTTAACATGAGGAAAATCAGATATCTAATCTCAAAAGTTCAACATAGTTCTGAGATTTCTTTTATATGGCAAGCGTTGCAAACTTTCCGATTCCTGCAAAAATGAGGCTTTACAGCAGTCTGTGCATGATGCCCTGGAGGCCCCTCAAACCATCATAAATGGCCTTGGAGCAGAAGCAATCGTTCTTACACATCAGAAGCTTTCTGGAGAAAGCTTGAAATAAATGGAATAAGGACACTCGGGAAAAAACTCTGATTTTCTAGCACAAATAACAAGCACATCGTTAGCTATGCCTCATGGTCAGTGGATTAAAAAGAGGTGGCAGACATAAGGAATCTCCAAAGATAATGGTTTTTTTAGTAATAACATACCCAGGCCTGATATAGATTAACTCAGAAGAACAGCTAGAGATTGCAAAAGCATTACGTGAAGGCAGTTTTTGAAGTGATGCAGCAATTCAGTGGCCAGCAACTATTTTCAGGATAGTTATAATAGTTCAGCTTTTCATTGAAGTAGGCAATGCAAAATCTAACAGTCTTCACTTCAAATGGGACACGGGTAGACAGGGGGTTGTTCCTTGCTGTCGCTGGATGGAGATGAGAGAAAGCAAAAAAAACCTGCATAGAAATCAATAGCCACAACATGTCCTAGAAGAAAATGAAAGTCAAAGAGAAAAAAAATATAACCAAGTACCTGTCAAATATGTACTGGCTAGAGAATATTTGGAAGTGAAGTCAGTGGAAAAGCCTTCTTTCGTTCAGTTCTTCAGGGAAACAACTTTATTTTTTTAAATTAAAATTAGAAAATTGTCAAAGTAGAAGCATCCATTTCTATTCCCAGCTCCAAAGATTTCAGTGGGCCCAAATCTTAGTCAGCCAACTACTTCTAAAGTATAAGTTCCTGAACAAAACTTTAGCAATAATTTTATTCTTTCAAAACCCCTTCATCCGGAGGGAAAAAAAAGAAGTCAGGAAAAGCAAAGTAAGCCTGTGGACATTTTGTATTGTTTCTTTTTACATTCCAACTCTGTTTGGGCTTTTCCTAAAACTTCCTCATGTTAACTGAAATAAACTAATCACTGAACTATTTGCCTTCTACCTTTTCACTTTTCTCTTTGTTTTTATTGGTTTCTTTAGCTTGTAAGTATTGCTCCCTTCAGGCAGACAGTACACTTCCCAGGGTTTATTTGAAAATATTGTTAGGGGTAGAATAAAATTTACATTCAAAGAGTGCAGCTATGAGAAGTAGTATACAGGGGGTTTTTTAAAGCCCACAAACTGTTGCCACAGAAGGCAGTGCTTTTGCATTGAGACAAGCATGTGGGATCTTCCAGTATCACATAAAAAGCATATCCTTACATGGTACAAACTTGTCCTTTCCTCACTGGAAATGATTCTTACCTTGCATTACACTCTTTCTAGCTAGCCTTTGGAGGAAACAATCATTGTGGCAGTCCTTCTGCTAAGGATTGGTGTATATCAACTATTTTTCTACCTCCCCATCCCGCATACTTTCCTTCTCGCTCTGCAACTCAAATAATGTCTCTAATGTCTGTCAGTTGTTTAGCATCCTAAGTACATTGCATTCTGTTAATCTGAATCAGAAACACCCTGTAACTAAACATATAATTTGAATTATGCAGCATTTATTCTGCATAAGGCTACTGTTGCATACCAAATATCTTCTGTACAAAATGTCTTTCCATTGTCCTTTTTGATAAACTGTGATATATACAATCTAAAAAGGACAGAGATAATCTGATGGAGAAATAACATCACATGGAATAGAAGCTCATGCACTGAATAGAATTTAAGTCAACTGTTTACACACTTCACTGCAGAAAAATTAGCCGTACGAAGCATCAGACTGCACAGAAGTGTCAGGCAGCGCAGATGGCAAAAGAGGTATCCTTTAATGCATTGTAACAGGTCTTGTCTTAGCTAGGATGCAAAGTAACCTTGCAGTTCCTCCCACGTTTTAATTTCAGAAAGCATTTGTGAGTCATTTGCTATAGCAAAGCAGTAAAACTGGAGAAAGGCTGATTTTTCAGCAGACTGAAGCTGATGACTAATTTGAAACTTAGTAGCAGGGTTGTTAATTTGTTTGGCTATAACTGAAACCAATATTTAGATAGAAAAAAGGGTCAGATACAAAAATCTCATACTGTCCTGCATGCATATACCTGGTGTCCAGGATCCATCTTGCTCACACAATAACCAGCAGTTCCGGAAGGGAGACCCGAATGTGAAAGTATCCAAGCAGATGTGATGGTGTTCCCCATGACAGGTGGTTTTCCATGTTTCAGGTAGTTTTTTCATTATATTCCTTCCCCTTCACCTTCTCGGATTCTTATTGATCATGCTCCCATGCCTTGCCATTATCATTTCTCATAATTTGAAAACAAGCAGGCAGCACTTCTTAGCACAAGTGAATGGAGGGCAAGAGTGCAAGACGGTCTCTCAATGCATTTAGTGGAGTTCCAGCTTCAACCAATTTCTCTCTTTATAGCAATAGGAAATAGATGCCACAAACACATTAACACACATTACATTACCAAATCTCAAGCTGATAAGATACTAATATTAGAAGCAGATTACGGCTGATGCCACAGGCCTGTCTTCTGTTCTTTGAAACTTGTCTAAATTAGATACTGAAATGGTCTTCAGCTGCTTTCAGTCGTGGAGAACTGAAAAAAAAACCCAAACAGTTAAAACAGTTCTTCCCCTTCCAAACTCAGATTTCTGGTAAAGCTGAGCTCGATCTTTATTCTCATGATAAGCATTTTGTGCTCTTTCTCAGCCACAGTTTGTTTTACAGATCTAAATGAATATTAGGACCTGAACTTTACAATGTTTACAACAATATTATGCTTCTGGTCTGATCAGGACATAAGCGTAAAATGAAAAAATAACCAAATTATCCACTGTAAATATACACTGGAGGATCAAATGCAATTGCTTATTCCTTTAAAGCTATCTCTGTGGGAACAAATTCTCAGCTTTATAAGCCAAGACACTTTCAGTGCCACATTCACCAATCCAATGAATTGCAATGGAGAGGCACAGAGCCAGGATTTGCATGAGCTTCCCCAGTATTTCAAGGACATTCTTAATGTTCTAGAAGCTGCACGGGACCATCAGGACCATTAAGACCCTTTCTATGATCTCCTACATTTAAATGAGGGCATCATTTGGCTGGGAACACTTACAATGATATTAATATAGAAGAGCTATTATGGCAGATCAAACGAGTCTTACAGTGCTCTGAACATTACAGGAAAAATATCAGTGTGATATTTTCTGGTCGGAAAGTAGCAAATGAAGCTACTCTGGATTTAGGTCACACAGCCAAGAGCAGAAATTATCTGCACAATCATCAAGTGATTAATATATTCAATTCTAACATGTTGAACAAAAGCTCTAGGAACATGTACAATAATAATAATTATGGAACACACAACCCATTTCCAAAATAAGCCTGGTACAATGCAATCTGATGCAACAGTGACGTGCTAATCAGGAGAATAGTGCAACATATTACAATGCCTGCTTTATAGGCACTTCAATAGTTCTTTAACAGGATAACATAATGCATGCAGAAAAGGTTATACTATCCTGGCTTCACAAAATCTTTGTGGTAACAGTAGGGGGAAAAAAAAAAGTAGAATAAAGCTAAATGTTGTAAAGGTCAGAACTCAGTTTTCGATGTTTCAAAATGCCAAAACAATTTACCTAACATTTAGTGTGTATACCTATCCTTCCAAATTGCACAAAGCACATAGATGTAGAGATTACATAAAATAACTCTTGGACAGATGGACTTCTTTGTATTTTTCTTAAATCATGGTATATGCAATCCAATTTAAGACATAGGCAAAGTTACCCTGCCCTCTGGCCTACAATATCCTCAAGAATACTAAAGCAAGTGCTTTTAGTTGTCTGGCTGGATTTCAGAAATGGTTTGTTTCTCAGACATGTTCAAGAAATATAAAATTTAAACAGAAAAGAACATTTCTGACTCTCTGCCCCTTCACAGTAATGAAGGGTCTTATTCCCATCAACAGTCATGTAGACCTGAATAGTGATCTAATAGTTCCCCTCTTTGATTTTTCCAGGTCCAAGGTTATGTCGTTTAAAAACAACACCAATTTCAGCAGCTATTTCACAAAAACAGCAGCAATTTCAGTAGCTATTTCACTTCATAAGTCAAGCAGAAGAAGGGTGGGGTTTTTTTGCTATTGCCAGAAGATTCATGAGAAATAGGAATCTGGAAATTGCCTAGAATTTGCCTGAAAACGAACTATTCGTATAGCTGTACTCACAGCTGCTAGTTCTTGATTCCCACACAACAATCAGAATTTTAAAATTTGTGATCTCTTCTGTCAGCATCACTTTCCATAGCTCATAAAAGGGACTTTGTTTCCATAATTATGTTAAGACCATTTCATACTCCAAAATATTAAAGGAATACCAATATGCTGCATTTTTGTCCATGATGCCTTTTTCTTTCCAGCTGGTATGTCTTCAGCTGGACTCTGCTGTGCACATTAACTCATCTTTTCTTCCCAGCAGTTGCTTTGTTTTTGAGAGCAGCCACTGCCTGCTTTCAGTGGCTCACTGCATGATTTCTGTAATCATTTTTAACTTGATCCTGCTCTCACAGAAGCAGAAGTCAAAACACCCATTGATTTTAATAGTTCAGTATAAGATCCTTTACCTGTAAGAGACTTACTGTGAAACAAGGGGGGCGTTATATGTGAGACTGCCACATAAAGGAACGGAAGGATGATTTTGCATGGCACCTTCAACAATATCCCATATCCATTTCTCATGTCTCTCTTTCCCTATCCGAGTAGGACAGCAGGGCCTGATATTTTAGTTTTGTGTTCCTTAAAAAATGTCCAGTTTGAGTTGAACAGATGTATCGCTGTACCATTGCGAAGTTTTGTGCCTTTGTTCTTGGATCTTGAGCATAGGTGTTGCTGGAGCAGAAAATCCACCTCATTTGTCCCAGCTTGGCAAAATCTGCTAGAAGACAGCATGATTTATTTTAGCTAAGAATTTTACCAGTATCACTGTAAATCATGAAAAGCTTTGCATTGACTTGCTCTGGAAGGGTGTTATGCGAAGCTGTAGTTTTACATAATTATTAACTGTCACAAGAGCCTTCATTTTACCCTATTTGGCAAAATTTGTTAAACAAGTCTCAGAAAACCCATTTGCCAAGCAAGTAAAACATGTCATTTCCTCAGATTCTAAGTTCTATTTTACTACACAGTTTTCTGTATGTAACTTACTTTACGCTGCATTTTCCAAGTGTCTTAAAACCACTGGATGAGGAGCTATAATGTCAAGTGACTCAGTATGTTTTTCATTTGGTTTTTGTGCAAAAAAATACATAATGTTATGCAATTAATTTATTAAATACCGTAAGAGCACTCGCTAAGGAAGTTGATACAATTTATTTATGTCTTTAGTTACATTCTTCATGTAGCATTGTCACTTTAATAAGGCTTTTTGAGAATCGCAATATGACTGAAAATTGGTTGGGGTTTTTTTTATCTATAGATCACCAACTATGTCTTTTTCTCCATGACTGAGCTGATTTTTGCAGACATTACTGTGGCAAATAATAATTTGCTCTCATCCTTTTTGCCATCACCTTTCAAGAAAAGCAGATCTCTTTTTCAGATGATGAAGAAAACTTGGATAAGTTGTACATTTACACTATAAAAATGTGATATGTTTTCATGTTATTTTGGATCCAGTACATGACAAGAGTTACAAAAGTTCTCAAAATCCATTTAAACTTCTAAACAGTTCTTAGAGTACTTTAAGAAATATTGTTAAAATACATTTGCTTTTGAAAATTGTTCATATGCTAAAGGACAGCATATTAACTTTGAGTACTTATTCAAATCAGTTCATAGAAATTTAAAACTGAGCTTAGCATAGCAACTCAAGCTACCAACAAATTAATAAGATCTTCCTAGTTCTACTGTTTATCTGATTCTGGGTAAGACATTCTATAAATTCACAACCATGTTTGCAGCTCGTTATCTAGTGACAAATCTCAGCAGCAATAAAAAGTGAAACCTGTTTACTTAGGTACTATGAATTGAACCAAAATTCAGGTAATCTGTGAGCCTTAAAGGAGCTCTTTTGTTGCCAACTTTCAGTAGTGCCTTGCTTTGTTATTCAAATGCCCCAAGCGATCCTATTCACTTATGATTTCTAATACGCTTTCACATCAGGGTGATTTTCCGTTACTTCATTTCTCTAATAATACATGTTCATAGCCGCGGGTTAGTATTAAAGAAAGAAACTGACCTGAGGAGGTCTGAGTTAAGTATTCTGCCCAGTAGCCTTGTAGAAATCACACGTGAGGGATCGTTTCATGTTCTGAATAAAGTCATTTCTTTTTAATGGATTTTATACTGAATGATTTTCTTACTAGTTGTAAAGGTTTATATAGCCAATGTATAACCTACATCCTAAAACGGAAAGATTAGGAATAAATCTAACTAATAAAGTTATAGTTCAGAAAATAGCACCTGTTTTAGGCTGACATCAAGAAATGATTTCTTAAAATAGAAGAAATAATTGATTAGCAGAAGTAAAGATTATATTAATCTATATCTAGATTGTAGTGTTACGTCATATTACATCACAATACTTGAATGAAGGAAAATGTTTGCCTAATTTTTCCACCTATCTTGATTTCTACTTGTGTGGCTCACTGCATTTATTCTCTTATTAAAATGTAATTCATACATGTATATATAACTCTTCACGTGACTATTGTAATGCATACCATAATATCCTTAAAATTCCAGGATCTGGGAAAGGTAATCATTATTTAAATCCCTGGAAATGTGCTGTAAATGCAGAGGGAAAAAAGGAACTGAGAAAACACTCCGTATCACTGAAATTCCTTATGGGAAAATTTCAAGCACGTAGGGAGAAAAATATGTCACTGCATGATTTTATTCTATTGTGCATGGCTCAGCCTTACATACCGAACTGACAGTTCCTAACATCTGAACATTCATTTATTGCACTCATTTTTTCTTGTAATTTTTAAATAATAAGTTGCTAAACACTTTTTCACTTTATTCCCTTTCATTTGAATCATGCAACTTGTCCTTTACTTTGAAATACCCTACAGACAGTATTTCTCCTGCTTTAAGAGAAATGCATAAAGGGTTTGCAGAGGCTTTTTTCCCCTTCCTGTTTCATGGAGGTGAGAAGAAAACTGAAGAGTAAATCCGTGCGTGTGACGGACTGTTAACAGTTTTTCTAACAGTACCGGACACTGGTTTTGTCAAACAGGGTAGAGCTAGGCAGCGAAGAAGAAAGCAGCCTTTGCATAATTTCCTAGCTCCTGCTCTAGAGTACAAGGAAATTGGGTGACATTTGGAGAAGCTCAGAGAGCACGTGTTGAAGAGGAAAACAGGGATATAGATGAGAAGAAAGGATCCATCCTACTAGGTTATAGTGAGCAAAGAAAGAGTGAGTGAGTAGAGAAAGTTGTGCAACACAACTGCACCAAGTCTCTTGGTTTTGGCCAAATTTTAGGAGTGTCAGCGTAAGCAAGAACCTCACATTCATTCACAGGCAATGAACATGATCACCTTGAAAACGACCAGTGAAGAAGGTATCTCACCTCCTGAACTGCCTTGTTCCCAGTGTTCCACTTATCTCACAGTTACAATCATTATTTTTGTGCTAGCACAAACTACATCATCATTAATATATTTATTTTTCTCTTCGTGTAAACGAATCTAACAAATGATGGATTAACAAATAAAGAAGACAGCATAACTACATTCGCAATGACTCAGGTCTGTAAACTGAGTGTTTTCACTCAGCAGGCTTACTATTTCCCTCTGGTCATTTAATCTATACTTGCTGCAGAAACTCTGAACCTGACCTTCATTCTCTCCTCATCTTGGCACGCTCCCACCCTTCCCAGGAATACTGCTAAGACCACACTGGTTGTGGAGCATCACCACCTTCGAATGAATGCTGAATGAAGTCATAGACTGAGCTCTACTGCTGTAGGCATGGGTCCTGGTCTTGTACCAAAAAAAGCATCTATAAGTGGGTCCAAGAGAAGAATCAATGGGAGAGAAGAGGAAACAGATCCCCTAATACCCTTCTTGGCAACAGCGTGAAGAACAGCACATAGCAGCTGAAGCAACAGCATGGGCAAGAGAAAAAGATGATGTCTCATAGGATACCAAAATTTGTGCTGTGTTAGTGTTCCGCAGTGCTCAAAAGCAGATCCTCCTTACTCCCTACCAGCTTGGGTACTATACTTAACCACTGGTGAGTGAGCACCGATAAGAAAACCAGGTCATAGGCTCACTGTTATATGGGAAGGCCATATAACTTAATGATTACAAAAAACATCTATTCAAGAGCCATTTATGTACAATAATATTTCACTGTACCAGATCCTCTTTCACAGTTCAGTTGCACCAAAGCCTTCTGTGCCTGTATTCACTTATTTATATGAGGTACTATCGTTATCACTTTAACTATATTGTGTCTGCTGGTAAACTTTCTCCTTCCAGTACAAGGTAGTTGATGTTTAAAAACAGACAGTAAGATTTAATATACCTCAATACCTAACCATAAACCAAATCAGCTGTTCTTCAGTAAACAAGGAGCTATCATCTTCACGTATGAAATACTATTTCATGCTGAAAATAGGAATTCTGAAAGTATTGAGAGCTTGGAATTTAATACTCAATTTATTATCAGATGAAATCAAGAGCAATACAAAATATATTTTAGGATTTCCATACTCCATTTATCAATGTTTATTACTTGTCATTTACTTGGCAAAATGACAGTTCACACTGGAAGTAGGAACTGTCAAAAATTTATACTGATAACCAGCATCTGCAGATGCTGTTTCAGACTTGTTGTTTTTCTCATTTGTCCAGCTGTTTTCCCAGCTATCGACACACCCCAATTACTGTTTTCCTATTCATTTGAAATCCTTAGGAAGCCTGTATTCCTTTTGTGCCTTCAGATCTTTGTTGCTAGTTAGCTCATTTCCTGCCCTTGAAATGTTTGTGTATTAACCTGATTTTGCTCTCATGGTCTGGGTACCATACCTAGGGCCATCAGGTAAATGCTGGAACTGATGGCATGCTGTAAAGTCATCCTTGCATGTTAGAGTGTAACCACTACCCATATTTCATTCTGGTTATAGTGATAACCCTCACCCTGACAACTTCTCTCTAATGACCAGATAAAGTTAAGTGAGTATTAAGGAATTGGTTTTCCCCATTCAAAGTCAGAGGCAAGCTAAACTATTTAGGCAGCATTATTTACTCTGTGTTTTAAGGTCAACAAAAGTGAACAGCAAGAAGACCAACGACAGAAAAGCAGATGGAATAAAAAAGAAGTTAGAGAAGGTTGCTCGGTGTTCATTCACGAATAATGAGAAATTTTAATTTGCATTCAAGATGCATTAGAATCCAAGGTAAACCTCTGTTTCTAGCAAGAAAGGAGTGCTACAGAGTTTGGTTTTTGTTTTTAAAAACATTAGAGATTTGGAAACAATTTTTGAAAAGCCAAAAATGGGGCTGTACTTCAAAGCAGGGAATGGAGGAGAAAAAAAACACCTGTAGAAATCATTTTTATGAACTAAAGATAAAGAACAGGAAAGTATATCAAAAGAAGGAGTAGCTAATAAGATAAAATATATCTTCTTCAAAATGGTTTCTGCAAATGTAATTAGGTAATAAAAGAGAATGCAAGTTGTTTCCTGCAGTGGGTTGCCTTTTTTGAGCAAAGAGGATTTAATGCATTTAATGATCCAAGATACTACAGTACCAACTGTCTGAAAAATATCAAGAGGGAACATGAAAAATAGGATCTGAAACTACTGAGTATTTGAATAGTGAAAAGGTGAACAATAAACCAGAAGAATAATGCTTTGGGAAAAAGAACAGATGATACAAAGGAAAGAGCTTACATTTTAAATGAGATTTTAATGTTCCTATTGATAAATGCTATTCTTGATAGCAATCTTGCTTTATAGTGATGTCATGCCAAGCTCCAGGCTGAAATACAAATATTTTATGTTGATTAATAAAATAATATAATGTATTTCATTAACAACAATTATTTGCTTTGGGAGTCTGCTTCCAATCTTTAGAAACCATTTTATAAATTACTCAGCACCACATACTTCATGCAAAAGACTGCTGGAGCTAAATTCAAATGGTTAATAAAAATACACAAAATATACATAGAAGTATGTATATACATAAAGTAAATGGTAAATATTAAATTCAGGGACATGGTTTTCTTCCAGGCTGAAATGCTCCGTACAAAAATGTAATTATTTCTGTTTTATTCCAGTTTTATTCCTCAGCTGATGAGTCTTGAGTTTTGAACATGAGGAATATAATTGTTTTTAAAAATCAAGGGTTATTTTGCGTATCACCATAACAACTCCATTGAGATGAGAGTAAAAAGCAAAGAAATAAATAACCTAAAATATGCTACACAATAAAAAACTCTTAAAGAAAGATTCACTACAGTCTTCTCTAAAAATTGGGCATGTGATTCTTGATGTTTACTGTCATAAGTTAGACTGTTTAAAAAAATCCCGCTTTTGCTGTAGCCCTTGACACTTTGGCCAGGATGTAAATAAAAGATCTGTTAAACAGGTATTGTTTAGCATATATTAAAATATACATTTAAGTGACCTGATTTCTTGAAAAACTGTTGTCAGTTCCCATAGAAATAAATTTCTGTACATTGCTATTCTGACAGCTAAGGTACAACTTTGGAGGTCAGCACATGAAATTCTAGAATGTAAAGTGTAGATGCCAGTTATTTTGCTTTAGTGAATGAGCTCCTACTTTTACACTTTTAGAAAGTAACTTACCACAGGCTACTATCTGTAGCCCTTTCTTGTGGAGTTCTTAGAAGCCTGCAGAGAAGCAGCCTCCTGCAAGGCTTGATACAAAGGCCTGGGAAAGGTAAAGATAATTCCTGAAGTCAGTACACTCTGGATCAAGAAACAGGTTTTTGACACAGCCTAGTCAAATAGTTTCAGGTATGGAACTTTTATTTAATTTCTTTTTTTTTTTGCTATAATATTTTCCCCTCCCTTTTTGAAAATGCACAGTTTTATGTGAAGGAAAATTCAGTTATGCAACACATTTCTCCGAACTTGATATATATATATAAAGTATATAAAGTATAAAGGTTAAGGCTGCAAGCAAAATCATAAACCTATTAAAAATTTTTTTTCCCTGAATGTGACATAAAATGCAGTCATTCCCAGCCTTTATCTGCAAAATGAAGTCTTCCTTTGGTCACTTTATGTTTTAAAACTGTTTTGAGAGAATAAAATAGAAAATAAGGTTTATGTTGTACCATGTTACATTTACCACTACAGGTATCAGCCTTCCCTTCCAAATTGCATAGCCCTGCAAAATTCAGATTTTTTCAAATAAAAATAAAGGATTTCAGCTTTCTGATTTAGGATTTAGAAGCCTTCCATGGACATGTTCCTCTGTCTTCCCCCTGAGAAAATCAATTCCAAGTTCATAACAATGTGTGAGGATCTGGTTCAAATGTATTTGCATTTCAACTTACATCCGCCGTTTTAAGATACGGCTTCCCCTCACTCCTCCCTTGTCAACACACAGAAGGTTTAAAAGAATCCAAAACAATAAAAATTCTTGGCTTGTCTTGAAAGCATGACATATACCTTCAGACAGTATTTTCCAACAGGCAAACAAACAGACAAATAACACGGGAAATTATAACGTTTGAAATAGTGATACTTGGAAGAAGGCTGCAGGGGCAGGAAAAAAGGCTGTGCGTGCTGTGGAGGGGGCTGTGGGAGACAGGTTTTTTTATTTCAAGAGCTGGGACACAGAGAGGGCTCAACAACCTCCGGTGCAATGTGAGTTGCCCACAAAGAGCCCATCAAAGCATCTGCTCTGGCAGGCAGGTAGTGGCCAGACCTCCGTCTGTCCCACACGTTCTTCCACCTGGTCTGAAGTGGAGCAGGAGGGACACCCACAATGAATGCCAGCAGCTTTTTTTTTTTTGCCATTAGAAACTTGCTTTTGGTGAGGAAAATTTCTAGTCTCCTTGTGGTAGTTTTGTAGCTGTGGTTTTCTTTTAAATAGATCAAGTCTTCTTTCTGTAGCAAGAAGTTTCAGTAATTAGAATCGGTATCATCTCTTCCCTGCAGATGAGGCAATTCATAGGGACAATTTCAAACTCACACTTACCAAATAAGCTCTGCCCAAAATAGTAACTTGATGGACTAAAGCAGAAGGGAGGGAAATGCACCTAAGAAATCACTGAGTGTGCCCAGACTGCCACTGAATAAATGACAAGTTAAATAACTGAACAGATCTAAAAAAGCACAAGAGGGACAGGGACATTTAGAAGCTCCAGCAGGACGATGACAGATTAAAACAGTGGAGTTTACATTTGCAGGAACTCAGGACCAGTTCTGAACTTCAGAATGAAGTCACACAGAGGAAAATACACATGCCATTTCAGAAAAATTACAAGGGTAACATATATAATCTACACAAATGTCTGAAATTCTAAATTAAATTCCTATTTTTTGCTTGGAAAAATCTCTTTTTCTCCCTCTGTTCATATCCACATATGAATGTTCCAATAAACTTCATTAGTAACTTGATAACAGTACTGCTAGCAGCAGAACAGCAGACTGAAGTACAAAAAAGTATTTTTCACTGTAAATCTACATTTTAAAAATTAATTGGATTTTAAAAGTAAGCCCTTTGCTAGTTTCGAGAGAAAAGAGAGAAAGAAATATCAGTTAAATGTTGTGTTCTTACACAAGATCCCTTCCTAAGGAGAAAGACACTACATCAAGTTTTCACCTGCACTGGTGAGAGTCATTAAGAGTCAGTAATCACCAAGTTAGAATAAACGTAGAATAAAACTAAGCTCAGAGTCACTCTTCTCTTGTCCTCTGTTGTCAAATGAAATTTGCAGTCTACCAGACTGTAGCTACAAGATAAAAAGACAATTTCATTTAAAACGAAACACAGCTGACTGGGGCTTTTCCTTTCCATTGGAATAGAAGTCACTTCTATTACAACTTAAGAAATAGTCTTAGATTGAAAAAACAGTTCCTATTAAACAAAATTAAAAATGAGCAGAAAAGGTTAAATATCTTTGATCACTTGCTGCTGGTTTTCTCAGCTGATAATTTTTTCTCTCTTATTTTTCAGAGTGCCTTGTAGAGTGAATTGTATAAAGGTCTCTGCAACCCCAGAACTATGCAGTAACAGCACGTTGCCCAGCAGCCAGGTTTAACATGCTAATTCTTGCGTTTTTAAAAAATTTCATTTGGAGCGTTGAATGAGCCCTATTCTAACTTCTGCAAATGGTGATTAATTTAAAGCACTTGAAAGGATCACAAACTATGTCTAAAAAGCAATTGGGAATTGGGTGGGTCAGGGAGTTCCAAAGCCTAATCCTTTCTCCTCTCTTTCTCCTCCACCCCAACTGTCTGTTCCATTTTTATCCCTGTAGAAAGCCTCGCCATGTCTTTGCTGTTACAAATGACCATTGGGATAATTAAAATTACTTTATTTCATTAGAAACCTCATGGTCTGAAGATTCTTTCATAGGTTTATTCATTAAATAATAAGATTTGTGGAAAGTTTTCCTTCTAAAAAATCATGTAAAGAAATTCCAGTTGGAAGGTTTTAATCTTTCAATGCTGCTTTGTAACTTTCATATTTTTCAAGTCAATGGAGCAACCGAAAGGTTACAAAAGCAGTGCTGCTAATGCTAAGTGCTGATGACCAGACACTTCAAGGATTTGTTTTATTTTATCTTTCGAAGAGTTCCACGCAACTTTAACTGCTGACATGCATGTGGCAACACTGACAGGAAAAGAAAATGGAGGTAACTGATTATGGCCTATGAGTTCTTTTGCAGACATAACTTTTTTGTATGTATTGGAAGCCATCATAAAACCTAGCATAGAGAATACTGGCAGAAGGGATACGTTTGGGATTTTTCAGCAATTAGCCCTTAAAAAATTGGCATATACAAAAATCTGAGTCAGTTCTGCCATCCCACTCAATCAGTGGGTTTATCACTGGTGCAACTTGATATGTAGTTTGTCTTCTACATTATCTTGATGAGTTTCCAGCTGCAGTTGTTAAAAGCTAAAGTTTGTTAAGTTTGTTAAAATTCGAAATGTCATCAGAAAGGCCATTCTGAATTCAACGCTGGATAATCAGTAACCCTGACCATATTTTATAAGGCAACAGGTATTGAAAAGGGCATCACCAGACAATAGATGAGGTGCAGAGTAAATTCGAAAGAGAGACTTAAGGAATGGCACTGGAAGTAAACTGTTCTTTTAGAAACTGGAAGCACCTGCCTTCCAGCTCTAGTGAAGCAGACTATAAAGAACGAGGATACATTGTAACTGTCTGCACTTAATTTGCACATCCTAATCAAGAAGGATAAGTGCACTAACTTCCTTACAGTGCTCAGTTCTGTCAGTCAGATGCTGGAAAGGACTTAGCGCATACAGCTGTGTCCATCCCTATCTTACATACAGGATGAGTATTCATCAATATTTGCAAAAAACTCCTCAACTATGAAAACAAAGCATTTGTTTTCCAAAAGAGTCCTTAGGAATCCTATTCATTCATTTATTCTTGATTGGAAAATAAATTGAAAAAAAAAATAAACACAGCAAAGGTGGGTTTGTTTCCTAAAAAAATCCATGCATTTAAGTATAGTCGCTCCTATATTACACAGACATATCTGAAGAAAGACCACGTTGATGTGAATATGCACACACATAACAGTGAATACTGTTCCTCTACATGTCTTCGTTAGGAGAGAATTTCTATGACTGTGTGATTTAGTAGGCTAGAATATCCTTTTGAAAATTAAACTGCCTAAAATTGAGTAATACCAGGAGAACAGGCCAACAGAAACTGTATTATTTTAATGACTGTACTACCAAGGAGTATATTACCATTATGTCCATTTAATTAGCATAGATGTTAATCACTTGGTATGAGTCAAATAGGATTTAGGGATTTCTAATGTCTTTTTAAATGTCAAAGATCTCAAAATTACGTACTATAAGTGAATAAAGCTTCTTGGCATAAGTGACATTTGGAGGTATTTTTTCTTTGGTTTTATGAATTAGTTAAAATAACGCTGCAAACAAATGTTATTAATTTGATTGCTTGTGCACAACATTTGCAACAGAAGCAGTGGGGAGGGGAGACATGCCTCCTCATCAGCCTTTTGCCAAAAGCAAAAGGCTTTTCCAATCATTTTTAAAAAATGACAAATGCTGTTGAAACTACCTCAGCTGCCCACTGATGATGATTGCCAGAATGAGCAATTCTGCCAGTTGGGATTGACAATGTTGAGCAGGAAGGACAGGAACATCTTAAAAAAAACAAAAACAAAACCAAAAACCCGCTATGTTGTTGACTGCAATAATAAGATTTTAAACATTTTTTTATACAAATTGAGATCCTAGGATTGTTTCTGTTGTCCTTCAAACACAAACCCTGATAATATGTAGTATACTACCAGGACCTACAAGATATTTCCAACAAGGATTTTTATGAGACAATAACACTATGGCAAGAAAGTACGTGTTGAAATATTCACAAATGTGACCAGGTATTTTAGTTACAGGGGGTTTGCATCATTAATTAAAACATATACTTTGATGTGATTATATACATTAATGTAATCTTCCAAAGCAATTAATATAAACACATTCACAAAGTAAAAGCAAAAACCTACACTGTATTCAACATTGTTGCACTTTATATAGTCATTTATATTTGCATAGTTTTTAAAAGATAGTAATACTATACACTATTTTTTTTACTTCACATTCACTTTATATAAATGTAAAGCAACAGAAAAAATGTAGTTGGAAAAGTCTTTTATTTTTCACATAAATTATGATAGTTTCCCAATTGCAAATTGAAAAATTCTTGCTTTTTGCTATTATGTAGGTGCTTAACGATACCATATGGGTACTCTACAGTGAGGCAGATATCCACCAGTTACTTGTGCATAAATGGACATGATACTCAGAGCAGGTATTAGTATGCACAGATGATATTCTTATTGTGTGTAATAATCCCTAATTTGCTTAGACACATAAGCAATCTGCGTTTATAACTTAGGAAGTGTATGCAAATAAATGTGTACATTTAAAACTAAAAATAACTGTTACCACTAAAAAACACCTATTTGAACAGAAGGAAACATCATTATAGGTTGTGAGTTTCAAATACTTCTTACAAGTGAAAAGAAAACTTAAAAGACAGCAACTATTTTCAAATGAAAAGAAAAAAAAGTGGAGTAAAACCTGTCAGGACTCAAAGTCCCCTGCAACTTACTCCATTATGTTACTTTGCTTTCTATTATAAATTTAAATGCATGATTTTTCTCCTCTGGCTCCAATTCTGCAGCAGTTTCTCATGCAAGATTGCCATGCATGGATCCCCTGCTGAGTAAGGCTTTAGCATATGAGGTGGAGCGTGAAGAAAAGTTGTGTGAACGGCATTCGTACAACAAAAATCTGCCCTTAAAAAAGTTGCTTTATCATGCAGTCATACACAAAGCCTGTCATTAATTGTCAATATAAATTCTCCTTTGCCCAGAACAAAAATGTTCTTTACTTCCCCGAAGCAAAGAGAGTTTCAGTGAACGAGCAGAGACCCAGGACTAAGTAAAATCATAGAATCACAGAATCATAGAATGGCTTGGGCTGGAAGGGACCATCAAAGGTCATCAAGTCAACCCCCCTGCAGTGAGCAGGGACACCTTCAACTAGATCAGGTTGCTCAATGATCAGGTAAGCAGCCATTTGACTGCAATAGGAGTTCAGCAACAGGTAATAGGAGCCAGATGTCTCTGCAACTTCCAGTCCAAAGGAGAACATCAGGAGGAGAGGTGAACAGAACTTTGAGAAATGCTCTTGCATCCATTCAAAGAAAGATAAAACATCAGCAGGATGGAACATGCAGGTTATTGTGTCAAGTATCATAATCAATGCCTACCTCATCCAGGAAAAGGGTGTATGTGCATAAATGAATGGTACAGGCTTCATGTGGTACATACCACATGCATGACCCCCTGAGGGAGAAGTTCAGCCCTGTTTGATTTGGAAGAACTGAGGCAGACACAAAGGGTCAAGGAAACCCCTTCAGCCTCAGCCTGAGCAGTGTCCAGGCAGCAGAGCTCATCAGACCCAACTGGCAGATGCAGTCCTGCTCAAGAAGGGAATGGAGAAGTGAAGAGCTTCAGAGGAGAGTTAGAAACTCAGAGGCTAGCAAAGGGGGAACAAACACAAGGCACAGGCATCTCCGCTGGGTGGCATCCAGCACTGAGAATGCCTGTCTGGAAGAAGAAAAGAGTTTGCGTTGGTGGAAGACACCTTTCTCAGGCAAATAGGCTTCTGGGTTTCTGAGCCCAGAGAGGAAAATATACCCACCAGGCAAGAAGGTACAGACCTCAAAAGGAACCAGCTTGGAAACACTGGGGAAAGCCCTGTAGTTGTTTTCTCCATGTATATTAATGAAATAGGCAAGGGACAAATTTCAGAGTAGAGTTCTGGAAAAGACAACCAGGGTCTCTGCTAGCATCTCTGAAGTGTTGTTAGTACCTACACATGTCCAGGAACAGCGATGGAAATGCAGTTTCAGAACTCATTGTAAAAGGAGGGTTATTCAGTTTTTCATGAACTGAGGGCACTTCTGGATGTAAGGAAAGGACCTGATCTCAGCTGTAAGGAACCAAGGTGCTGGTGACTAAAATAAACAGGGCTGATGGTGAACTTTACACTGAGGAGTGAGGGAAAGCTGACAGGCACAGAAGTACACAGGGTTTAAGATAACATTTGTAAAGATGAAGACACAAAAAATCTGTATTCTCAAGTGAAGGATAGGTCAGGGGATAGAAATAATCAAATATGGAAATAAGAAACAAACAGAATGCCATTTTAAAAGAGTGCCAAGAAATGTTAACTAATCAATAGTACGTCTGCCACTTTGTAAATGCTGGAAGCCTAAGAAATAAGATGGAGAAATTGGAATGTGTGATCCAAATTAAGATATTAATATACCAGACATGTCAGAAGCTCATGGAAGTCAGACGATCAATGTAACAGTATGAGAGCAGAATACAAAATATAGAGGAAAGACAGAGTAACCGGAGCTATAGGGACAGTAACCCTGTGTCTTAAAGTTTAGTATCAAATTAAATTAACAAATTAACCAACTGGTCAATTAACACAAAATCTGCATGATGTAAAATTCCAAGCCTAAATTTGAAAAATATGATTTGGGGTCACACACACACTACATGCAATATGCTTAGAGAAATCAGTGAGGCACCAAGGAAGGTAAATAAATTCTGCCAGGTAATTTCCACTGTTCTGTAATCTAGAGAAATGTAACATCGGGACACCATCGTGCAGAGACAAAGCTTGTAAATGTTATTGAGGATTCTATCAAAGAAGAGCTGGTTAGTGAGTCTTGACTTGGATCTAAGTGATATGTGGGATCTAGTTAAAAATCTCATGGCACTTTCAAATCTCTGATTCAAAAGTGTCAGCTTTGTAACAGTGATCACAAAATCTTACACGCAGCAGATTCTAGGAGCAAAGACCAAGTGTGCTAATCTTCAAAAAGGGAAACCACAGAAAATAAGGAAGTTTATAAAAATCAGGTTAAGGGGGAGTTAGGAGAATTAAATCCTTAAAAGCGGTGTAGAGGCTACTGAAGGACACCATGTGGAAACACAGTGTGTGTGCACTCTACTTACTAGAAAAAGGCTTCAAGTAAAGGCTAGGTGAAGGAGAATGATCAGGATTATGAAAGCTGCAGGATCAAAGTGCTGCAGTTGTATACAAATGAAGATAACAAGATCATTAAATGCAGCAGAGGAAATGTAAAAAACATGGTGAGACTGGCTTAAAGAGAATTTAGGAAGTAACTATTCTAAAGGAATCAAAACTAATCCTTTCAATATATCACAAATAACAAACTAGTCAGGGAATCTGCAGGGCCAGCTGGCGACCAGGATACAAAAACACACTCAGGAAGCACAAAACCATTGTAGAAAAGCTAAATTAACTATTTACAGTGATATTAATTGTGAATGCTTTCAGGGAGATTCTGATACTAGTCCCTTTTGCTTTCAAGGGAAGGGTGGAAGCTGGAGAAGAGAAGACAAGAAAATAAGCAGAGATCTGTTTAAAGCTGAAATAGCTGTGGAAGATGGTACAAATAGACAGAATGAACATTAACAAACCCCCAGAACTGAACCTAACTCAAGGCTAAATGAACTTACTTATTAATGGCATTACGTAACCTCTCACTTACAGACCCAGAAATTCCCACTCTGAAGATTGATGGACTTTGGGAGAACATTAAGGAGAAGTATAGATGTTCTTCCTGTTCGTACTCTAGCTGCTTATGACCTCTGGAAACAGAGCTCATCTCTAGAGACTATGTCTTGAACTACAGTGGCAAGTTCTTATGTCCACTGTTTGACCAGACTGAGGAACGTTAAATCTACTGCAAGACCTGACTGTGACAGTATCCTGCCCACAAACTCTACGTTTCAGAAAGCATCCTAATAGGGAACTAGAAGCCTGAGGAGTGACTATCCAAACTTTTCCTTATTTAGACATTATAAACCTATTAAATGTTCAGGTTTTATCATTGCTAATCACCTACATGATGAAGAAATTGTAGTGAAGTTTTCTTTCAACATTTCTGCTTTTGAACAACAGAGATCAAGCAGAACAGCTATTTGTTTTCCTGCCTTCAAGTTCAAGGTTAAAACTGCACAGCTTTCAGAAGCTGTATAAAATACCCTGACTATTCTCCATGTGATCTGATTACTTACCATTAAATATGATTTAAATAGCTCACTGGCTTGCAGATAACTCTTCCATAATATGACCTTTACTGTAGCAGTGCTTGGGCTTGATGTTTTTACATTGTCCATTAACTATCTTTCATTTTCCAGTAACTGGAACTCAGAAGCACTACTAAGTTGTATAGCTGAATAAATACATCTATTATTTCAGGAAAATACTGAGAACACTAGAATCTGAGCGACAAAATATCAGAAAGATATTGACATTAATGAAAAGAATTGGTTGAGATAATGCAATGACTAATATGGATTCTGAAGAAAATAGGGGATTTAACAGAGAATACATGTTCTGTTTCAGGATGCATCTAGCTATTTAAAAGCAATAAAGTATTTAAGATCAATCAGATGTTGTGACCACTGAAGTCACAGAATTGCAAATACATAATTTTAAAAGAACAAGGATGTAGCCAAGCAGAAATGCTCTAAAATCTCATTAGGGAAGTAACTGTCAGTGAGTATAGTATTGTTCTGGAAGTGAATGGAAACAATACAAGGTTATTTAAATACACGGAGTGGAAGAGATCAACAAGGAAAGCAGCTGAACCATAAGGAGATGATGATAGAAATTTATACATAGGAACAAGGCCTAGAAGACAAATTAAATTAAATTAAATTAAATTCATTCTTGTACTCCATATTCACCAGGAAGCTTAAAAGGGAAATACAAGAAATATAACACGATCTTCACTGAGTGGAAAACAAAGCAAGCTGATAGTTACCACAGCAGGAATCCACTTCCTCTTCTCTCCCCACTATTAAAAACTTGATAAGGTCTCAAAGAAGGAGGGTTGCACAAGATTGTTCCAATGACATGCTACATATTAATTCCAACAAAGATCTAACATCTTCAGGTACTAGAGACCGAGTTTAACTGCATACAAATCACAATCTCAGTTACTGAGTGAAGGGATGAGGAATACAGGTGTAACACTGTCATGCAACTAAAATAATGTTTCTCACCTGAAAGAATTAAAGCCAATTAAGAGTGCTATAGACTAAAAATGCCAATATTGCCTCACCCCTTTTCTTTTTTCTTTTTGTGTAAACAGAACAATAGCACAGGTCTCCATTCCATGGTTCATTCAATGATCCTTTTATATAGATCACCAGTGACTTACAGTGAGGTTTTTGGAACTGGCTACCTGTGGTAGGCATACTTAATAATACTATAAGCTACTTGGTGAAAGAATATCTACATTTTTTCAAATGATGTAATTATATTAGATTAAGAGCTACTTTAGATCTTATACAAATAGTCTGAATTCAAGCTAATTATTTCAGATGCAAATCTAGAAAAAATTGCCTTAAGGGCATACTAAGACTAAATATGCTGTTTCATAAATAACAGCAAACAGCATTTCACAAATCTGAAACAAAGCAGGAGAGTCATCATCTTAGAAAAAATTACCAAGAGAATCTTGGTAGACCAAAATTATTGTCTTGTATAAACCGTAAACAAGGAACATCTCTGTAATGTGCAAACCATAATTTAAATATATATCTATTTTATCTATGTTATTATTTCCATATACAGATTTCCATGTATGCTATAGAGGGTGTTCCAAGCACCATCAATTTGACTTAAATTTGACTTTAACTTGCTAATAGGTAATACTATTAGACTACAGCACACTGAATTTTAAATCTAAAATCAGTAAGTCATGCAACTTAAGCCTACCCCTTCTTATATTAATATTTTCTTAAAATACTATCTTATTCTGTCTCATTCAGCTTCCTCAAGGCAACAGAGGTCAGCAGAGGTAGGTTAGCACAGACCCAGTGGAAACAGAACACCAAAGCCTGCCAGAAAATATCTTCTCAATTGTTATTTCTACTGATAGACTTCAGACTGAACTGTTCAGCAGTACAGAGAGTGGAAATGTCTAACTCGGGCTTTTCTAAACAATTTAAGAGCTTTACAAAATCCAGGCCCAAGCTTCTGACACAAACTCGGAGATGGGTTCAGTGATAAGAGACACCTCTTTCTTTCCTCTTCTTACGTTTCCTCAAACACAGGTATGTTGGTTTTGTTTAGGGGTTTTTTTTATTACTATTAATTTATTTTTTCAGAAACCATGCTGTGATGATAGATGGCTTTAGCAAGTGGGTGTTTTAAGTTCTTTGCCCTATCATATATTTTCACTTCTTTTTCTTTAGCTGCACAGCAATATATACCCAGCTACTCATTACAACCTTGTAATCCCATTTTCCTCTACTACCCCACTGGAATACTGATTTCCAAAAGAAGAATGTATTATCCATTGTCTTTTAAAACTTGCCAATTCTTCTCATTTTAGCTATTGATTATAAAGCAACATTGGTCAAATAACTAATCAACGAAGGCAAGATTATGCATATTCATACTACATCTCAGTGAAGACAATAAATGAAATATAATTACAGAATCACTCAACAGATTTGATCTGATTACGTCTCTTACAACACTATGTCTAAGGAGCAGCAATTATCCAGTTATGATTGCTGTAAGAACACAGGAGAAAGTATAAAAGATACAATATGTTCACTTTAAGGTAAGCACAGCTTTCTCACTAGCATACAGAGCAGAGAACAAAGTATCTAAAAAAATGCAGGCTGGCACAGCCCAATGCAGCAGTACATCTAGGCCAGCTCTGTGGCAAACAATTTAACAGAAACCTGCCGTGTTAAAAAAGGAGTAGGAGTAGGTGTTTCATTCATCATGCCAATCTGTTTAGAATAACACACTGCACTGGGTTTATGTGGCAAGGTTTTGGTAGCGGGGGGCTATAGGGGAGGCTTCTTTGAAAAGCTGCTCGAAGCTTCCCTTGTGTCAGATACAGCCCGTGCCAGCCGGCTCCAAGACGGACCCACCGCTGGCCGAGGCCAAGCCCATCAGCGACGGTGGTAGCGCCTCTGGGATAACAGATTTGAGAAGGGAAACAAAAGTTGCTGCAGGACAGAAGCCGCAGCCGGAGAGAGGAGTGAGAACATGTGAGAGAAACAACCCTGCGGACACCCAGGTCAGTGAAGAAGGAGGGGGAGGAGGCTCTCCAGGCGCCGGAGCAGAGATTCCCCTGCGGCCCGTGGGGAAGACCACGGTGAGGCAGGCTGTCCCCCTGCAGCCC
>JAVKLA010000053.1:14805822-14819103 GCA_034782735.1 Sagittarius serpentarius | reverse complement strand
GAAAACATCAGGGTGTTACCAACGTTCTTCTCATACTGAACTGAAAACACAGCGCTGTACCAGCTACTAGGAAGACAAGTAACTCTACCCCAGCCGAGTAACCAGGACATAGGTTTAAAATAATTCAACAAACCATCAGGTACAAGAGTTAATCTGACAAACACCAGGCAAAAGTAAAGAGCGCAAAGGTTCACAACTGGGTGCCAGATATAAAGAACAGAAGAGCAATCCTGTTCAAGAAGTACAGCAAGGTTTGATTGGTCTCCTCCAGATTGTGGAGGAGAAAGGAGGAAGAATTTTCTACATTTAAAAGCTGAAGTTATTAAAACCAAAACCTCTTACAGGAATCTACCACAATTTCCATTTTTTCATCACAGCTTTGTATAGATACCTACACAGGGTAGTCAGACCCTGTCCTGTGCCCTGAAGGATCTCTGCTTTAAAGAGAATAAGGGAAGGTGGAAGACCACTTGAGTGTGTTCTTTCAGAAGGCTGATGAAAAGGCATTTGAGCTATATTTTAAGGAAAAAAAAATTAAAATCAAGCTTCTCTTTGATGTCTTTGAAAATATTTTCATTTTATCATTTATTATAAACACAAAACCTTTTTTAACTTATATTGAAGTTAAACTAGATCTTCCAAAACCAGAATGGTTATATATACATAACAAGTAAAGTTCACGCACTGACTCTAAAGCAATTTTCCAGTTTAAGGAGCCATCACATTCCTTTTTCTTAGGTCATATAAATTGTATAATTGTCCTGAGTCATAGTTGGTCTTACACTGCCTATTCAGCGTTGTTTCTTGTCAAATCAGCAAAATACTGACGAAAGTTTAACTCCTGTGTTCAGCTGGTACAGCTTTGCAGTTCTGGTACCACTTGTAAGAAAGTCTTATCAGTCAAAATAGTTGAATAATGTTAAAGTTAACTCTTACATAAGTTGTTAGGATAAACATATTAAAAAAAACCACTTCTTTGAATAACTTGTTCATTGCCAAAATTCCTTTGATAATTTCGCTCGTGACTACAACAGTCTGCTAATGTTTCACATCATGATATGCATTTTTAAAAAGCAGCAAGACATTAGAAAGATATAACATAATGTGACATCAACATAAAGAATTTTTAAGTGACTTGAAAGCAAGGAAATGAAGATAATGTAGCCACTTAGTCAAATGATGGTCTTCTCTATGCAGATACATAATCCGTATACACAGAAGAATGATTCCCAGATGCAAATGTACCCATGCAAGAGTAAACAAAAAAGACAAATTTCTCACATTTCTAGAAAACAAAAGGATTATGTCAAAGGAATCAGAAGTATGACATGTCCAAAACAACTGTGGAGATCAGGAATTAACATAGAGTGACTGCCATCTAGCAGAGATCCAACAAATCTCCTGGGGACAGAGCGTTTTCTCATCCTCCCAGCCACCTCCAGGAAGCCAAAGGAGCACCTATACCTTTACTGATGCACAGCACCTGCTAGCGTTTCCCAGAGTCCTATGCCTCTGAGTATTGCACTGGCTTTCAAATCTGTAACTTGGCCACTGTATTGGATTATGCAAATATTTTACATTGTCAGGATATTTGAGGAAGCAAGGAGCTGATTCAAATTTTGCTGAAGTTGGGAGGGAGTTACTTAGACTGCATCAAATAGACATCAGTTCAGATCTCAACTTTATACCAGAAACTGAATTTTCTTTGATTTTTTTGCTAGCTCACTAATATGCTCTCTGTTTACATTGACTGATATGCACAGATATGCAGTAACTATATTTTACTGTAATATGTTGTTTCCAAGATAATAACAATATTAAATACCACCTCCTAAGAAAATCAAATGTCTGAATCACCCTTGGAAACCATTTCTTATAGCGATAATAATGCTATTCATTTCATTCACATTTTCCCAAGAGAATTTACATTCCCTGCACCTGAATATCCTGCCAATACGTCTCTACAATCCCTCAAAACAAGTTCACAAAAAAACCTCAGCCTGACTTTATCAGCTGAAATTCACAGCTCAGTTAATAGCTTATGAACAGGAGTCCAGTTTGAATAAGGAAACAATTCCGTATCACAGAGCTTTTACATATTCTGATTGTGATTACAGAGTAGGTCATTTCTCAAAATGTCAGGCAGTTTCTTATCAAAATGAGAATGACACAAGATGCACTCTGTCTTGTGCGACTTTGAACCTCAAACTAAGTCACCAAATTTAGTAAATTAAAAGAAAATTGTGGTGGATACTTTGTACAAGGCTTATTCCTTTGCTAAAATTTGCACTGTAAGTTGTCTACAACTCTTTGAAATAGTGAAATATTACCAGTATTACTGCATGCAGACAAAATGCACCTAAAAATCAATCGTTCTCCTCTGCTTTGTCTTTTTAGCACCAATAATTCACATAACCAATAAAAGCATCCACAAAAACTACAGGGAAAAGTTTGCACCACTGAAGTTATGAAATCATTGGATCAAATGGTGAGTAATTATAGATTTCAAAGCCAGTGCTGATCGTGGCAGATGCCTTCATTTACAATGCTATCTTTACATTTTCCTGGGTGCTTCTTGTCCAGTTAGTACACTATCCCCTAAGAAAATTAATCAAGTCAGGATGTCATACGTGATCAAGCATAAATTTAAAATTTTATGTTATATAATCCAGAATGTTGCAGTTAGAGGAGAAACACTAGATGTTACTCACTGATTGTTGACATTCTTAAACTTCTGCAGGCTGTGAACATGACAGATTCAAAAAATACTCCTATCTGTTCAAAATTACAGTAGGCTGCAGTTTCACTAATCATAAAGACTTGCCATGATCATTTGGCTTAAATTAGGCTGCTGATGAATATGGAGCAAATTTACTTTCAAAAGTTGCTAGTAAGCTGAAGTAAATAATGATTTTAAGGCTCGAAAATAAATGACTCAGTTTAACATTACAAAAAGTCATAAAAAAATTTATAATACGTTTTGTAATACTAGAATAAACTAACATAAACTACTGATCTCAGTAGATCACTAGGAACCATTATTTTCAACAAAAACTGTGATAATAGAATTCAAGATGGAAATATACTGGTTCTTATCATTTTAACTAAAAGCAGGGCTAACATACAGGAATGGTACTCTGAAAATTTAATTGCGAATCCATTAACAGTTTTAACTCCTATGTCCACAAGATTTGTTCTGCCAAATGTAATCACACACACAGGTGCATGCATACATAATGAATTTTCAAGAGGACAGTAATTCAAAGCCTGTTAAAGAAACTAATTTCAGATTTCACGCATGCATTCTCCTTGGGAGCAAGACAACACAGAAGAAATACTAGATTAAAAATAAGAAGATCAAAGACAGAATTATAAAGATAATTTTCTTAAAATTTCCTGTGAATCAGAACTGTGACTGGCATAACTAAAAAAACCTTACACAACTATGTTTCACCTTAACAATATTCTTCATGCAGACAGATACCTCACCAAGACGCTGTGCTATTTCCATTAACTAGTCCCAGAAACTAACATGCCCACAGCAATCAAACAGATACAAAGTTAAGAATAATTTTTTTATAAAGAGAATTATACTATAGACATTTCAATGTACCATGACCCGCAAATGGAAGACATTTCATTCCATTATGTACTTCTTGGCTACGCCCAACTGTTGTTATTCAGTTGCCTGTATCTGTGCAAACATAGCGTCTCTCCTAGTAAAGTGGATTCAAAATATCATCTAATCAGGCAGCAGATGTTCAAAGCTAGTTTAAGTGAATATCAAACTGCAAAGCACTGAAAAACAAAAATTGTAACACTTCTGTTGCTTGCTAAAGAATTTCTCATTATTCTCGGTAGTAATGAAACCTCAGAGAGGCCTAGGAGAGCAGACTCCCAGTTGACCAGAAAAAAATTAAATCCCTTAATAAACACATCAGCAAAATAAATAAATTAATAAACTACGTCTAATCCAGTGCATTAAGAATTACAACAATTCAGTTCATGAGGTTCTAAAGAAAGCCAGTCGGAATGTTAGTGAGAGATTTGCCAGACTGAAAGCTGTATAAGGACTGTGGAAATGTGGTCAATGGATCAGAAATATTGTTGGCCCAGTTAAGTGTTATTTAAATTAATTATTTTTCATTTCACTTATAATGTACTATAGATAGAACACAAAAGTTATATAGAATTTGGAGGGTGACATCAAACTTCCAGATATAGTCCATGAACAGATGTCAAAGTTTAAATCTACTGCATCCACTTGTCTGTAGTTTTCTCTACCTTTTTTCATATTTCACACCAGTGTTCAGTTCTCTTCCTGGGAGACATTTATTCATAAATATAACCTTACAAAATGGAAAAAATTACTTTGTCCACCAAGTCCATCCCTTTTGTTTTTCTTATCTTAGCTCTCCTGCTTTCATACTACAGTCATTTATCATTTCTTTGTTTGAAACTTATCTAGCACTTGACTTAACTTTCTGCATTCACTGTAACAGGTTGGTATCTTGTAAAAAATGAGTTTTGTCCATTGCATAACATAGTTTAGATTAAACTCTCTGTTCTTCCAAGAATCATGTATTTTGTATTACAACTTACTGCGACCTTGTTTTTATGAAGAACTTACCTGATGTGGTTCTATTTCTTCTGTCACGTAAGGAACATCTGTTTGAAAGAAGAAGAGACAGCTGGTTCTCCTTTTAAAGAATTAGAGGATAACAGGGCCATCACAGTTCAAAATGACAATACCTATGTACTTGAATATGGGACTGAAAAACCGCCTAGTCAAGGCCCCCGCAAGCACAGGCAGATATGCATAACATTTTAAATGTGGAAAGGTCAATGAACAACCAATGCACATCTTTTTCAAACTGAGATTAAATCCATGCACTACCTCAAGGGAGCTTTCTCCAGCAGTCTTTAATTAGCAGCATGTGCCAGAGAAAATGACATGGCAGGAAGAAGTTGAATTGAAATAATACTATTTATTGCCTATAAGTGGGACTAATGCTATTTTAATATGTACATTGGTTTGAATTTCATACAGGACTGGGAAAATGCAGAGACAATATAGCACTAGCTTTCCTCACTCCCCCTCTCATCTCCCTACCTCCTCGTCCTGCACTATGCACAGCATGGCCAGTTAGTACAGTCACTGACAGTGGGACAAGAACAAAATTAGTTACAGAGTCAAAAGCTAGAGTCAGAGAATCAAAGAGGAAAACTATTTTAAATATCCAATAATACAACTCAACAGGCCTGTTAAAGAAAACTTGTGATACCACTTAGATCAGAGTCTCAAGGCATATACGTGATCTGTGCAATCCTGAACCAAACCAAGATTTTGAGAACTTATTAACATACCCAACATATGATTCATTAAGCATATGACACATTACTACTTGGTTCCTAGCCCAAGCAGTTAAAGACTTCATCTTTAAAAAAAAATAAACCCACAGAATCCTTAATAAGAAGATTATTCTACATTAAACATGTTGTATATCTGTAATATTTTCCTCTCCACTTGAGTAACTATATTCCTACTACTAAATTATCCTCAAACTTCTTGAATACGAAAAACATTTCAAAGAACTAGTAATTTTTTCTGTATTTCTGTGCTGAAATTTTCTTTTAACTCATGTTACTGTGAATAAAGACGAAATTTCATTGGACCTCTAATCACTGTATACAATATCTTTGTGATGAGGTATATTTCCTTTAAAGGCATTATTTTCCTCATAGATTGGGAACCATTATGAAAGCATAATATCAAACATCTCATAAAATGTATTAAAACCATTTGGCAATATTTTTTATTCCATTTTGGCCACACTACATATATTTACAGAGAGAAATATTCACCGACAAGTAGAACCTGAGCAGAGAATTGAAAGATGTAATGGAAATCTACTGCAGTGGAAAACCTCTCACGATAACAATATCAAAATTATCATACAATATCATGAAAATTAACAACTTGCATGTTTTTTAAGACCTTGCCTATACAACAGTTTCAAAAACGTCCTCTAAGCATCAGAGATGACACCCTTCATGGTAAGGGTGCCCACAACTGATATCATGTGTGTGCCCTGTTAATCACATCAAGTGGGTGCGGGATTGGGGCTGAGGTATCTACATAGTTTAAACATATAGCTGAAAAATTTCTTTCAAAATGCAAATTAACTCAATTGTTCCTTTCAAGTCCATACAGTTTATGGTTCTGCAATTGTTAATAATCAAAGCTTAGATTTCATCCAAGCTGCCATTGTGACTTTAAAAGCCCAAAACAAGGAGGCTAGTCCAGTTGCACTCTCAGCTCTATAGACATGGACACCTACACTCCAAGCACCCATCTATGGCTTTCAAAACTTATTTATGTCATGAATGTTGCATGTCAGATAGCCTGCAGAATTTTATACCTTGTTAATCTTTTATGTGTTTATCTTTCTGTAATAAAAGATGTCTTTTTGCCACAGTAATTTTTGCCATGAATGACAGCAATCACTGGAAACAACAGAGCCATGAGCATCCTGCTGTCTTAATTTATGCCACTTTCTTTAAAACACCGCTTAAATCATTGTCCTGTTTTCCTCCCACTCCCACTTTGTGATGGCTGCTTAGCTCTAAGCTATAAAATAAATAAAATGAAGAGAAAACAGAATTTCATATGTGACCTTCATCAGATACATCAGAAGATAAAAAATTCCCTATCAGCAATGAGTTGGGGTTGGGTGTTGTCTCAGAGCTTTGGGGGACAGAAGACTGAGCTATTCTTTCAGAAGCCAGAAAGTTACCAACTAACTGTGCCTGCCAGAATGGCACTTTCAAGAGAGAGGGGAAAAAAAAACAGCACACCTCTTGGCCATCAAGGCAGAAGCACACCTAACACTGAGAGAAAGAATGACTTATTTCATTGGCTGTATCCATAAGTCAACCCCAAGAGAAATCCAATATTAAACCTGAGAGTAGCCAAAAGGCCAAGAATCCCACTTTTCTTCTAACACAAAAAATTAAGACTCTGGATCGTACCTGAAATCTAAATCACAGTGGGATCTGAAGAGGGAGCATTTTATTTGTCAGATATACTGAATTATTAACTTCTCTGACAGAATGCTGAGCCAGCAAAGCAAATATACACAATGGGTTCATTCTTTCACCCACGCTGTAACGTGATGGTGACATCTACAGACCCAAAATTTCTAAAGCAACACATCCTCACCTCTCTCACATACACCACTCCATAAATAAAATGGTTTGTTAAGTAAAATTGTTTTTCCCAGCTTTCCATGCAGAAGAACTAATTCATGCAGTTCAACAATGAGAACATTAAACTATATATAAATGGATATTTGTAGCCTCTAAGAAAAACATCAAGCATCAAAAAATAGCAAATGTGCCAGTGTAATTTATCTCTTGGTACATGTTCACCGGAGTAAAGTAATTCTTCATATAATATCCTCTCCATACTATAAAGAAAATTTTCTCTTAATATTCTAGAAGCTGGTAGATTCTTTAGCCGGTATAACTCAGAATATTTAAATGTATTCCAATAATGCTGCACAATTATGTCACAATGCAAATTTTCACACATTGCATAATTAAAGTTTAATCATCTGGTTGTCTGATCCACAAATACTCAGTGGGACTGCTATTAGTTTTCAAGATTGGTTCATTAAAAATATAAAAAATTTCACCCTGAAAATTACGTCATTTCTTTACTCTTGCCCATGCAACCTTTTCTTATTGCAGTTATGATGACATCAGTCCATGCACATATTGAAAACCGGTTTTGTTTCATGGTTTAAAATTTTTGTCTAATATTGTGTGGAAAGATCTGGTCACCACCTCCTCCGACTCTCTGAGCTGGAGTAAAGTCCTCTGTTCCATAATTCTTGCAAGATATTCTGAATCCGCATTCTGGTATTCACATAACAGATTCACCAGTTACCAATTTCATAAAGCAGAGACCTGTGTACTCACTTCCATTTTATAATGGTAATACCTCTGCCCATGTTTATGTGGTGACATTGTGCGATTAAAAAGCAAGAAAAACACAGAGTACTTAAAAATTAGTTATCTCACTCTTGAAATATTTTGTTCCACATCACAAGGTAGTTATTTGTGAGCAGGGTGGTTTGTTTGCCTTAACGTATTCAGGTTTGCTTTTACAATTGATCCAGTCTCTATACTGAGAAACTAGGTATTGATGAGAGACAAAACCAACATTCCTGTAAAGTAATTAATGTTATGTACTCCCAAGTCAAGGAGCCTAAGAAAAACGTGTATACACTCATTTAAATACCACAGCAGTAAACCTAGCAATTTATCTTTCAAGTAAACGCCTGGAGAATAAAGTCAGAATGAAAGTTTTACACAGCAATCAGAACACAGTAACCGGGGTCAAAGAGGTCCTGAGTTTAGGGTGGAGCAGACAGAAGACATGGTTCCCTTTTTCTCATCCATTAGAAAAATCTAACGACTGCAAGCACTCCTTCCTCTTGCTACTCATACGTCTGTGGATATCATTCCTGAGGAACGCTGTTCTCCAGGGCTGCCACAGTTACTGAAGAAGAATCTGCACCTGACCCAGCTGAAGATTGCCCCCAGAAAACGCCTGAAGGGCCCACAGGGAGAACCGTCCAGTGGCGAGAGCAGGGCAGTCAGAGGAACACCAGCGCAAATGGCTCACAAAGCCCTGTCCTGCCAAGCAAAATGGTTGTTGCTTTACAAACCAGCAGAGAATTCATGACGCATGTAGTTTTAGTTTCAAAACAGGTTTCAGTAATTAAACCTGGATGCCTACATGGGCAGGTATCACCCCAACTATATCTTAACATCTAATAGGACACAGCACAACACACTGCATTCAGATATAGAATACAATCTACAGCTACGTCTCCACCAAAGTCTACTCAAATTGATCCGTACAAGTCTAGATCATTCATCGCAAGCTTAAGGTTTGCAAAGCGAGACAAGACTGGATTTTAAAAAAACTTATTTTCCATCAAAAAACTGAAAGAAGAATGGGAATCAAAGGGAAAAGGTGGAAGTGAGAAGAAATGAAATAAGATTACAGAATGGAAAATACCCTCCAAAATGCAGCCTCAAAAAACAGGTACGTAAAGTGCTGAATGCTGTTCAGCTAAGTAAAGACAGAAGTGGAAATGTAAAGGAACCGTGAAAAAAAAACATCCTTAACAGCCCTTTTTAGCTGTTCATGTAAAAAATGCTAGTGTATCCCATTTAAATGGTGCTAAATAAGGAAGAACATTTAAAGTGCAAATTACCTGTAAGAGATAAAGATAGCAAAGAAGACAGAGATCTGAACTGACTGTTGATCAGAAACAGAGCATCTGCTGCTACTACTATCCACGTTCATTTGCAGTCTTCATTTTTAATGCTTATCAATTTTTTAACTTATCTTTTTTTCTTCCTTCCTGCTGTTGTAAGCTTCATAAAAGATGGAAGAGCTAAAGAGGATTAATTTTCTTTGAATTAGCAGCTGAGAAGTCACAGCAGTGTCAGTTTCTCACATCTTGCAAGATATTTACCTTCCTGGTGTTTTGGGTTCATTTTTTCCCCTCCCTCTTAAGGGAAGGCTTGGAAACACCCATTGCGCTGACTGTTTAAAGTAGAAAGCTTTTTTGATAACTTAACCGTCATTATGCACCTATCTGCTGTGCTCTACATGATATTTGAGTTCTGTTTCAGATTTTATTCTTTTCCTAGGCCTCTTGAGGCTTCTTGAAGGGAAGCCTTTCCTACTATGCATGAAGTGCCTAGATGATTGCATCAAGTACTCCAGCCTGCGTCCAAATGAAAAAGCCTCAAGCTCCAATAGTTTTACAGCATTGTCTGATAGACTGAAGGAGGAACTGGCATATCAGCCAAAATACTTTGTTCAGAGAAACTTCATACACTTCCTACCGGTATTTGGCCTAACTACAATTAAAGCGCAAGGCCATGACCACCACATTTACCAACTAACTAGTCATTTTGAGTAATTCAGTGAGCAATTTGAGAGTATCTAAGTGGATCTCACCTTCAGAGAATGCTGAACAGCCCGCCTTGTCAAACCTGGTTCTGCAAGGGCTTTCAAGCCGGACGCTCGACAAGTGGAAGTGTCTGGTAATCATACCACTTTCAAAAAGCCAAAGATCAATGCTGGTTTAATAATTCTCAGGTCCATTCAGGGGTTGGAGGAGGAGCACAAATTGACACTGTTTCCATGACAGATATACTTTAAATTAAGCATAGGTGATTTGCAGTGTTTTAATGTACTTCACAAGTGCATATCTGCTTAGCATGTAAAAACTGTCTTTTTAATATTTAAGAACCATGGTTGTGAAATACATCTTCATAAACGGGATAAATAAAACACTTCCTATCGCTAACATTTCTCTGCTAGTGCCTTCATTGCGCACAATCACAATACTGCATCAAACAAACCAGACTTTATTCTTACCTACGCTAAATATTTCTGCACATCAGCAAAGAAGGAAAACAAGAAAAAAATACATCATGTATTCTACATTTGCCACCAATTTCACTCTCAGCAGGGACAATTTCTATTGGCATTCAGAAAGCATTAACTATGCTACAGAACTACAGAAAGGAGAGACCCAAAATTAACTGTATTTCAGTTCATTCCAATGGTTTGCAGTTTTTTTCTTCCTTTAAGCACCCACTCAGGAATGTAGTAATGAGTCTGAACCATTACACCCAAGACTGAACAGGACACCTATGTAAATAAGATATGCAGTTTACTGAATTATTTGCATAAGAGTTATCTTATATTTTATCAAGTGTCACTGAATCCTTATAGCATGAGCCACCATTTAAAAGACTATAAAATCAAATTGATTGTATAGAAAATATCTGTTCTCACAACCATTTAACATTTGTGCTACCACAGTTTCCATCAAAAAACCACGATGTTCCCACTGTGCTGGGCACTGTGTGCATAGTATGAAGAGTCTCTACTTGAAAACAGAGCAATCCACACCAAGACAGTGAGTGAGTGATTGTGACACTGATTAAAGACATGAAGGACAAAAATTAGAAACTTAAGATGGTGTTCCTCATGTAAACCAGATCTGCACACAGGAATAAAGTTTTGAATCTCTAATTCGAGGTGGGAAAGGGAGCATGTCTAGGTTCAGAAACTGCCTAAGCTTCCCATTTGTTAATTTATTTTTTGCATTACCATAGAAACAACCTTTCTGTGTATGTCTACAGGGAGAGGAGAGGGGGACAGAGGGAGGGTTGGATGAGGAAAAATGCATGCTTTCTTACACAGAGACACCTGAATAAACCATCGATGATTTCTGAGGCATGCTGCCATTCCTGTATCAAAATAACACTTTTCTACATCTTTTTACTAAAAAAAGTTTGTAAATACCAGCTCACCTCTATGAATACAAGTTAACACAATGTTAAATACTTTTAAAAGCCTTCTTGAAAGGAAGTGTTGAAATGCTGAACACATCAAAAACCGAATATACGTCCACAAAGAGGTTAAAGATACCTGTTGGTTTACTTTAAAGTCTTCAGTGTCAAGTTGGTAACAGTTACGCAGCTGGGATAGGAGACAGAATTGCTGTCTCTCAGTCCAATGGCCACACTGATAGACTTGTAAGGCAAAGCTGATAAATAATTGATCTTTTGGGGACATACCTATATGTGAGAGAGATATATTAGTCCTCTAATGTCATCAGGCCTCTTCTTGCAGCTCACCTCTGTTCACAGGTTTGGTCTTGTGCTTGCAGATACAGATTTTGCCACTTTGAGGATTTGTCCCCCGAGTACCTCTGCTACAGAGACCCATCGTGAACGGTACCCTGTTTACAGAGGTATCTGCTCACTGTTAACAATACATGCATATAAATCTCATCAGTTTGGTATTCAAACTGAAAAATAATAAAAATTAGTTAAGATAAATCCAAAACGAATACTTTTTAGATTTTTTTCTCCTCAAAATCAGTTATTTTTGAGACTGAAAATTAAATTCCTGTAAAATATGCAAAGATCCAATTCGGAATTATTCTTTACTCTCCAAAAGAACATTTCAGTATAGCTCCTTTAGGCTATCCTGCAGTAAACAACTTTCTCAAAATCTATCAAAGCTGTAGAGATATCTATAAATATTCTTCTGAACAAAGAATCTGGGCATCTTACCACCCAGGTGAGTGATGCAACCATACTGTTATGGTCATTCTCACATGCTTTTGCTCTGTTCTGTAAGTAATTTTTTGTTTCAAGTGAAATAGCATCAACAGGAGAGACAAGCACAATCTCTAGTCTTCAAGTTAAATTACTCTCGTAGACACCTCCTCTTGCCCCCAGCCCAAAAAGCCAAAATACTACAGGAACCATCCTCAAAGAGCTTACCATATCGCTAAGAACATACCATCTCACTAAGGACACTGTCCATAAAGCAGGCTATAGTCTTAGGCCAGTGGCCTACAGATCAAATAGCAGCAATCATTCTTCGTTCCTTGACAGAAGTTAACAGTAACAGCACAACACGGAACAACAGATTACACCTGTAAAATGAAGCCTTGGTCCTGCTAGCTAGTGAAAGAAAAATTCCCGGCTGTGGAAAACTCCTGACAAAGGTACAAGCAACTCTTAACATAAATCATTTGGTACATTTCCAGTAATGAGTTACCTGAAGTCAATGATCGTGTCCTCCACCATACTGACTTCAGCTTTACTTTTCTTTCCTGTATTGTTGAGACAGCTGTAATAACAAGCCCTGACAAGACCCTTTTTGTACTGGTTTGGATATTCTTCCTAGTCAGGGTCAGACTGACAAATACAGCGTGGTGATGGCTAGCACCTGAATGCTGGAAACACCTCAAAGGTATAAAATTAATGCCTATTTTATACTTAATTAATATTTTACACTTTAATGAATGTCCATGTTATGTCTTAGCTACTATTTTACATTACTGATTTTGATAACAGGCTTTTAAATTATCTAATACTGAGTTGCTTTTCTTGTTCCTTTGTAGCATACGCTTGGAGGACATGATAACTGACCTCTCAGAAAATATTGAATAGCCATGAGAAAAATTTTATATATTAATTTGAAAAAAACTTAACTAAAAACTTTAGAGGAAATTTGTCATTTTCACTCTATTACCATTCATAGAATCATAGAATGGCTTGGGCTGGAAGGGACCATCAAAGGCCATCTAGTCCAACCCCCCTGCGGTGAGGAGGGACACCTTCAACTAGATCAGGTTGCTCAGAGCCCCGTCCAGCCTGGCCTTG
>JAVKLA010000053.1:14789241-14800661 GCA_034782735.1 Sagittarius serpentarius | reverse complement strand
ATCCTAAACCCAAAACACAGCGCTGTACCAGCTACTAGGAAGACAATTAACTCTATCCCAGCCGAAACCAGGACAACAACCTAAAACCATTTAGCCATTTAAAACTCTGTCTTAATTGCATGACAGTATCAAGGGTGCATACATTGCGCTTAGATAAAATCTACTTTACATTTCAGCACTGAAATCTCAAGATAAACTTTATCAAAATGAAGAGGCATTTGACCTTCGCTTCAGGGCACCAAAAAAAAAAAAATTGCAGCCACAAAACTTAAATGAGAATGACAGCACGGACCTTACTGCAATCTAAAACTGTCCCCATCTGAAGTCACAGCAGAGGAACATGAAGAAGGCTTAAGCTTTTTCCAAATTTATATTCTTAATGTCTCCCTTCATGAGCATACTATACAGCCTTCCTCAATCCATTCCATGAGCAGGAAATTCAATTTTCAGTAAAACAAACATTTTCCGTATGAAAATCAGGAGATAATGAAAATACTTAAATTTATTAATAAATTAAATGTCCCCATGAGATCTCCAGCAGATAATTAAATGAGATCATATTCAAACAGATGACCAGATTCAAATAAAGAGTGAGCTGTTCTTTTTTCCCAGCTGGATAAGACAGCTCAGCTAAAATACATCTCATACTTCTGCAAAACTCTGAAAATTATTTCTACTGAGAAAGATTGTCCTGTTTGATCATGTGAAATAGCCTGAGCCAATCAAAAACTACAAAAATTACTAAGCAACTTTCATATAAATTGCCAGCTTTACCTTTCAAGCTGAACTCTAGTTTCACCATTAAAAGTTATGATTTACTCACGCTGAGAGGTATTTGAGATAAGCATAGGAAAACTCAGAAGGTATCTGAGATATCACTCTGTGGTAACCACTGGTAAATGCTAAGTTTGAATGGCAGCTCTGCAGGCTCAAGCTTAAAATATAGCAGCATTACAGGCAACAGGCAGTGGGGAGAGAAGAAATCAAGCCCTGTGAGGAGCTGGGTTGAGGATTTTTTTCCTCTTCTGTTCTTTTTAACAAGGTAAATTCAGTAAAAATTCAAATGCAAAGCATGAGTGATTTATAAACATTGTCTGTTTATTCAAACATTTGAACAATTAAAATAATTGTTAAAATTTTTTTGCTTTATTTGTATTTACAGACAAAAACCCCAAAGCATCACTTTTTCTTTTTCTTTTTCTTTTTCTTTTTCTTTTTCTTTTTCTTTTTCTTTTTCTTTTTTCTTTTTTTCTTTTTAGCCTTCTAGGACTGAAGGGAGAGGAAGTGATAATAATTTGTAGTGCTTCATTTCTTAAGTCCTTTTTACAGGATTTAAACAATTGCAGTGGTGGAGTGTGTGTGTTGAAGTACAGGACAGAACACACCTGTGTCTACTTTTTCCTCAGGATCCAACTAAAATGTAATTACTATATAGTCTTTGTGCCTCTCTTTTAGCATTACTTATTGCTTCACCTTTTAATTTGCCTATTTCTCAGACAAGTATACAGTCCACGAAAGAAAATGGGGTTCTGTCATGCCTGATACAATTATTTTTTTTTAAAGTATCAAATCCCACTGACAGCGTATCCCCAATTTTTGGAGGAAAACAAAACAAAACCAAGAAACCCTCCCCCCCAAAAAAAAAAACAAAACCAACAAAACAAAAAAAACCAACACTGCAACCTGGCAGTGAAATACAATGATAAACTTGGTCCAGACAAAAGAATAAACCAAGTACTAAAATCTCGACAATCACAACTGAACACTTCATGTCCTCACCACTTCCTTTACAACAGTTTTTTCACACACCCCACACACACACTGGTGTGCCCCAGCTGGCAGGCTGACACATCCACCATTTATACTGCCCAGGAGCTCCAGAGAAAGGAGACCAGGAGGCGGCAACTATAAATTTTGCATTGCAGTGACTGAAATCACAGTTGTGAGACGTTGGTTCTTCTGCAAGTACTGAAGCCCCACACATTAAAGCTGCCTTAGTAGCCATACTTTGCGTAGATGCTTGGGAGATATTCTGACGATGGAGGCCACAGAAGTAACGAGACAGAAACACATTTACTTTACAAAGCAATTTTTTAACAGTTTGATAAAAATTAGTGTAGAATCTCATCCCTTTTACAGTGTAACTCTTTATTAAGGACCAAATCCTCTCTGCTTTATCCACATGATTCAAACTATACAGTAAACATTTCTTTTTTCCTTATTGCAAATCTCAAACAGACATACTCATCCGTTTGGCTGTACACCTCTGAAAGAAATGAGCGTTAGTGTTTTTGGCAAAGCAACAAGGGCAATGCTAGCAACACAAGGCTAAAAACGTTCACGTAATTTCTATCCCACTTCCAGCATCCTACTTCCACTGGGGCGAAGGGGAGAGGACTAGCCACCCATCCATCGCCAGCACACTCCAAAGCACCACGAGTCTGCCGAAATCAACACCAGGAGGCAGCTGGAAGACGAGTGCTTGGCAGCGTCAGAGAACAAAGCGTTCCCTGTTTGCCCCCAAAGATAGGCAGCAAGTTGAATTTGCACTAGAGTCTCCGCAGGGCTTGTGGCAGAAGTAAAGGTGCACTGCAATGTTTTCACTATCAACAAATTCAGAGCGAGGTCTCTATGGCAGAACTGCTAGTGATATAGGCAGGGTGGTTTAAACAGTTGCTACCCAAAGCTGTCACTGCTCTGGCCATTTCTGGTGCAAGCAAACATTACCTCCACGAATTCTTTTCCCCTTATGTCTCTCGTTAATGTTTTAAGTTATATTCTCTGATATGAAAGAATACTCAGTTCCAGGACTGTATGCATTTAGAAAGTCTTTTAAAATAAACACTGAATTTTCTGATGGTCCTCGAAGCAAATCTGTCTCTCTTGGGAGAATGTTATATTGGTTGAAGCACTGGAAAAAGTCGAGAATATATTCGCTTTGATGACAGATGAAATGTGAAAAATACTTCAGTACTAGGTAGTGTTACAAACAATACAGCTTTCAACAGCACAAAAAAAACAGGAGTACTCACACACACATCAGATTTTATCTTTTTTCTTCTCCCATTACCTTGGCTTCTACAATAAACAAGTCATCTTTGACCAATTCTGCATTCTGGGAATACATAAAGACTAAAACTATCAAACTTCAGGGTTCATAAATTTACAGGAATGATATAACAAGTAAAGATTATATCCTGAGGATTTCACACTGCTGAATATTAAAGCACCAAGCTTTCCTTTCACTATGCACTTCTTTCTCTGGCTACATTTTTATGAACAGCTGGGTGTTGAAAATATTTCTGTTCTTACTTAGTGATAAAGTGGCTGTTGTGCTTATTAAATATATTTTATTTAACATAACAAATGTATCTTAGTGCTGAAAGCATAAGCATTTAGTCATATTGAAGAAGTAAACTCTATCCATAATTTCATGATAAGATTTTCTAATCATAAATAAAGCTACATATTGTCAGCTAATTCAAAGTCACTGAATGGAATCAATACGGTTGAAAAATACCTTTGAAGGAGGTCATAAAAGATATCATTTTTGCATCCCTTTTTCAAAATGGATTTCTCATACAGTTTCACAAATATTAATGGGGCTGCTCAGAATTATCTGAAGCAGCACAGGCTTGGAAAATAGGAAGTACCCTACTAGCATTGGCATGCACTGAAGAGTTAATGCTTATTGCTGAATGATTACCTGGGGAGCATCAATAGGTGAAGATTTCTAAATAACTAAACTAATGGATTCAGTGGGATCAATTAAAGCAAGAATTCATCTTTCTCAGTGAGTTTATTTTCTTATTTCATTTTCTCTCTTTCTGTTTTTTTTCTGTGCATATAAACAAAAAGCACTCTTTTCCACTAGAGATATTTGTTTTTCTTCTCCATTGCAGCCAGGTAAGCCCCACTGGGGCTCTACTGCACTGAAGGGGTGAATGCCAAGATACCGTGCCCTCTAGTGCTTCTCCAGCTGCTGGAGTGATGCCTCATCAGGAACCCTGCACCACACAGCCAGAGGATTCTGTAGTCTGAATGCAGACTAGAGGAGAAGTACAACTCTCTGAATAAAGCTTGCTCTCTACTGTAAAAGAAGAAGTGTCACAAGCTATTACACAAAATCAGCTACAAAAGGCAAGAGACACAAAGAGTAGCAAGAAAAATATTCCACAAACACATCAGTAGCAAGCAGGAAATCAAATGAGAAGCTAATGTAATTGACAGACAACATCAAGAATGTGAAACCTTTATTTATTAACCAATATCAGCTTCAGCTTCCACCGAATATCTGTTAAAGACCAAACTTGCTGACAACTAGCATCAGTAGTGGGCAAGAACCAGGTTATGAAAGTGGTAGAACTGGCTAGTGATTCTCACTTGATTACAAAGCACTGATGAAATTCAGTGTACAACACTATGAGTTACAGGAGTCAATCTCAGGTTTACTTTTGGGAGCTAGTAAAGGGCAAGAGGAGTCCAGAAGATCAGAAAATTACTTTGGCTACCCTTAAAATGCAGCAGAAGTGGGTAAGAGCAAGAGAGTTACAGACGAGTTAAATATTATTTCTTGGAAAAAGACCATCAAAAAAACAATCTAAAAATAATTTGTAGGCACATAGAAGGAAAAGAGTGATGGGCACTATCAAAGATAAAATCTGTTCAACTGATCTCATTTCTTTCTGCAGGAGTGTCAGAGGATCTGGTAGAGGGGCAGATGCAGTAGGAGGAAGGTATTTTGGCTTTATCCAGGCTTTTGACATTTGTTTAACATAACATGCTCATATAACAAGATAGGGTAAAATAGCTGGAATGCAAACATTGCCCAGGAAGAGCCATCACTAATTCACCATCAAGTGGGGGAACACACAAAGCAAGGTTTTACAGGAGTCTGTCGTGCTTCTGGTACTATTCAACATGTTCTTTAATGATTTGGATGGAAGAGTACATGCATTAAATTTGCAAGCTGAAGGCAGCAGCAAGCACATCAGACAAGAGGATCAATTAGGATTCAAACCAGACAATACACTGGGAGAAGGTACCTAGAAAAAAAATGCAGTTTACTAAGGACAGAAGCAAAATTCCACACCGCACCCTGCGGAAGAAAGGGAGATACAGTGAATCACACTGTGATCATGAATCAAGAACATCAGGCTGCTAAAATACATACACACAAATAGGAACATCATTTTGAAGTGTGAAATACCTTTCCTACTATCCAGCTGAAGGCTTACAAGCATGGACTAGCACTATTTCCAGTCTGGCCACAGCAACTGAAGGATATGAATCAAGTGGTGGTAGGACAGACGAGTGGTGAGAATGATCAGTGATGCAGAATACATAACCTATGAGAACAGATAGAAAGAATTTGGAAACTTTAATTACAGAAGACTAAGCTCTCTTTGAAGATAAAAGCTTAATAGCAGTTTTCAGATATGGAAGCATAAGAAATCAGAGCAGAGAAACTCTCCCATTAAACTGTAGGCAGAAAGGTTTAGTTGGATATTTAAAGCTTTTTAATAGTAAGAAAAAGCTTTTCAATAGTAAGGAAAACTATATATTGGAAGAGACTGTGGAATCTGCATCACCGGATATTTTCAGGAGGAAGTCGGAGAAATACCTATTCACAGATACAGTTCATCCTGCCTTTGAGCAAGGTCTCTGTTTCAAGTCCTGTTTTCTGTAATAGACTGATGTGATTTCGCTGATTTTCTTTCACAAGGGCAGAAAATTGATAGACAGAATTGAGAATGAACCTTATCTCAAGCTGGGCAAAAATTTCCTTGTGCAGAATCACTTCACTTACAGCAGCACATGAGACCTTGCACATTTCCCTGTCAATGGGATTGGCAAAGGTTCCTATTTCCTTTCCCTGAGAGAAGGATGGAAGCTGCAGAAACAGCTTATGCACAACCTAAATTCTCTATACGCTAGACACTAAGAAAGCAGCTTCTACTTACAAGAAGCTATGAACAAAAGTTACAAAGGTTTAAAAATGAATCTACAAAGACAAAGATTAAAAGTTTAATAAAGATAGAGCTTTACTGTCATTATAGTTCACGTTTCTGGTAGCTGGTGAATTCTCCGGGTCATATGAGCAAGATACTGTACTGCTCTCCTTATCAATACAATCGACACTATTACCTAGTACTTGTAAGGCTCATCTCCTCTCAGAATACACCACCAGCAGACAGTTTAGACTCAGTGCAATAAACGTTGTGGTGGTTCATTGATTCTTCTAGTAATACCATGTCATTGTTTGTTCTTCAGACAAAGTAGGTATTTGCTCTCTCTCGACGTTTTGGAAAACAAAACAAAAAATAAGTCACTTTCTCAACTATAAGCAAAACCAATGACATTTCCGTTTCAACTTGGATACAATTTGCTTTTCAGGTGCTATTTGCTTGAGAAAACTGTGAAGAAAAAAATGCACGTATGAAGGGGCCTTCATAAAATGACCGCTTGCAAAATATCAGCTAAAACATGTTTCTAGTTCTTTTCTGCAACTCGTTGCCTCAAAATCATGACAGAAATGTTACCAAATCTGATGATTTTCTGCTATGGATATTGCTTATGGGGTTAGAAAATTTGCTTTGAAAGTGCCTAGGCTGAGAAGCTGATATATGGTTTGCTTGTCAAACAGCTTGAAGAGCTAGACAATACCATTAGACATGGTATTGAAATGATGAATGGATGGATGGATTATCCTCACCTGCTGTGTGTTGTTTGCTAAAGGCATTTTAGTAATACCTCCTGCTCCTTTCAGTTCTAACAAATTGCATCCAAAATGTGCAGTCGTCTAACTTAAAAACAAGAACCCCGAAACAGAAAAATAAAAAGCGCAGTAGTAAATGCAAGTACAAAGGTATACTGCATATTGCTTTGCTAGAAAATGTTTCTACTTGACTTTAGTTCAAAGTCACCTCTGGAATATGAGGTATATTCCTTTTTAAGGACTTGATGATGAACCTCTAACTACTTAAACCCTTTATGACAGTCCGTTGTTATTTCTAGCCTTATCACTTTCTTTTGCCTGCTTCTACTCTCCTGTTCATTTCTTTTCCGAGACATAAGCAATTAACACTTCATGGTTTCCATTCAGTCTTGGAGTGCAATGTATTTTATTGTCCTGATCTCTTAAGCTTTGGTATCATTTTCTGTCTCTTACAAAATGTATTTTAACATCTGAATGTCTTCACATGTGGGATTGCTCTTCTATTGTGTTTCACCTTTTTTCAATACCTTTTTAAGTTTGTCATATTGGGTAGAGCAGAGGACAAATGCTAACATTTAAAAAAAAAAATTCAAAAAAATCACTAAAGAAGATGACTCCTCTGTTATCTTTAACTGAGCCACAGCAAAACCTAGTATCAACAGCTATAAAGAACTAGGTAGCAAAATCACTAAAACCACTGTGTATTCACTTACAGCTCTCAGTTTTCAGGAGTGTTGTACAACTTTACAATTACTTTGAGCTTTATCACGTGAAAGTAGACTATGGTTCATAGATATTTTGGTGAGGTTTCTCACAGTAAGCCTCTATTTGAATCAGTTTATGCACATCCATCTTGGCATCACCTTCCTAATCTTTCAGAAACTGACCTCTGTTACGGGGTTGAGAAATCACCCAGGTGGATTAATCTTCCTGACAGGGTTTAGCGTCATTTGTACATCTGCTAGGATGAGAAAGTTTGGAAAGATGGGCAGAAGAGGAAGGCTTATACAAGAAGTAAGGCTATCACTTTAAAGCATACATTAAGGTACTATTAATTATCTGAGAGCCAAACAAACTCAGACACACAAAATTTTAGAGAGAGAGGCTGGTATACTGTAACAACTTTGGAAGGGAAATGCTGGAGTTAGTACCTTTTATTGTAGCCCTGGAAAACTATTTTAAAATAGTCAACAAACCCAACAGTCTATCAGGAGACCATGGTTCTGATTTCAGTTAATGTTCCAAGGAGATAATAGATATCTGTTTTATCATTAGTTAATGCAGTCCTCTATGTCATCATTACAACCTAAGATCATCAGATGTGGAAAGGATACTGAAACTAAAGGAAGCATAGATTTTAATATTCCCACCAGAGAAATTTGGTCGTTTTTAACAGTAAAGTAGGGCAATATTCAAAGTTTGATTCAAAATGGACTGAAGACATGAGTCAATCTCTCTTTTGTCTAATTCACTCATCTCTGCCATTATTACTGTAATGTTACCTTTAGCGCTGACTGAGTGGTCTACTGGGTTGCAGCCTAGTAATAGAATTATTCGCATATACTTCATTAACCCACAAGTCTATAATGGATCTTTTGCTATCATTACACATATAATGAAAGTTTGCCTTCTAAGTAACATAATACACTTGTTTAAACCAGCTGGTTGCCTTTGTATAGGAGTAATATTTCTCAGTCTAATAAATCATTTTCTCTGTTATCCTTTAGTTACCTAAGGGCTGTGGTATATATCAAAAAGTAACAGCCAGTAAAATATTTTAAAATAAAAAACAGAGTTAAAAGTACAATAGAAGAGCCAAAACAGTTTTTCACTCTGCAGAAATAATAGCAGCTCCAATTTATTCTACCTTTAGAACAACACAAGCTTAAAGCGTAAGGCTCCTTCCTTTACAAAACGAAGTTTAAGTGCTAACATCTAAAAGACCACAATCCCTCAAACACTGAAGTTTAATCAGTATACTTCTCTGACATGGTAGTTGTCTCAGAATTAGATATCTAACATCCAGTATTTGCAGGAATTCTGAGGCAGGTGTCTCTACAGGAACATTATCCCACTCTAAAACAGATGTTGAAAAAATGCCTTCATGGATTTGTTTAGAAGAATAACAAAATCATTTAGGTTGGAAGGGACCTTTTGAGAACATATAGTCCACTCTCCTAGCTCAAGCAGGGTCAGCTACAGCAGGTTACCCAGGACCACTTCAGTTCAGCATTGTCTCACCTACACGTTTGTTTGCATCACATCCAGCAGCATCTTAGGACAGTTAGCTCTGGGCAGCTTCATATCAGTTTCGCACCAAATGCCTCTGGGATCCCAAAACCAGATCTACCCTATAGTCCGGCCTACTCTGAGTATACTCTTGCACTCCTATAGAAGTCTGTGTCCTAAACACAGCACAGCTAAATATCCACTCTTCACTTCCTCTGCTTTGTCCACTTCACCAAAATACATTTTGGCTAGACGTTGAATACTTCGCAAGCATCAGACAAGTGAGGAGTTGGAACTTCTGTAGAAGTTTTTAGATCAAAAACTTTAATCAGCTTTGAGATGGAGGCTAAACCACTTCAGTGAGGTGGCTGTGGCAACAATGCAAGAGATCTATAGATCTGTACTTAGTGATCCAAGCGTTCCCTTCAACTCAACAGTCCTCTTGTAATTGCACGCAAAACTGAACAGCTTCAGTGGAAGTAACTAAAAGACAAAAAGTTCTCCCCTTTTAGAACAAACTAAACCATGGTGGTTAGGAAAGGCTGGCTTGAACATTGTCAGACAAAAGAACACGTGGAAGTTAAGATAGGAAATAATGCAAACTCCACAACAATGTATAAATGAAAAGATGCACACACATCACCTGGATACCCAAGGTCTGTAAAGGGTCTTGGTGCACAAATCCTGGAGAAGGGTCTGCCCTGAAAAATCCGAGTTAACTCCCTTCATCCTCAAGTGGATGCCCCAAAAGGTATACAACACACCTTGCACCAATTTCTCCCCCCTATTATTTAGCATGTTAAACATCATCCTGTTCAGCGTACTGACTGTTTTGACTCACATCCTATGGCACCTAACCGAACCCCACACTCACTCACTGCCTAGGAAGCCTAGCCACCTACAACAGCTGCAGAGTCCATTTTACAAGCAATGCACAACTTACAATTCACTAGCCATGTTCAGCATTTTTGTCCTGTTTGAACCTGCTTTCCATTATGCTAACTTCACTTTCCCCACAGAAATGAGAATTTGTAGTGGCAGCATGGACACAATCCTCATTAGTGAAGCGATATAGCTTCACTTAGAGGTATGCCTAGATCACTGTAATATTTATTCTATTCCTGCATAACCTGCAGTATACTTGTACTTATGTGACTGAAAATAAATGTTGGCTTTGTGCAATTAATCAGAAAATATTTAGTGAAAAAGAAGTTCCATGTACTAATTCTGAGCATTCTCTTTGGCATTTAATATAAATAACAGAAACACACCTGACAAAAATATTTACACCCTATTTGTCTTAACGTATTACCTCTCATAATTTCAAATCCTAGCACCAGCACCCATCAAGATGAATGAGTGCAGTTCATTGATTTCCCTGTGTTTCCCTCCCTGTATGCATGTTTCGACACAATATAAGCATGTCAGCACACACTTCAAACCAAGACAGGGTTTTTTTTACATGTATATGTATTATTGCATATAGTGGTACTGACTCACATTTGGCTCTTCCACAATTTATGCTGACTACATTTATAGAGAATGAAAATGTATAATGGAAGACTTAGACCTCTGTCTTGATCTATCCTTAGATCATGGGATCTCAGATAATAAAAATCAGAAAAGATATAGTCATTCTCTTTCACAGTACATCTTTTCCATATTATGTTGTTCAGGTCAAGACTGAACTCCAATTTGTAGCAAGGGAATTAGGACAAAATATGTTCTTAAGGGTCTGATTAAATATTTAATCGGACTATGCGCACCTCTAATTCCCTGGACAGACCTCAAGAGACTATGAACTCCACAGAGAGCTCAGTACATCAGGAACAAGATCAATGTTAATTAGAGCAAGATATATAAGCTTCTTCCAAAGCGTAAGACATATAATAAGGAATTCAATGCATAATTTTAAGAGACTGGTATAGATACTTGAGTCAGGGGAATTGAGTCCCCTTTTATTACTGTTTCCATTAGTAACAGAAACATTTATTCTTTGGTACAGCAACATCAGGTAGTAACTAAAATGCGCAAGAAGAAATTAAGAAACACTTCCATCTTGTAACATGCTGCCATAAGAAGCCAAGAAGTTGTTCTCCTACTGTTGGTGATTACTATAAGAATCTATTCATTGCAAAGAAATAATTATTCTTCTCAAACAACAAATAACGAGATATCACTGCAGAACTGCAGTTGCTCAAAAGATTTTTCACTCAGAGATGAAAAGATTTTTGTAGGGTAGCATTAACTCAAGACATGCTTAATACGAAAATACTCTGAAAAATCTTGTTAAGATAAAAAATCCTTTTGGAATCATAGAATCATAGAATCATAGAATCATAGAATGGCTTGGGTTGGAAGGGACCATCAAAGTCATCTAGTGCAACCCCCCTGCGGTGAGCAGGGACACCTTCAACTTGATCAGGTTGCTCAGAGCCCCGTCCAGCCTGGCCTTGAATGTTTCCAGGGATGG
>JAVKLA010000053.1:14773304-14789141 GCA_034782735.1 Sagittarius serpentarius | reverse complement strand
TAAACTGTTCTTATCTCAACCCACGAGCTTTACTTTTTTTCCCGATTCTCTCCCCCATCCCACTGGGTGGGGGGGGGGCGAGTGAGCGGCTGCGTGGTGCTGTGTTGCTGGCTGGGGTTAAACCACGACACCTGTTCAGGACAGAGATAAGAAGCAATATGTTATAAGGAGACTATGTGAAAAAAGAAAAAGCCTCCATCTATATCTTTTAGCCTCTGAAGCTGAATGTATCCTGAGCACCATGTTCCCATACATATGGCTCCAATTCACTCTTTTGCAGAGTGTTTTCAGAGTAATACACAACTACAAATGTTGTTTTGTGAAACCAAATGTAACTCTATATTTAAGGACAAATGCAGATGTGGCAAAAGCATTAGTCCAGTAAACAAATCAATAATAGACTGTGGAAAACCACCTCTGAGTTATTCATGGTACTTTGCTATCTAACTAATACAAGGCAAACACCAGGGGGAGGAGGGGGCACAATATTTCTTTGGAAAAAAAGAAGGCAGAGCAAATGGTGCAATATGGAACATACTTCTGGTTAACATTTATTGCTTTAGCAACAAAAGCCACACTAAGGATGTTTACCACATCTCTTCCATATGAGCTAAATGCACAGACCCCTCACCCCTGCTTGCTAGCGACTGCCCTGGCCTTTGAGTAGTTGTGTGTGATGGTTATATCCTGGATTCTGAGGCAAAAACCAGGAGCAGAAGATGGCATCCATCCTGCAACCAAATCTGTGTTTGCCATTAGTAGCCTTGTAGGGCTGTAGGGCTGGGTGACACTGCTGTGGTGCTTAAAACATGGAAATAGTGTGTACAAGTCGTGACAAGTTCCTGGGTTTTTTGTTTTGCTTTGGTTTTTTTGAAACACTCAGGTGTTCACAGTTTCAAGCCCGTACTTTGGTTGGACAGATGTCATCATTTAACCCCAGCCAGCAACTAAGCACCACGCAGCTGCTCTATCACTCCCTCAGCTGGACAGGGGAGAGAAAATGTAACAAAAGGCTCGTGGGTCCAGATAAGGACAGGGAGAGATCACTCACCGATTACCGTCACAGGCAAAACAGACTCGACTTGGGGAAAATTAATTTATTGCCAATCAAACCAGAGTAGGGAAATAAATCCAAAGCTTAAAGCTCCTTCCTCCCACCCCTTCCTTTCCTCCTGGTCACAGCTTCACTCCCGAATTCTCTACCCACACCCCCCAGCCCTGCAAGGGGATGGGGAATGGGGGTTGTGGTCAGTTTGTCACACATTGTCTCTGCTGCTCCTTCCTCCTCAGGGGCAGGACCCCTCACACTCTTCACCTGCGCCAGCATGGGATCCCTCCCATGGGAGACAGTTCTCCTTGAACTTCTCTGAAGTGGGTCCTTCCCACAGGCTGTAGTTCTTCACGAACTGCTCCAGTGTGGGTCCCTCCCACGGGCTGCAGTCCTTCAGGCACAGACTGCTCCAGCGTGGGTCCCCCATGGGGTCACAAGTCGTGACAGCAAACTTGCTCCAGCCTGGGCTCCTCTTTCCATGAGGCCACACATCCTGCCAGGAGCCTGCTTCAGCACAGGCTTCCCACGGGGTCACAGCCTCCTTCGGGCACCCTCCTGCTCCGGCGTGGGGTCCTCCACGGGCTGCAGGTGGAGATCTGCTCCGGCGTGGACCTCCCTGGGCTGCAGGGGCACAGCCTGCCTCACCAGGGTCTTCCCCACGGGCCGCAGGGGAACCTCTGCTCCGGCGCCTGGAGAGCCTCCTGCCCCTCCTCCGTCATTGACTGACCTCGGTGCCTGCGGAATTGTTTCTCTTCATGTTCTCACTCCTCTCCCTGGCTGCAGCTTCTGAGCCCCAGCACTTTTTTTCCTGATTTTTCTGTCGCTGATTGGCTCAGCCTTGGCCAGTGGTGGGTCCGTCTTAAAGGCGGCTGGCATTGGCTCTGTCGGTCACGGAGGAAGCTTCTAGCAACTTTTAAACAAGCCGCCCCTGTGGGCCTTCCTGCTACTAAAACCTTGCCACGTAAACCCATTACATACAGAAAGTCCTCAGCAGTGATCAAAATTCAAGCTACACATGACAGACCAGGAGAGTCACTAAGCTTCCACAAAGGTCTGGAGTAAAACAGAAAAAATGAGAAGAAAACTGTTTCACATACGTTTATGGGAAATAACGCAAGGTGACCTGGTGAATGAGGAGCGGCATTGGAATGTAGGACCATCTCTTTTGATACCCATTTTATATACTTCATCAGCTATATATAGTTTTGCTTTCTTGTTCTGGGGCTCACACGCTGCTAAGTCAACAGAGATATGTACACAGAGCCACAACTCTGCCTTGTGCTGACTTTGAATAATTGCTACATTGATCGGATACCAAGGAACTACAGAAAAATTACAGTAGTTGATGGTCTCCCTTGTAACAATCTTTCTTGCCTTGTAAAGTTTATATGTTAAAAAAGGTTTCAGAGGGTAGGGCTCTTCTGGGAACAGTGTCTAAACAATCATAGAAGCACTGCTGTTGGTGACAAGTAAATGAGATTGAGAGACAGATGATGGAATGAATAATATCGAAGCTGATTTTTAAAAACTTCTGCCTGGATTCACCATCTTTCAGCATCATAAAAAGTCATCACCTGAGCTGATATATACTATGACCTGTTTTATGTTTGTTGTTTGGGGTTTTTTTTTTGACCCATCCAAGCATTAGTTCAGTTACAAGAAGATAAGCATTTTCATTCAGAGTTTGAAAAATGATGTCAAAGAGAAGAGGCGATTAGTTGGGTTATAACTTACCCTGAATGAAGTCACAACTTGACGTACAAATTCAAGCATTTAAGCTGCAACCCCATCAGTATGATATATTGTTAGTAGTGCTGATAACAGGATTTATAAGAGCACTGCAGATCACCTCTGTGGTATAAATAAATAGAGATTCAAAATGGATACGCAATTCATGTACTTGGTAGTTTTAGCACTATTGACTCTGCTTCAGAGCTACATCGCTGGTTGGGGGATCTCAGATCACTTTTCAAAGTATCCTGAGAAAAAGATAGCCTTCATTTTTATCCACTGCTATTTAGTATGGTCCAGAGCACATAAGTACTGGTTACCAAAAGAAAGAATGCATTTGTTTTTACTGTGAAGTCCTCATAGTATTCTTTGTGTACGACGCTACTAATTAAAAAAAAAATTATAGAAGTTACTGAAATTTTAACTTGATATTCTACATATATATGTTTTGTGATTTAATAAAAAAATTAAAAGTCAATTTGAATTATTATTTATATGTAATTGTATATTAAGTATAGTAAAAATATACCTTGCACTTACTTATTTTCACACAAATAAGAAAAAACTGAGAGTATTTTGATTATGTTTTTATTATTTAATAAATCTATGGAATTTTTCCTCCATGAGAAATATAAGTTCACCAACTTTTGCTGTGGGTGTAATCAAATCTCCAAGTTTATACTTGTCATTACCAGAACTGACAAGTCAAAATATCTTCATCTTAAGCTTTCTGATTGTAACTTCTGGGAGAGGAGAAGGCCAAAGACTGGGACAGGAAAATTGACTTTAAATTAGAGTTAAAATTTCACAAACAGAGTCTACATTACTTAGCAGTTACAATCCTGTTCCAAAATAGATTGCTGAAGAGATAAGCAGAGAACTTCTTAATTAAAATCTTATTGATGTACTCTATGTACGGAGATAATTAAATACAACAACAAGTTTTGCATACAAAAATATATTTATCTTGCCAAGGAAATAATTGAGAAAAATTACTTGGTGGCTAAGACTTGATGTAGATATTTTTGTCAATTGGCTTCTATTATCTGCATTACATGCCAAAGAAAGAGCTGCAATGACTGCAGATTATTATTTTTTTTAACTGACGAAGCAACAAAATACAGAATAGCAAAATAAATGTGCCCCTCTCAATAAATTAGTTCAAGGAAGGTGAGTTCAGTTGGACTGTGAAATGGTCTGGATAACTGACATTTTATGCACTACCCACATTCATCAGCAGAAGCTGTAATATGTTTCCCTATTTTAAGCAATCAATGAACTACTAAATGTACTTTTCTATTTTTAACACACATTTCTCAAAAACTCCATGCAGACCTACCATTGCTGGAACGTACCTAAGCCTCACAAAAGAACAACTCACGGTTTATAAACACTGACCACTGGCAATATTTGTACCTTTACTTCAGATTTCATTTTCACTGCTAGCCAGCAAAATAAAAGGGAAAAAGATATGTTGTGGAATTCATCCATCTTTCAATGTTTATTTTAAAGAAGTAGTCCCAGGAAAGTACAATATCAGGAAACGCTGAAAACACATTCAGCCCACAGAGTATTCAGGGCTTAGTAGGAAACACAAGTTTAGCAGGAAACAGAATTTAACTGCTGCCTGCTGACTGCGTGAGTATCTCATTTTAATTAACACCAAAATTCAGCACATGGGAACATCTTGATACTGTTATTACCACATTTTACTCTGATGACAGTCATACTCTAAGTTCAAATACTAGAGATTATTTCCTAACAAGCCTATTATAATACCAAAGGTCCAGAAAAAGTAATCAGACAAATGCAGACTGGAAGAAAATCTTATTCTTCTATTTTAAATAGGTAGGGATGCAGTGGATGCTACATCAAGCAGTCTTTAAAGCACTGACATTCTGCCTCAGTACTGTGAAAAAGTATTTGGATCCATAGATAACCTACTGTGATTTTTACTGGACTGTTTCAAATATAGTCAAGGAGAAATAAAATACATTTCTTCCTTCATGTTAGGGCTCACTGAGTCTTTATGGATTGTGATTATTTTTAACAAGTTAATAGTTATGCTTTATTAAAAAAAAGGCCTGAATTTATTGGTGCAAAGCAATTTGCTCATTTAAATTTACAGCTGGTAAGTTCATTACCAAATAATTTTCAAGGATTTAAAAATAAAAGTCTCTCTGAGGGCTGATTAGTGATGCTAGCAAAATAATTTTCTCAGAAAATTTTCTGTCCAGTAGTGTATTCTGAACGTCCAATATATCCAGAATAAAGAAGCATACAATATGATAGATGAGATGTGTAGCCAGAGGTACCTTTCCCTGCAGGCTTTGCTTTGCCTCTGTCCTCAGTCTTCACAAATACAGCAACACTATGTGTTTTATTACCTACTTGAATGCTGTAAGAGCAACCTAGTTGCAGTTTCCCACATCCACTCATGATAGGCATGACAAAGTAGTTATATGAAATCCTTAAATATCCATTGGAGCAGTGGCTGACATTCAGAAGTAGACATTTGGAAATGTATTCTCCAAGTTTTTGAAGGGAACAGTCATATTGCTAGCCTACTACATATTTAAGTGTTCGATGCATAGTTAGAAATCATCAACAGAAGCAACTAAGACCAGGTACTCCCTTCAAATACTTTATTTTGCAATTATTAGAACTGTCCCATAGATGGAAACAATGAAGAAACAGAATATTCAAATATTCTACTTCAGTGCCACCAAAAAAAAAAGGATATTTTATTTTACTCTACCTTACAATGAAGTAAAGATTTACTGACATCAATAGAAGAACCATTTTTCACAATTAAAATTATGTCAATGTTCTTGATAAATATATTGACATGTATATGTATAACTCTTCATCTGGGAACTGGAGATTAGCAAAGCACAAACACAGACTGTCACATGGAAGAGAAAGCATGAGGTGATCTGAGAAAATAAAAGAAAACCAGGAAAGTATCTGAGGAAAATTCCACTACATCACAAGCACAAGTAGGTAATACTGAGACAGTAAAAGCTGCAGGGAACCTGACTGACAAAATTATTCATACAAATTATCACTGGACAGAAATATCAAGAGACTCCATTTAAAACCTCCTGAACATGAAAGTTCAGAAGAGGGCTGGAGGAAATCACACGTGATCAAGTTAATGTTTGCTCAACCCCTAATTATAAACTCCGGCAACGGGCATTTTAAGAGGTGCAGAAAGGAAAATATTGCAAAAGGTGAGCACAGAAATGATGCAGACTGCTTAACATTCATACTATATAAGTACAAAAATACAGATGACACTCATCCCAGAGCATGCCTGATCCTGAACTGGTTTAAACAGATAGTGAAAAATCGCAGATGTCTCTGGGGCTATTAAACACATGCTAAGCTGTAATAGCTTTTGTAAGTACAGAGATCTATTTCATGAGGTGCAACAATAATCCTTGGTTTTCCAGGAAAAAATAGTATATCCATTGTAGTCTTCCTAGTTTTTGGAGACCTAACTAGATTGCAAAGTTAATTCACCAAAGGCTTTACCCTGGACAGACTAAGAGTAAATAAGACTCCAAGAAGTTGGGAGTATTCCGAGGCAGGGCGGGAGCAGAGAAGAGGTTAAGAGACTTCATCTACTTTCATACATTTCTTTGAAAAGCTTCAAGCAAAACAGCTGTTAGATGCATGTACCTGAAGACACAACTGGTAACTGAACAGTTTCCAGTTTTTCAGAAGATCTGATGGAATTTGGTTGTCTTAGCTTGATGAAGAAAGATCATTATTAACCACTCTATATACCCCTAGTTTGGCAAGTGATATCTTTTGTATTTTTCCAACCATTTCAAAACAAAGTGGATGTGCCATGTGCTGTCCACCACAATATTGTAGCAGCATTAAATGATACACTGGTGTTTCTAATCAGGTTTCTCTGAGGTGACTCTAATCCAGATGCTATGTTCCAGAGATCTACTAATTTATATTTTTTTAAAATTCATGTCAATCCTGATGAAATGCATTATCAGAACAACAGAATTTAGTAATATTGTTTTCAGTAGAATGAAGAGGTCAGGAACTATGCTGAAACAGATTTAGAAATTTGAGAAGAAAACCTTGAAAAACAGAGAAATAACTTTTTCAAGGACTTTGAGATAAATTTGAGGAGGGATTAATATAGTCACTTTGGAGTCAAATGGTTTTAAGGGAAGTCTTCTCTAAGACCATGGAATAAGTACCTAACTGCTGTTGGGAAATACCAAATGAAAGAGGGAGTGACAATAAAACAAAATTTGAAAAGAAAATATAACTGAGGGTAAGGGAGACGAGAATGAGACAAGCAGAAAAAATAAGCAGAATAAACAGAGCATTATTTCAGCATGTCCAGCTACCCTCAAGCTGTTGGGATATTTTAGTTAGGTAGTTACTTGAGGAAATATTGAAGGATAGCTGGCAGAGTACGAAACTACTCCTATTTTGCCACTCTGCTTAAATGCTAAATTTAGTGACATTTTTCAGCTCTTCTATACATACCTCTTTCTAGGCACATCAACTGTAGGGTTAATGTGCTGATTCAAGCACTCATGTATATACATGTGTACTAGTACACACAGTCCAGCCGATATGTTTATTCGGAGCAAGTCAACCAAGTCCGTGACATCAACTTCATTAAAGATTAGTAAGCTTTGGGAGCAGAACATATGCATACCCCAGAAAGACTGAATTCACTGAGTACACACTGCATGATGCTCACACATCATTTTTCTGAGAAAACCTTGAGAAAGTTTTATGATCTATGACACACTGATGCTTTAAAAAACTCCCACAGACTATGAACCCTCAGATATTCTTCTTTCCTCTGCTGTTGTGATTTATGAGCTATCTTCACATATGTATTTGGTGTGATACAAAAGTCTTAAAATCTGTGTATCCAGGAAAAACTTCCTATAAGCTCCATGAATATCATCTGGTAGAAGTTATCTGAGAGTGCATTATCTACTCTAGCTGACAACCACCATTGCTAGACACTTGCAGCATGAATCAAGTCTCCCACATACATTAACAGGCTTTTTTTTATTTGTCTGTTTACATACAAAACTGGGTACAAAACTGAGTGGTTTCCTCAATTTCTTTTTCCCAGGTTAGTGAAGCTATTCCTGTGAATTTTCCTGAGCAGTGAGTTTATTTAAAAGATATTCAAAATAGAGTTCCCATTGTATTGTTCTGTAAGAAAAAGCAAAAAGAAAACAAGTATAAAAATTTGGGAAAAAACATTTTGCAACTACATGTTGGAAATCAGACACCAGGCTCAAGCAGGTTTTTACCGCATCCAACACATTATACCTATTTTGGTTTCATTAAGCTGAACCATGGTCACAGTTTTCTTATTTCATTTCAGCAAGGCATAAGCCATATCTAAACTTTTTGTCCACATTTTAAGAGAAGGAATTAATACAGTTTGAGAAGCAGGCCAAATGTGAAAGACTAAGCATAGTCAAAAATTAAAAGTACCTTTATATATTTAAAATATTTTTCCCTACAACAAAAGTTATAACATAGCTAAGTATACCAAAACTATGCAAGATTCATTTTTGCAGGCAATGGAAATAGCATTGAGTGAAAATGTAGACAGACTGTCCCATAAAACTGAACATTTTGCAAAACTATTTGCACATGGAAAAAAATCTAATGCAGGACAAAAGAGAAAGAAAGACTGGGTATTTTTCATGTCTTTCATCTTAAGCAGCACAGTCTTCTTGGTTTGCCTAATTTTGTTAAAGAACTAAAGATGAATTGTTCCAAAAAATCCATGTGAGTGATTTGTCTTCTTTTCACAGAGAGCTGTTGAGTGCCTGGCAGCAATTTGTGGGTAATAGACTAGAGATACCCATTTCTGTAAATGATTTCCTTAATGATCCTTTGTTTCCCAGTTTGACTAATACTGCTGCTTTCATCTTCCAGTCTCTGCAGTAGTTTTTGTATAACCTGGCATAAGTCAGGAGACCCTAGTCCTTCTATGCATTTTGATGGTGCGTGCCCTGGGAATTGATAAATAGAACTGGTATTTGTTTTGTGAAATTACTTTCAGAAAGACTAGACTCAGTAAAGCAGGGTCTTCCAATACACACTGACAATGTGGAAATCTGTTCTCAAGAAAGGCTTATCTACAGAGTACTCGGTTTATTCGACTGTTGGAATTCCACTGAAAATCCCTAGAAAATAGTAAGTATAAAAAAAATCTGTTGGTTTGGGGGAGTAGGAGGGCAGGGGGGCTGTGATTTCATACTTATACAAGACAGATATATAGAAGTTAGTCCCTGAGAGCCCAAAACAAAGGAAGAATATAATAGTAATTTTGTTGGAAGAATTTATACTATTTTCTGTTACTGTCTGGAAAGACAGTGGACAGTCAAAAAACAGCTCATTGACTAACCCCTCCAGGCACCTTTTTTAATAAAAATCAATTCAGGTAATAATGTTCTGTGCCTTTTCTGCAGCCCACCGTAAAGCTGATTTCATATACTTGTATTAGTAATTTTCACTCATGGTCTTAATTGAACTATTGTTCCTCCCGTTAAGTTTCTCTTCTGAACCCTGTATTTTTGGAAAATATTTATTCTATGAATGAGGAAAAAAGTAGTCTTGAAAAGTTATTACTACACATAAGCTAAGTATCTCCTGTCCGGTATTCGTTTTCACAGTTTTAGCATTCATTTTTAATTCTGTCTGTCTGGAATTTCGTGGAGGGTTAGGAGAGAGAGATGCAGAAAAAGGAAAATCAGGTAAGCAGAATGCTAGAGATAATAACATGTGGTTTGTTTAAGCTTCTGTGATCTCCAGTGCTCTATGTCCTCCTGGATCCAGCAGCAGCACACACTAGATCAGAAAGAGCACTTAGAGCAAGAGCCTTTCCAAGCCATTTTTTCTGGTCCCAAAGGTACCTCTCAGTGTGAGAGCGCATTCCTCATTCCAAGCATCAATAATGTTTAGAGACTCACCAGCAGTTCACCCCAAGGAGTCTCCAGCTGGAAAAAAGCTTATTGTTTCCTTATGAACTTTTCATTGCTCATACTCTGTATTAATAATTGATAAATCTCAAGACTTCACACTAAACTTCCAGCTCTAGTTTCAGCACAGTTCTCTTCTTAGTCCTCCTAGAATTTTAATCTGAGCTTTCTGACTGTTGGTTATATTGCAATAGGCCTTAATACCACCCAGAATTACAATAACTGAAATTTCAGCTGCACTTACATTTCATATTCTTGATAGTCATTGTTTTATTTATGGCTTCCAATTTTAAAATGCCTATAAATAAACTATGTGCTGGACATTTGGGAGGATGACCACCTTATGAATTCAATATCCTATCAGGCAAACTTTGCACAAAAAGAGCTAAACAGAGCACTCGGTGCATGTCTCTGCCAATTTTACAGATAAGAATTATCCGGATGTTTGATAATTTTAAACCTTTAATTTAAATTATTAATCTCAGCCTTAAACATTTTCTGGTATCAAATTCTAGTTTTGGCTTATGTTCCCATACTTTTGAAGCTGAGCTAATAGGGGAAAAACATGCAGGAAACAGGAATCCACTAAGCAAACAATACATTTTTCCCATGCCAGAGAGGATGTGGAATTACGCCAGGAAATAGAGATAGCAAAGTAGTCATTCATATGGATTTTAAATACCCAAAATGCACTTAGTTTGTTTCATGGAAAAGAAATTTATTCTCTTCCCACACCTTGGTGGCTAGCAACTTCTGCTGACCAGTACAAAGGGAAGGCCAAGTCAGCGGCCAAGTTTCAATGTACGATCCAATACCTCTGCAGGTAACCCACATCTCTGGGAGTAACAGTACGCAAAAACTGTTCTCACTGGCACCTTACCTTTTAATGAAACACAAGACTCCAGGCAGGGGTAGCTGGATGATGTGCCTGTGTTCTGTAGAAGGATAAACTAGGTGATCTTTTTAATCTCTAATTCTGCTTTGTTATTAAAACTGCGCATATGCTGGAGGGGGGAGGGAGGAACAGGGAGTGAATATGTCCTTTGAGACTAAAAAAATCTAGCTGCCAGCTTCAGCCTGGCTGTGACAACAGATAGGAAAAGAACAGAAAATAAAATACCTAAATAAAGTCAAGATAGCTTCAGGTTCCTAGACCTTAATGAAATTCACTTCCGAATCCTGAGGTTATTGCCTTCAACAAACTCACAGAGAAGAGTCTAAAGAGGATTTGAGAGGTTTGATTAGTCCACAAAAGGACAGAGATAGATTTAGAGACAAGTCTCTTTTCGGGGGAAAACATTGCCAGTTACGTAAGCAGTTTGAAGAGAAGTTACAAGTAATAGCCACCACCATTTGGGGGGGGGGAATCAACGGGGAAAGGTAGTGGGTGAGGAATAGATCAGGGTACACCTAACTGAAAGTTTGAATAAGGAGCCCAGGATCCTGACCAGTTCCCCTGAGCCTCCAAAGGAATGGCTGATTCCCTGGAAGAGCCACTGCTTCTTTTTGTATGATCCTTACTCAGACATACAAAGTAGTTATGGAAAACTAGTCTTAATGAATAACACCACTGAGATCAAACCAGCCTGATTTCCTGACCCAGTGGAACAGAGGCAACAGATGGGGAATATCTTTACATATGCAAGACTTTTGATGCATTCACACATGATATTTCTATAGGCAATGAGGGTAACAACTGTATGAATCTACTTTTAAACAGGCACTCATCTTGTAAAAAAGTTATTCAGTCATTATGTATTCAGTTACCTCAAAGGACATACAGAGAGAGTTGCTTTGATCCATTTTTTTGTCCAAACCATTAAATATTTTTACAAGTATTTGGATAATAAGTTATATATTCAGATTTGATAATCTGTTAATTTGAAAAATTATCCCACATTTAAAGTACTGAAAGTACTTTTGGAGTACAAAATTAGAAATGAAAAATGATGTTGATAAGCCAGAAAAAGTGCTCTAGAAAATAATTCAATAGAACACCCTCCTTTGCACTTGTCACAGGAAATAATAATCAATTGCATAAATGCAAGATATGGAAATATGGAACAATTTCACAGACAAAGTATCCTCCTTGCTGAATGGAGAGCTATACCTAAACAGAAGGATCCCACTTCTCCTTTCTGATGCAGTCCTTAGTAGTGCAGGTGGTAACAGTGAGATTATATGGCAACATATGGAAATCAATACTGAAATCCAAGGAAGAACAATTTAAAAAACACCATGTATTAAACATGACCAGGAGTCGGCTCAGAGTATCCTCCCTAACCTTTCATGTTGCTCCCTACACTCACATTTTGATCTTATACAACGTATTTGGTTATCACCCTTGAGCCGCCTTCTGTTTTGTGGAGGGACTTCATGTTTCAGACATTAGTATTCCTTTTGACAATGGGGAAAGGGTTGACATGATGTTAATGCTGATTCAAGCTGGAGATGAGATGTATAAACCAAGTTTGTGAAGGTCTACTGAAAATGTCAGGTGGACTGAAAAAATAAAAACCAGCCTTTCAGCTGTTCTGGTGGGTATATGTTGAAATCAGTATCAAACTCGAGCTCCACAGTTGTAGAAGACAGGGTCTGCAGTAAATAATCAGAAACCAATGGTTCCCAGGCCTATTGATCTCATTTGAGAAGAAAATTGGTTCTGTTCAGTTTTGATGTTTCTTCTTAATTTCTGCAAAATTTTATACACTTGTTGAACAATAAATTCCAACAAGATCCAATCATATATTCGTTGTGATAACTCCAATAAACTCTGAATTTACCCTGAACTTAGACACATCCCATCCAATCTAACTTAAAATAACAACTCATAAATACAGGGGATATTTAATATATATAAACCAAACAACTGTCTCATTCATGTTGCTCAAGCCTGGAATCCCTCTCACCTTGACAATTTTGACAGAGAATCTTTTATCAATTGCTTGGAAAAGACAAGATAAAGTAAAACAAATCTTCAGGTTAGAAGGTCTGAGCAACTGATGAAGTATATCATAAGATATGGCTACTTCCTAGAGGTTCACTATTTCATATTCATTTAGCAGTAATTTTGCCTGAGTAAGTGAACATGAATCAATTTGTCTGATGAGCGAAATATCTTTAGGAAAACAAATGGTAGATTTCTGGCAGGGGAAAAAGAGAGCACCCTTTAAAATTACACTACTGGCTGCTCAAGGACATGTGAATGAGGGAGTCAGGACGATTATGGGGACTGACAGAAGATAACGCTGCCTATACTTAGAGCGCTTATTTTTTCTTTGAAGAACCTGACTCCTTTTTTCTATTGTACCTTTTTCTGCCACCCACATACACTAAAAACACACTTGAGTTTGATTAACTTTATTAATTAATATACTATTAAGCATGCAGCACCAGAATATTGTAATGCAGGAGTGTTGTGAAGCACCATGAGCACAGCCACACTGATGTTAAGGGAGCGGGGGGAACCAAAAACAAAAGAACACATCTGGACTGAGGGAAGATATTCAGGGATATAAAATTATATCTGGCTAAACAGCATTCTTTCCATTCTCCACCCCCCTTTTTTTTCTTTTATTAAAATGCTGAGTGATAGCTACAATGGCTACATCCTGAGGAATTCAAAGGAATAAGAAAAGTCAAACTGCGCTGGATTAAAAGCAGAGAAATTATAGGTACTTACGTTTCATTTAGGAAAACAAAAAATCCGGCAGAAGCTTGGAAGTTCTGAGCCTAGATGGTTATACTATTCTACCCCATCATTTTGATGGCAAAAGTAGCTAACAAACTACAGCAAAGACATATAAATCACAATAGACTCTAGCACGTTCTACTCTCTGAAGAATTAGTAAATATTATCAGATATTAGTAGATTAGTAGATATTAGCAGGTATTTAGTAGTAAGGCAAATGAAAACATTTCCAAAAAGAGCTGTTGCCAATGGAAAACACAGCTACATTTTACGGATTTAAACATCTTATGTTTACTGAATATTCATGCAGCAAAACTATCACAAAACCAGTTTGCAACAGAAAAGCAGCTGCTCAGGCCCTGCCACATCAGTATTGTAAGGAGCTCAGAGTAGAGAGACTCTTCTCAGTTATTTCAGTGTCTTAAGGAGGGGAACATCGTGGTTCTCTGTCAAAACTGCAGTGTCAGAGCAAGGGTGCAGGACCAGAGGACAGTGGGAAGAAATGCAGGATTCAGTTTGGTTGATACCCTGTGCAACCAAAGCAAGAGAGCATGCACCTGTCTGCCTGACCAGACATTTCAGCATTGGGGCATTAAAGTACGTCCATTGTTTCAGAACAAACAAAAAGCAGAACTCTCTTGTTTACCAGGAAGAAAGAAGGAGCAATGATCACTTTGCAAGAAGGGCACTGTGCACACTCTTATGTCAGTGCAGGAAGATAACAAAATAGAAAAGAGTTATATTAGGAGACTATATATCCTGTACACGTGAACAGATACATGGGCTTCTACAAATCAGAAAGACACAATTTAGTTTGAGTGGTGTGAAGCAACAAGAGAGTTTTCCTTGAAATATAAAAAGCTTCAATGACATGAAACCAACATGCCAGCCCGAAACCAGTCTCCCTTCTTAAAAGAAATAAAATTAAAAAAAAAAAAAATTAAAAATAAATTAGTCTTTCCATTGGAGTCAACACACACCCAATCAGCCCTCACATACAAGGATTAGGCTCATTACAACTGCCAACTCCAAAGCAATTGAAATTAAACATTTAATATGCAGAAGACTTCCTCCACACTAACATTAGATACTGATTTTTAAAGAAAAATCTAGAGTAGGTTTCAAGAACCTGTGCAAGTGAAAAAATTGATGTGAGGGGAAGCATAGCACTGAAATTGCATGGAACTGGAAATTTTCCTCTCTAAACAGCCTACATGGCAGCAAGATTCCATCAGGAAGTTTTACAAGTTGAAAGAATTTTGACATCTTTTAAAAACTTACTTCAACATAAACCATTGTTCTAAGACCAAAACCAAACTGTATTTCACACAAAGTAGTACAATTACCTAAAAACAAAATAGGAAAACATTTACAGAAATAACATTGTTCAATAAGAACATTTTTGAGAAACCAATGTTCTCACTCAAAGATGGTTTCAATACCAAGCAAAGCCACAGATGCCCTTCTATCACTTCAAAAGTTAGCCCAAGTCCATGACAAAGAGCTGGGCTACTGAAATGCAAAAGAGCATTAAGTGTGAGACAAAGTGTCAAAAGAAATTAGTAGCCACAATGGTTCATATCCAAGGAAACGGTACACACCAGACACTGACCTGACCTCAGTTCCAGGCTCTTCTATTTCTCTGCTGAATTACTTTGGATCAACAACTTTTCCTCAACTTCCCACCTGTGTTGACATCTGTCACAATGCATTTTGCTTTTTCAGAGATGAAAAGAATTACAGAACAGCTTGATACTTTTGTTTTTGAAGCCAGAGCAGCAAATAATAATGAGATAAAATGAAAGGTCAAACATTTTCTTTCTGAAAGAAAACTCAGTTTCTTACAAAATAGGTTTTATGTTTGCTCCAAATTACAGAGTGAAAGGCCTGTGTGAATACTCCAGCTCACAGTTCCCACACCCTTATTTCTTCCCCGATTCAGCACCCCAAGCAACGCAAGAACAAGTCAGCATAAGTTTTTAAACCAATGGCAGTTGAAAAAGAAGAATCTGATCTGAAATCGAAGGAGTTCTAATAAGTTCAGCAAAAATTTGGGTACAAGGTCCAAGAAATCATGCAACATTTTGGACATGAAAACTCCTGGTACAGCACCAAAGAGCTGGAGATATAGTTCCTTCTGAGTCATCTGAGTACAAGCACAAGACAACAATGAATGAGAATAGGATAAAGTTCAAATATATATATATATTTCTACTTTGATTGTCATTTATTTGACTAGACTCCTGGATGACCCGAACACTTCATCCATAGCATTCTTGCATATATTTCACAGTGTCCTGGTTTCAGCTGGGATAGAGTTAATTGTCTTCCTAGTAGCTGGTACAGCGCTGTGTTTTGGGTTTAGGATG
>JAVKLA010000053.1:14686123-14765737 GCA_034782735.1 Sagittarius serpentarius | reverse complement strand
GCACAGGTTGCCCCGAGAGGTGGCAGAAGCCCCATCCCTGGGAACATTCAAGGCCAGGCTGGACGGGGCTCTGAGCACCCTGATCAAGTTGAAGGTGTCCCTGCTCACGGCAGGGGGGTTGCACTAGATGACTTTGATGGTCCCTTCCAACCCAAGCCATTCTATGATTTTATCATTTGAGTCAGCCTGCTCTTCTTTCAGTTTCTGTGACTGTTGACCCTTTGGCATGTCCTGGGAATCAAGAGACTTCAAGGAAATAGAAAACTACCTAGGTATTCTGGATTTTTAAAGCTTTTTAAAGAAATTTGCTATAATCTGTAACTGATTTTTCCTAGAAAATGAACATACAAAATCCCACATGCAATATATATATAGGCTGCAAATTCTTTTAAATTAAGCAGAAAGAAAAGAGTACTGACACACTTATGTTTTAAGACTTTAAGAAACTAATTGGTAGCCAACCTTATTGTTAAAAATTTAGAAGTTGGGTTGTGATAAAATTAAGATCACATTGCACTGGCAGGTTATAACATCAGCAGAAACGTAATTCAATGCAACAGGAGCACTGCTTCAGGGAAAATTCTTTTTTTATTATCTAATCACTAATGTAAAGCTGCATTATTACAAATATAAGTAGATGTACTTAATTTGTCACTTGGTTTCTAGACAAAGCAGGTCTAATCTTTAGCTTGAGGGTTTCTCACAGTTGTTGGCTACCAATACTAATTTAAGTATTTTCTGTGGTCATTTCTAGTTAAGGTGAAAAATTCATTCCCTCTACCATCTCCTGTCCATTCCTATTCCCATTTTTCTTTCCTTCACATCTCTTCTTTATCTCCCATACACCCAAAGTGCTAATTTATAAAGCATTAACTTACAAAGCTTTCACAAAAGAAAATATCATATACTTACAGATGTCAAATATATAGAGACTCAAAACAACCAGGAAAGATCCTACTTAATCTTGGCATCCCTACACTGATGCACACCCCATAGATTTTGTGAAGAGGATGTGTTTGTAACACCTGCTTGATATAAGAGCCAGGGCAACAGATGGCTCTGAATGCAAATAAAATCTTTAACAAACTTCCCTTCCAACTTCTCAAAAGACTCTACTTACCATATGCAACTGAAACCACCACAACACATAAACTTTGACCAAACTGGGATAAAATTTTGACAAAACCAGCAGATAGTATACATATCACAAGGACAATCCCCTTTCCAAAAACTGTCAATTGTTGTTCTAAGCCAGTTTCTTTTTTCTCAGATGCTTGCTAAGATTTTTTTTTTCTCCCCATCTGAGACTTCAGGGCTGTTTCAGCTAAACCTTCATCTGAAAAACTAAACCAAAACAAACCAAAACAAACCAACCACCACCACCAAAAAACAACGAAAACAACAAAACAACACCACCACCACCACCACACCACCACCACCAACAACAACAACAACAACAAAAGAGCCAGGTTCTTCTCAGTGGTGTCCAGTAACAGGACCAGAGGCAATGGGCACAAATTGAAACACCAGAGACTCCATCTGAACATCAGGAAACACTTTTTTTTACTGTGAGGGAGACAGAGTACTGGCACAGGTTGCCGAGAGGGTGTGTGGTCTCCATCCTTGGAAATATTCAAAAGCCATCTGGACACAGTCCTGGGCAATAGGCAGCCAGATCTAGGTGACCCTGCCTGAGCTGGAGGGCTGTACCAGATGACCTTCAGAGGTCCCTTCTAATCTCATCTATTCTGTGATTGGTACTCTCCACAACACTATAAAAAATATTTCTGACTCATTTTGATAGTGAAAATGCAAAAAATATGTTTTCATAATAATTTTAGCAATCATTGAAATACTTTTCATCAAGACATTATCCAAAGGGATTTTGTAACTTTAAGAAGAGTATGGCTTTTCTTCCTCCCATCCTAAACTGCAAGCTAAAACAGCCTGTAGCAATAAAAATAATTTTTGGGGAAAAAAATCAAATCATTCCAAAGTACATATATCAGTATTGAAAACTTCAGTCTTTAGCATTGTTGGATGTTTAGACTAAAGACTAGATCCAAATCCTTTAGTAAAGGATTTTGCAAACAGTAAACCAATTTATATAAGCAGATAATTTGCCAAGACACAAAACCAAACCAAAAACCAGACAGAAATAGCAACAAACCACAACACTTGAACATAATAAAAAGCATATATTGCTCTCAAATTTGTGATACAACAGACCAGTATGTCATTTCTATCACTGGCTTTATACTTGTTTCAGAGCTGTTCTACTCAGTGTATTTTCTTCTGCAGGTATACCGTGTACATGTACCCATGAATTAGGTACAGACATGAGGGATCAATTTTGTAGGCTACTAATCCTTATAGTTTTTGTATCATAACCCTTGTGAAGGGATACAAAGAATTATTTACATAGGAAAATTAACACTAAAGGATATAGAAAAGACAGAAAAGGTAAAAGAAATCCAAGTCTGGCTGTCTAGCTGTTGTAAAACACAATTCTTATGAAAATAATTTGGAGTTCTAAAGATAAAAATCACACTGAAATTAAATATAGTTAGGTTAGATAAACAACTATCTCTAGTACAAACACAGAGAAAGAAAACAGAATAGCATTCTAACTCCCTCTACTGGACTAGATACATTGTATTAATAACACTGTAATTTAAAAGCATTTTCCTTCATCAGATTCTTGGACAGACTGGGCAATTTCTTGTAATGAATTATTTTTCTTTTCCCTAAAAGAACATCTGAAAAAACTTTAAATGGTAGTGTAACTCCTGGAAACTTTCTTTCTAAAAGAAATTCTAAAACTGAAGGAACGTCAAACAACAAAAACGGATTTTATGCAACTGTTCAAAGCTTACAGTGAAATTTTCTTATGAACTGTTCTAGAAATAGGTAACACAAGTCACTAACTTCTGTTTGTATTATTCTCCCTGTCAAACTTATGCATTTTTTTTGCCCCTTGCATCTGCTAGATAAGCTGTACCAGAGGTGAAAACTAAAAAATTTAGTAGAAGACACAAGTCACCAGTTCTTAAGGAGCAAAATCAAAGGACTGTTACATAACTGACAATTTAAAATATATATTTCTGTACACTAAAAGACTTTCAAAAAGTCAAAAACAACAACAACAAGAAAACTTCCATTATCTTACATTGTAAACTCATCTTCATCGGTAACCTAGATCATAGCCTTTTCTCCTCCTTCCTCTCTCAGGAATGAAATAATCATTTTCCCTTGTGAGTGTGTATTTTCCAACACAAATTCAATCTGACTGCAGCTTCTTTGAGGACATTTTCTCTAGGTGAAATCTTTATCCCTAAACCACTGAAAAGACAGCATTTCTTTCTATAATCTTCAGTTACTCTATGTTGCTAATTTAAATAATTGCTGATAGTGAGACTGCTTAGGGACAAACAAACAGTGGAGATCCAAATTACCATCTCAGGAGATAAAAAATCTTAAAGGAGGAGTCCTATGATGTTAGTCAACTTTAGCTCTACACTTAAATCCAGATCCACTTGTTTGGGGGTACTTCAAGACTACAGGGTGATTAGCACAGATGGAGAGATACCAAGGACAAAAGAGTCTTGTCCTTAGAAAATGCTTGAAACTATAGAGGTTTTAGCTTTGGAATAAGTGTTGAGGAAGCTTTAACTTTCAATAATGGAGAACTTAAGCCTCTAATTGTTAAACAAGGAAATCACACACAACAGCACCTGAACAGAAGGGACTTTAGAAAACACTTTCTTCCCAAGTATACAGTGGTGTCCTGCAACTGCTTTTCTCTCCTGATTTGCTTTACTGAGTTTCATTTCACAACTAAAGAAGAAAAGAAGAAGCTGGTTCAAAATAAATACATAATTTAACCAATATATCAGAGAAAAGACTGGTATTCCAGCCAGCAGGGAAACAGAGAACATATTGCTGTGAAACAGAAGGATATTTGTAAACAAAATGCAAAGATTGAAAATCATTATTACAAATGACCCACTCATTACCAGCATGTGCAAGACAATGAAGATGCCCAGCTAGCCAGCCCAGACTTGAGCAGCAGTATTTGCAAATAGACTACTGAAAAAAAGCATATGGTTACCAAATAAATATAAAAATGAACTCAAGAAATTTGAAAGTTATTTTGGTCCATCCACTGACACACACGTATTATTAGTATACTCTTCAGGAAGGAGAGAAAAAAGAACGCGAGAGCAAGAAGTAAATTTTGAGACCTTATTCTCCACAGCTTCTCATCATGGTTTCCTATACACAAACACAAAATTATTTGTTTCAAAAGCAGTTTAGCGAAGAGAGCTGGTGTTTTAAAGTAAATCAGTAATAAATGACCTACAAAAAATCTCGTACCACAGTCCTGAAGATTGTGAACATGTGGATATAATCACATCAGGGAAATCATTTCACTGCCTTGGTCTATACACATGGCTTGACAATATGGCTTTAACATGTTTAGTGTCTGATAAATACATATAGCAAAAAGGTCAAAAAAGATTTGCAAGCTGAGCAGTACCTGTGACACTTCAGAGAACTGAAAATACATAACACCACAAGTTTACGTTATTATTAGAAGTTCTTTAATTATTTAGATATTGATTTATGTTGGGGAGGAAGAGGAAAAAGGGAAGATGGGAAGAAAAAGAAGGGGGAGAGAACTGCCAGGAGAGGACATAAAAATGATACAGTATTGAAATTTCTCACCTTCACTTTTTAGAATTCTGCAGTGCTTCTCATGCTGGTTTCCTTCACATAAGAACAAAAGATTTTACAAGTTTCCTGGGGAAAAATAATAGATCATGTGTATGTATTTATATACAAACAGATACACGGACAGAAAGGGAATATGCTCAGCTTTTTCACTAGACCTACTTAACGCTAATAATCTAGGAATTTAAAACAGCTAAACTCCAGTTATGTTCTATTATTCATAAGAGTCTGGTAAAAAACACTGCACTTTCACTAAAGCATTTACAATCCGCAATGTTCCCTATATGTTCAATGGAAGTGAATAAGAATGTCAGAAAAACAGAACACTGTGTTGTACCTTTGGGTAAGTATCTTCAAATACTACTAAATCATCAACGTTTTTCCAAACAGAACTAGTTAAATAAAACCCAATAAGCTCTTTCATGATGTGACTAATTCCTCTCTGTGTCTGTGGACATAGATCCATTTCTAATAAGCTTTTACACAGAATACAAAGCTGCTTTCTGAAGTGATATTGCGCAAATGTGCTGCATAGGATTCAAAGCTTATGAACTCAAATGAACAGTAGGTCTGATTTTCAGAAACACTATAGCAATGGACACTAACTCTACCACACTTTTAACAGCAACCGAGTAACTCTTCCATACTTTTGAAAAATCTCAGTAATCACTGAGAATGAAATCTTCTCTTTCCTTCTCCAAGGTCATATCTCCTACAAATACACTTGAAATGAACTGAATTGCTTTTTAATCAGCACATCCCTTCCAATTTAATTTTTTTTTTTTTTAAAAAAAAAAAAGGTTTGAGCCTCCTATTCTCTCTCTTCCATTATTTCCCATCAAAACCTTTTCCGTTAGAGGTTCCCAGGAGTATTCACTGAATAAATTATAATTGTTAACTTATGAAGAAGGCATGTTTCTAAAATGGGGTCAATAGGGAGAAGTTTCAGACACGGTTAACCTGGTTGTGGCAGTTCATGATTTATTAAATTTGTGTAAGTTATTTCAGTTTGAAGACAGAAATTGCAATTAACTTGTTAACATGAGACTGAGTCTATGATGCAGGACATAGCTTTACTAAGAAAAGAGAAAACTAGAACTATGTTTGGAAGGTTTGTTTTTCCCAAATTAAGTCATTTGAATATAAATTAATATCCAGTGCAACTCATTGTTGATGAGTTTCTTGACTTTTCCTATATAAAAATACGGATAATTCCAAACTGCAGCAGGCATATCTTTCTAAACTTGAAATAAAACAGAAGTGGCCCACTTTTTGGAAGTGACCTATTCTGTGAACTTGCAAACTTTTTTCAAGGTAAAGTCAGACATCTGTCACAAATAAGCAATGTAAAAAAGGAGCTGTATCATAATGACATTTACATAAAAACCCTCAGGGACTAATAGCACATTGCCCCTTGTCTCACCAACAGAGCCATAGATGAACATATATGACATTCCTGCAGGTCGGAAGTCATTAAGGATATTAAATGTTCAGAAAACGTCTCACAGGGTTAAACATGTATACACTACTTTGTAATTATGAAGTAGAGCCTGGCAGATGTGGATGATGTCTAGCAGGAAATTATGTCCAACAGGAAATTCTCCAAGTGTTTTGAGACTTTTCTGTTATCTGCCTCTGTAAAATTCAAGTCAAAGAGGAAGGGAGGAAATGGCACACAGATTTAAATAAGTAACAGAAACATATGACAGCAAATATGGAAAAGTGACATTATTCATATTGAAACTCATCCTATTACCAGGCTACAATATTCTTTAAAAAAAAATCATATGTATTCTAATAAATATGGCCCATCAACGTGATGTCCCTGTGGGTTTAATTCATGCACAACCATACACTAACTTCCCTAGCTCCACAGCTTCCCTAAAACAACACAATATTGACTCCCTGTCTGGACAATGTGCTCACACCACCTTAAGGCAGGAGACCTTTACCTTACTGGCAATCTACCAAGCTAACTGCTGATATTTATTCCAGAAAAGTTTCATCTGAGCAATACTATCAGACAGAAAGTTATTTTGCACAAGTTTTTTGGTTTGGGGTTTCTTTATTTGTTTGTTGTTTCTTTTCTTCATGAAAAATACTGGGATTAAAAAGCAAGAATTGAGGATGTGGGGTTAACCATTGCAAAATTAATTGCATCAGAACAGTGCTATAGATTTCTGTCTACTTTTACTTTCCAGATTTTCCTACCAGAATCCTAGAATTGTACAACTCCTGGAAACTCTTCCTTCCACAGAAATGTTTCTGAGTGCAACCTCCCTGACTGACATTTTGATCAAATGCATTGTACTCATTTAGTAAGTAGAAGACCCCAAATCAAAGCTGTCATATCATAATAGCTGGGGGGGGGGTGTGTGTGTGTGTGTGTGTGTAGGAAAGGGGGGAAAAAACCAACACAGAATATAACAACCTTGAGTCTGGGGAGAAGCTCAGAACATTTTACTGACAATAAAAAGGAAATCATTTCATCATCTCTCCCTGCTCATAAGAGGGCTGAAATTGTCACAGTCTATCTTCATCAACTGAATGTTTCCTTTCTTCTCACTCTCCTTTACTTACAGTTTTGGTGGTGGCATTCCCATCAGTTCTAGGTGTTGAAGAGAAAAAAAAAAAAAATCTCTCCCATAAGCAACAGCAATCTACTATCTGTGAAGTGATGCTTGTCCATGAAAGACTTATTCCTAATTGTTTTACTCCCTGTTAGACATGGATAGGAAAAAATTATTAGGAAAAAAATCTGACAGCAGCTAAAGCCTGACATTTGCAGACAGACCTGCCCTGCTCTATGAAAGTTGTCCAGACCTAAGAATATTGCTGTCCAGGCCTCACAACCTCTTTCCTGATATGATTTATTGCTATGTTGCAAAGTACAAATGGCTGCCAGCAAGCCAGAACTGGATGCAAACAACATCTTAAGACCTAATGAGAATGATCTTGCAGACCCAGGAGAGGGAGTGACTGAACTCTTTTTGGTAATCAATAGAGCTACAGAAAACAGAGTGTCGTGCTGGTTTTGGCTGGGATAGAGTTAACTTCACAGTAGCTACTATGGGGCTGTGTTTTGAATTTGTGCTGAAAACAGTGATGATAACACAGGGCTGACACAGAGCCAAGGCCTTTTCTGCTTCTCACCCCACCCCACCAGCAAGGGGGCTGGGGGTGCACAAGGAGTTGGGAGGCGACACAGCCGGGACAGCTGACCCCAACTGACCAAAGGGATGTATATCCCAGACCATATGATGTCATGCTCAGCATATACAGCTGGGGGAAGAAGGAGAAAGGGGGGGACACATTGGGAGTGATGGCGTTTGTCTCCCCAAGTAATGGTTAGGCGTGACGGAGCCCGGCTCTCCTGGAGCTGGCTGAGCACCTGCCTGCCCGTGGGAAGTGGGGAAACGAACTCCTTGTTTTGCTTTCCTTGCTTGCGCGGCTTTTGCTTTACCTGTTAAACTGTGTCTCAACCCACGAGTTTTCTCCCTTTTGCCTTTCTGGTTCTCTCCCCCATCCCACTGCGGGGAAGTAAACGAGCAGCTGGGTGGGTCTGAGTTGCGGGCTGGGGTTAAACCATGACAGCGCCCAAAGCTGTACAGTGCATGGTGGGTCTGAGCAGAACTATATCAATAAAGAGGCTTCATTAGCTGCAAAAACTGGAGCACAAAATTGGTGGGAAAAAAAAAAAACCAAAACCAAAAACAAAAAAAACAGGGGAAGACAAATTGAGTGCAGCCAAAGAAAGGGCATAGGGACAAGCTTCCCTGCGCGCGGGATTTGCTGAGCTGGAGAGCCTGGGGGATTTCTGAGCAGAGTAACTGGGAGATTCCAAGGAACAGGACCCTTTTCGATAATAAAAGCAAAATTCAATCAAACATATCAGGTTCATTCCACAGACTGTTCATTTTACATTAAATCTATACTAAGCTTGTAATTCTGCTTCCAGCTGTAGAGGACAAAGAGAAATAAATGTTTTGGTGGACTACTGAAGTCTTCAGAAGGCCCCAACTAAAACTACAGCTGACTTGGGTGCTCTGCACAAATATTATACCTGCACAGAAAGGGATATTGCATGCTTCAGACATTTTGTGGTATGCTGGTGATCAGAAACCAGGCGTTTAAGGCTCATTCAAGTTTTTATAATTTGGAATTACAAAATCACAATGAATATCCAAGAACGTGGAACATTTGTACAACACTTCAGTCTGGAAACAGGAAATATTCTAGTGCCAGAACATTTGTATTTCTAAATGAAACATTCCTCCCTAGACAGCTGGAGACCATCATCTCTTACATGATCTTTTTGGTTTGTTTCACAGGTTTGAAGAATGGTCATGTCCTGAAGTGCAAGGACTTCACACATGGCTCTAGATTACTCTGAGACACAGAAGCCAGAAAGTCAAATGCTATGGTGTCTACAACTATGCCATTTGAGTTCCATTTTGTATTTAATATCCACAGTGATTTGCCAAGGTCACACAGAAAGTGCGTATAGCTGGGAACAGGACTCAGCCTGTCTTTGGTTTAAACCAAAACGAAGCAGTACCCTTTCCCAGACAATACTTAGCTAATTTACAAAACACATACACAGGACACAGGATGCAAAAAAAAAAAACCAAAACAAAAAAAAAAAACAGGAAAGGGATCTGAAAGATCCACAGATTCACGGATACAAGTCTGTAGGAGGTTATTATGCACCACAGTTGGCCTTCCACCATCAGCTCAGGAAATTCCTAATTCACTAACTGCCAGAAAGAGCAAGGACATGCTAACAGTAGGATCATTCCAAAAATACCATTTTTCTTCACAATTTCCCTAAGCTTCTACTACTTGTAACAGTCCTACACAGATGTACATGAAAAGATTATTTGTGCTGTATGGTTACCAGCTTCGCAGTCAAGAGGAGGATAATGACTACATTGTAATAAGGGAAATAGAAGTCAGACAAATCTTGTAAGCATGACCACAATACTACGTAAATGTAATAACAATCTACGTGAAAGCTCTGCAAGGGTCAGCACTGCACAGAGTTAAAAGAAGCTGGTTTTCTTAAATGTAAACAGTTCTGTCTTGCAACGGCCTGTTCTGTTACTCCTGATCTCAGCAGTAGTAACAACACAGGAGCCACTATAAGAAATAAGCACCCTCATTCCGGTACGCAAGACTGCCAGAGCCAGCATTTGCACTACAAGAGCACATGGTCCCGTTCCTATGAACCCCTTGAAATCTGGGCTCCCTGCAGCAGCCGTGTGAGCAGCACAGCTACGGGACTCATTGAAGAGTCTGATATCAGTATATTGTTTGGCCAGCGGACAGAGCCACCAAACATTTGTCACTGTCACAGCCTGTATATTTTGTGTAAGAGGAAGAAAGCAGAGGGATAGGCTATAAAGGCTGGCTCTGAACTTTCCATCTGAATACAGGCAGTAGAAACTAGTTGTATGAAGCAGAGGAGAAGAAAAAGCCTTGGCTGCACAGCAGATATTAGAAAACAGTAATAAGGTAAAAAAAATTTAAAAAGGGGGCGTCACTGGTTCCCAGTTCATTACTTACTTCAACTTCCACAGTAAATCCTTCCTAAAAGTGCTGGCAAGCTCAAAAAATAAGATTTCCCTTTCATAGTGTTATCAAACAACATGAATTTAAATAAAACATATTTTCCCTATATGTTCATTTTTTTAAGATACTCAGGATTATTTGTTATGTGAAAATACTTCGGGTTGTATTTTTCACCCCTGAAGTGAAAGAGAAGAAAAGTATTTCCTTTAAAAATATAATGACTTTCAGAAAAATAATGAACTGTCTCTAGCATAGCCTGTTTTTTCCTCTTAATGACTCTGAGGCATTAAGCTTTTCTGTTAAAAGAGGACAAAGTTATTAGGATCAAAACATTTTCTAATAACATGCTTTCTGTCTGCAAAACATTTCACAGTTTTAATAAAGTAAACTTTTCTTTGAAAGTTTTCCCTTTATTAAACGAATCCTGCATGTTCAACATAAAATGTTATTTTAATAAGCAGATATGTTATGGTGGCCTCTCAATAAAAGAAAGACCTATTTGTCCTGAGAAAAGATTAGCCTACAATTTCAGAAAAGATAGGTGATTATTTTATCAGTAAAGTTTTCAGTTACAAGTATGTTCAGGTTTTATTTTTCTTTTTAAAAAGTGGTGTTACTTAGAAAGAGATCTGCAACAGAGAACTCATTTGCTTTGCAAAGTAAAAATCCTCCTAGAGAGAAAGGAGTGGAATTTTTTAAATATTAATCTTTGTATTAATATGTATTTCTACATGGTTCAGAAATGAAATGTAGTGCTCCTTTCACCAGCATACAACAGAGATATTGGCCCCAACATAAGAGAAACTTTCAGACAAAGTCTGAGTCAATCAAGTTAATTGCATTCTTCCTACATTCACTTCCCAAGCTAGTTTTAGTTCCCTTATTCTCTTCACTTACTGTCCAGAACTGTCTCCCAGCGTAGCTATGTGGTGCTAAGCCACTGATGTCTACTCATGAAGCGAGTGTATGATCTGCACAGTGCTGTAAAGACTAATTAGTAAAGTGCTGAGTTTTCAAGGAAGACACTCTAGAATTCTACATTTATTGCTTAGTTAATCTCTGTATTTATTGCTTAGTTAATCTCTGTATTTGTTCACAGAAAGTGGCACTAATAGGCAAAAAGCATAGTGTCACAGACGTTTGCTTTCCTCAATTAATGCAAACATTTTCATTGTACTTACGTGCATGACATTTAACACTGTTCTGCTGACCATGTTTAGCAGGCTTCAGATTATGACCGTTGTCCTTGGAAGAACAGGATCCAATTACAAAATTACATAAAGTATTTGTCAGTAAATACTGCTTAAATAGTACTAGCATAAAAAAGGTCTTTGTTTAGGTGGGGAGAAAAAAAAGCAAGACTCAAAGATCAGCTAGGTTTAATCTTTAATAGCACTGGAAATGAATAACAAATACTTGACGCTTGACTTTTCCCAGAACACTGTTCTTCCTATGACATTGATTAGGCCAAAGTTTATTTTATCAGGATACATTGTTTTGGTAAACCCTCAGTCTGTTTCAGCCTCACAAAACAGAGAAATGAAATTTTATGTTTGAATAAATAAAAAGTGATTGATCAGCAACAAGAAGATCACAGACCATATTCAGGTCTGCTCACTGAAAATGAAATATCTGCTTCCACTACTCCATAACTTGGCCTGATGAGATCAACACAACTGAATCTGGGTTTTTCTTCCATAAGTCACTGCATAATTTCTGCAAGATGAGTATATTTTATACCTTGAGTATGTACAAAATATTCTACAGCATTTAGAATTATAAAAAATAACATTACTTGCCCATTTATTTTTGTCTATATACTATTTGTAATCAGAAACAAGTTGCTTTTGTTTTACTCTGAAATGTTTCCCAATATCTGTTTTGCATCACAAACTAAAAATACATAGATAATATTTCTGTATATTGAGCATAAAGAATAAACTAACATTGATAAATCCTAAAAACATTGTATCTTATGTTTAAAAATAAGAAAAAATATTAATGGTTGACCGTTAATAATTCATACACTAAAGAAAGCCAGTATTTGCAACACCCACTAGCACTATAATTTCAAAAAGTTTAACAGTTGGAACTAGCAATCATCTTCCAGAAAACGCATACAAAACAAGCTTCCTTACTCTAACAGCAATTCTAATACTTCAGGAATATATAACTATAGTTTATATCTACAAAAAAGGTAAGTTAGAAAGATAAACACAATTAGACAGATGGCAATAAGTAGGAATATTTCCAGCATGATGTAGTACTGTCTGGTTCTTTTTGTTCCAGCTGTATCAAGGCAGAATAGGCTTAACAGCAAATAAAGTATATTCACAACTTTCCACTACAAGCAAAACACGATTAGGTTCATGTCTTAGGACAGCTCAAAGCTTACAATCCACCAAACTGAAACCAGTTCCCACGCTAGAAAGCTTATATTATATATACTACCAAGTTTTTCCTAAATATTTGTTAATGGGAAACCTTGAAGGTAAGGAAGAAGGACGAAGAAATCCTCAAAGTTTGTGGATGAAGGTATAACAGCAGACCAAAGAGACAGTGGGCCTGTGAGTGGCAAGAAACAGTAAAAGTGTCTGAATTCTGGTACTGAGAACAGATGGAGCCTGCAGCCATGCACAAAATACAGAACAGAATCCTACTCAGAGACGGTAAACAAAAGCTTCCAACTCTCATCATGGACCACTGGCCAGTGAAAACAAATTAAGAAAGTCAAAAGCTTACTGAGTTTGTAATATTTGGGAAGAAAAAGATTTTCTGGCACTGAAGGAATTACAAACTCTAGGAAACAAAAAAAATTGCATTTGTATTCACTTTGAATGTTGCCTGTAGTATGTTGTTTTATAATTGTTTCTGTTTTCTTCCAAATACAAACACTGAAATATTAATAAATAAGAAAACAGTAGCAGACCATTTGAAGAAATGAAGAGAAGAGGAAAAAGAACAAAGAAAAATATCCCCAAGCAAATCAGATTATGCTATTAAAAAAAAAAGTGCTAACAATCCGATCAAAATCTGCAGTGATCTGATCTCTTTTTTTTTTTTTAAGATGCTAACAGAAACATGTCTCACAATAGGAGTTTTTGATTCAAATTAATTATTTTTATACATTAGGTAGATATGCCGAGCTGTCGATCTTGATGGGTTTTGATCCCCATTGAATCAAGCAAGTTCCCCTGTTAAATTCAAAGATTTTCAAATGCTCATGTAAATTAGAGATGTACTTCAATGCTTCCAACAGTAAGGGAATTTTTTTTGCTGCATCTTCTTTCTGCAGAAATAGTACATTTTCTGTAGGAAAAACGGGTTTGCTGTAATCATGGAAGAGGTTATTTGGGTAGTTATTATCTGACTTTCCTGTAACATAGGAAATAAAATGACATTGTTCTTTCTATTTTCAGAGAAATGTAGTAATCATTATAAAGCCTTTTCCATGATATGAATAATGTCAAAGGTACTAAGAATCTAACATAAATAAATAAACCCCAGAACTTTAGTTACTGTGTTCGTATCACTGTAGAACCATGGCACTGTGATTTACATAATTACAAAATAACACCAATTTATGAAAATATTCCTGAATAAAAGTCTTACAAGTAGATGAGTCAGTAATGTATGCTAGAGTTTTCCAACTCACTATCATTTACTTTTATCTAAAGTATATTTGCTTCCTGCAGGCATGAAAGAGCTATCAGTAAAGACTGATATTTCCAGTGACAGCTCAAAAAAATAATGATCTCTATTTCTTTATTTGGACTTTAAGTATTAAGAAAAAAGTTGATCTTATTGAGGAAGGACAGCAGATATCCATTGAAAGATGTCTTAAGGCTTGAAGGAGGACTTTGCGTAGAGAAACCTGTGAGAGAAGACCTGTTACTTTAAGGCATCAGAGCTTTGGGGGTTATTCTTCACTTCTGTTCTTGACCCATAACTAGCCAAAGACCCCATTTATACACATCTCAGAGAAGTAAAAAAGACTTATTTGGATTTTTCCCTCCCCTTGTTTGTCAAAGGTGGTGCATCAGTTTATTTACCAAGGTTTCAAACCAAGAGACAAGCACATGTGACCCACAGAAAGAACACTATTCACCCAAGATATTCAGCTAGTACATTTATGGACATTTGCTAAGCATAATTTTCATAATGATCACCATCATAAATTCAGCTGTCTACAAATACAAATGCTGTCTTTTAAGGATATGCTCATTAATACAATGAATTGCTGTCTGAAAGGTCTTTAATTTCTTGACTGCTGCCAATGGTTACAAGAGAGTACTTGACTGGTCTTTCACCTTTCACAACTAATGTTGTACTCTTGAATTTCATAATCCTTACATAAATCTTATATTATTACTACTGGAGACAGTAATATTTCAAAATGCTGTCTTTTTTGCAGGGATTTCAAGGCAAGCTTTTGATCTAGTTGAATTTAGAGCTTTTCCCTCCTACAAATATTTAAGCAAGTTTTGCCTTTCTCTTTCCTACCATTCATTCCTGACATATTCAAAGATAAATATACAAATCCTTTCAGTGAACTAACAAGCAATTCATTAGGCAACATTCTATTACTCTAATTTTTCAAATGCTTCTCTTCATGTACACAGCTTACTCTTTGCTTCCTGAAAATATATTGGACATTTAGAAAAGAAGATTCTGCTTACCTATTTGATACTTTTGAATTCACACATCTTGCTTAATTTTCTTTTGCTCTGGTAAAGCTTGGAGTTCTCAAAAAGCCTAAAACTCATCAGTGGTGCTGCTAGTTCTCTTAAAGGCATATTTCAGATGAATCATCTCTGTGCGATAAACACCATCCAAAACCATCCAAGTAATAGCTAGGTGTAATATAAACACATTCACTTTGATCAAAACCAATCAACAAATCTTTAAATTTTGTGGCGATTCATACAGCCAATGTCCTATGGATCCTTACATTCTCATGAAAGGCGTATTTGACATAAGGGACAATTACAATGCTTCTTACATGTATATGTATATTTCTAGGGATCTCTATATTTAAGATGAAACAATGCCCATGGTCAGGCACCAAGTTCAGATCAATCAACAAGACTGTGGAATCCTGGTATTGATTTGGGGCATGTCTGAAGGGGAACAACACCCTGCAGTACCTTTCTGTCTTCACAACTATAGCAGCGTCACAAGGTAGAGCGCTGTCTGTGCTGCAGGAAACAGAGACTCTTAGCCAAAACAGCAGACAAAACATCTTAGACTTCCTTTGACTGCACATTGGAAGCTAAACATTCCCATAGTAATCACAAGAGTTACCTGGGTTGTAGTGGCTATGATTCCGTAGTCTTTTAGCAGAGTTCCCTAAAAATATTGTCTAACTTGCAGAAGGGGTTTGAATGTCTGCTTTTACCCCAAGCAAATATCCTGATCACTGAACTATCAGAAATGGGAACGAAAAAGATCAGCGATATCTTCTCCAAGTTTGTCTTTTAAAGGGCATTAAGAGCAATCAAACCTTCTAGAGAATCAGGCTTGAAAAAGTACTAAATACCTCCAAGAACGGAAAAAAAATCCTTTTCTTTTCGTTTGGTGTTTCAGCCTAAATTTAAAGATGGTTTCTCAATAACTGATTTGCCAGAGTCATCATCTGGTGTTAGTTTAGGCTGATTTAAACGGAATTACCACACAGCAGGCAAGATCAAGCCTACTTATTCCACCTTACTGCTCTTAGAGAATTTGGAGTCTGAAATACATCTGATAAATCCATGAAACATCAAGAGCAGTGTATGGCGAAGGGGCAGGACACACCAGAGAAGCATACAAACTGAAGAAAAAAAGTGTTTCATTATCCACATTTTAATCCCCAGAGACAAAGGGGGGGGGCGGGGAGAGGGAAAAAAAGAAAAAGAAAGATTACATAATGAATATTTACAAAAAAAACAGACAGGAGAGTGGAAAGTTACATCAAGGTACTGTGAGGAAAGGTTGAACTTTACTGGCAGAATCATGGTTTATACAAGGTCAAGCAAGGTCCACTATGTTCTTAAAATCAGGCTTTGTCCTACTCCTGTAATGAGTCTGTTCCTGGGGTGTTATAAACTGATATTTTAGAAGATCATTTATTATCTAGCATAAGCTCGCTTTTATTTATTTTTTCCCAGATCCAGGTCAGGAAGCAGATGTACAAAAGTCAGCTTAGTCTTTATCCAAAAAACAGGAGCCAGAAACTTAAGCTTTTCCTTTTATCTGAACCTTACCCAAACATAATTCTATTGTTTTCTGAGGAATATTAAATTCTGTCTCCATTAAATAGTTGTGCTAATGAAACTATTCAGGCCTCCAACTGCAGGTAAACTAAAGCTAGAATAAATCATAAGCTTTATACATTTCATAATCAACTAAAAGAGGCAAGCATCAAATAAAGACTGCAACTGCTTGGGGTGGGGAATGAACTGAAGGAAACAGATTTACTTTTTAATAAAGCCAAAGATGAATTTGGGGGTTTTACTCTTAAGCAATAGGCATTGCAAAATATTATACTTTATACAGACTCCAATAAATACGGCAGAAGGTGCATCAGACCCTAAACTGACATACTTTGTTGGTGGCAAAGGCAATAGTAAACTGTTTTATCACTGAGAGCAGCCAGCACTACTTATGGTTGTGACATGCTCCCATGCACTTATGCTTTTTCATATTCAGACGCTATATATCTGTCCTTTGAAGTAGACTATTCAATTCATCATCCAACTTCACATTCACAGTTTTAAAGATACTTCAGGCAAAGGGTGTTCTCTCAGTTGATCTATTTGTTGTTGCAGCACCAGTACATTTTCTATGCATAATCCATTACTTAGGGCCAAGAGAATAATACAAATAAAAAAAAAAAAAAAAAAAAAGAAAGAAAGGCTGTACAACATTCTCCAAGATCCTCATAAACCTATCCAGCTACATCACAAGCAGCTTTTACATACCTCAAAGACAACCCTAAATTTGTCAAAGTCTTAATACCGTTGCACGTCTTTAACTGACTTATTCCAAAAAGTGAGCAAGAAGAATATTTCCTCTAACATTACTGAGCAACATCCACAGAGTAGCTGCAGAGCTCACAACGAGTTTGTGCATATGGGTGGTTTAGCTAATATTTTGAGCACAGTTACTGTCTTTCTTTTGATGTCCAGGCTTAATAGTTGCATAAGACCATTATTTTAAGTTACCCAACAAGTAATCTGTATATGCAAATGTCACAGACTTTCATCAGAGAAACAAAAGAAAAAGAAGTTAATAGAAATTTCCAGACTTCCTCCAAATTCTAGCTTACATTAAAAAGAATTCATGTGTGTGCGTGTAGTCGCGCATACACACACATAGACAAATCATATTGGGATCCCAAAAACTATTGGGTTCTCAAAGTTATCACTTCAGTTCATGTAGTTATACATCAGTCCTAAAAGCAGTCCTGCAATAATTTTATCCACTACGCAATTGCCCAAAGACAGAAGCAAGTACTCAAGACTTTTCCAGACTTTGGAAAAAAAGCATAACTCATATTACATAATTCACAATATTCAGTGAAAATGGAAGTGTAGGATGAGGTTACTGTCCGTGTGTTACGCCAGGGAAGTTAGCCGCTGGAGAATTAACCTGTACAACACACACGAAAAAATACCTTAGTACTACTTTATATACCCTAGCATTAGGATCTGTGACACATTTCCACAACTGCCACCAAGAAATATTTGTGATCCTGATCGATGCAAGCGTAGGCAGTTTTGCAGTATGGTAGCTCATCTCTGGATTAGGTTCACCGAGATGCTCTAACTCAGATGCTAGTCACCACAGCTGACTTCATAACAAAAACATACTCAAGGAGGTCCAAACTAAGGAGAAAACAGTTAGCTTGGTTCAGAAATCAAAGCCCAAATCACTAATGAGTCGTTCATTTCTAACAAACCTCCCAAGGCCTGACGGCATGCAGGAATGCTAGGTTAGAGACCCAGCTCTTCACTTCTGCGCATCTCAGATTCCCCATTTTTAGAAAAAGAGACTGCAGGCAGGAAAGTAAGTGTACTACCATTATTTAGGTACTTAGTTGCTTATTTAAAAATAAAGGAGGGGGATGGAATTAACTGACTCTGTAGGAAGCTTTCATAGGAATCCAAGTATTTTATTTGTGAAGTTCGAATACAGTGGTTAAGATGAATTGTGAGGTTTTTCTTAAAAGCCAACAATTTCTGCAAGTAGTCCCTTTACCTATGAGTTCTGCTCGTAGTCCAATAGCTACAGGTACATATTCATGCCAGTTTGTCCCTCCCACAAAAGTGCAACCTAAATGACACTGTAGCAGCCTTCTAGGAAACAAGAAGGAGGTTGACTTCATTACTGATTTTTGCACCTGTTCGTATCAGTGTAAGAATTCATGCTTACTGGCACATTTTGCCACTGGCATGTGCTTATTCTACTTGAGGAAGAAAGATTAAGATATGCAACATGAAAACAGGATATGTAACAATATTACAGTACTCAGCATTAACAGTTATTTAAAACCAAACAAACTTTACTTGCAGAAGAAAAAAAAATATTTCTGCACATTTTTTTAACTAATTCCTGTTCAGTCTTTACTGTCAGCTCTCAATTTCAGTCACAGTCAGCTAATACTACCCAATTTCCTGAACCTGTATAAGGAAGTATCTTTATTTTGTCTTCAGCATAACTGTCATATTTCCTTGTTCTCACAGGAAAACATGAGATAGCAGAGTGACAGGACATGTCTTTTTTTTATTATTATTTTATTATGTCATTAATAGTAATTTGTTGTTATGCTAATTCCTAATAATCTACATGGGAAGAGTCTCATGAAATGTCCAATACAGCACTCTGTTGAGCCCAGCTTGGTCTTTTTCATTAAAGCTTTGCAAGTTTCAACTCATATCATTTGAAGGGCTTTAATCTTTTATTTCTACTAATAAAAGTCAAATATAAATATAATTATATTCTTCAAAGAGTTCAAGCTTACAGTTTACTTCAAAAAATTATTCAAATACAGTTGCAAAACATTCAACAAAATCTCATGATTTTGAGGAGATGAACAAATGACCTTCCCATGTTTAGACAGTCCCAAGCCAAGAGATTTAGGAATCTTATACACCTGATACCACAAGGAATTAATTTTCCAGTGGGGATAACATGCTCTTCCATGAACTATGCAGCAGTGTTGAACAGTGCATGAAATTGAAAATGAGCAAGAACTTACTAATTAAAAGCAATTATAAACCTTGCTCTCCAGCAGGACAATTCACAAAGCTGCACTCTGAAACCCTCTAGCTTAAATATAACAACCCTATAATCAGTTTTTCAGATCTACCTTATAATCAGGTGTTCTTCCTCACGTCAGCACTTTGTAACACTTAAAATTCTTCATCAAGTGTTTCAGTTTTATTGACAACATTCAACAAAGTGTTTCACCTACTTCTGAAGGTTTGGTTCTGCACCTCTTGCCTATACATTCTGCCTTTCAAGATCTAAACAGAACCTACAAGGTAGACCCTATGTGGACGCAGTACATAAGGCATGAAATTCAGAACTATCAATTGAATTTTTTTTTCTTTACAGCAAACACTGCCTTTTATTATTGTTGCATCGGTTTTCAAGGGCTGTTTTCCCGCAATAGAAATTAATGAGAAATTACCATTTTTCATAAAATATCATCTCATTATTTCCTTTAAAATAAAGTTCATGGTAATATGAGGAACAGCAACAAATCACAGAACTAGAAAATTAGTAAGACCTTTGGAAAAAAGTACAGAGCACTTATGAGTTTTTCTTTTTTTTTTTTAAACACTTTGTCATTGCTTGCTTTTTAAGGAAATTGTTCAGCCAGGAGATCTCTGCATTAAAGGTATCAAGACATCCACAAAATCACAAGATTGAGTGAATTTAGATTCAGAACTAAGACAGTGGAATTCATTTTCACATCTGACTGTCAAAGCAAAAGTAAGAGACAGGCAAAGGACTGAAGAACATCAGCAGCCAAATCTCACCACAGCCCTACAAACACCATGTACAGTGCTGGAGGGGAAAAAAAAAATATTAAATCTTTCTTTTTCACATTTTCTTACAGGGTCTTTCCCATAACCACCATTCTCCTTTTCTGTCAAACCACGCTAATGATCAGAGGCATTGCACGTGGGCCTTGTTCAGTCTGACTGTTACTACTTCTAGCTTGTCTGAAAGCACATAGAGTGCACAGTACACCCAGGATCAAGGGGAGCTCTCAGGCAAGTAGAAAAATGTCTTCAAACATTTCAGGTAGATATATTTCAAGTTTGAAGATTTAGTCTGAACTCTTGGCACTTGATAGAGAACACAGTACATGCCCTCTGCCTGCTACACAAATCTCTCTCCTTATCCCACTGTCTTGTGTTCCAAATAAAAAACAAATAAGCAGGAATAAAAAGGGAGTCTCCCTCTCAAGTAAAAAAAAAAAAAGAAAAAAAAGAAAAGCCACATCATTTACATATTCATTGTACTGTATTAGGCAACACACACTAGCTCTCGAAGTTGTACTTAGAAGTTTTTACCAGCACCAGCAATATTCAGTGTGCTCAAACTGAAATGGAAAAAAAAAAACCACACTCAAAAAAACAGTGCACCTGCCTTTACTTCCCCAAGGCAAAGAAACTAATACATAGCAAGTCCAGCAGAGACTTTAAGAGACAGTCTGCTAAGAAAACTGTCTCAAGTGGGTACACAAGAGTTGCCTTCAGTTCAGGATTTTTCTCTGCAGAACTAACACCAAAGAAATTATCACAACTAAGGTTAAAACTATTTGAAATATACTGTTTTATACATCATCGGTTATAAAACCCTAGAAGACAGCCTTGTAAATTTTGGGAACAAGTCTAGGAACAAGCTTTACACATTACTGTACAGATGACTTCTCTGTGGATTCATGCTCATTGATAGGTATTGGACTAAAACACAGAAAGAGTCATGAGAGCAGTGTCTAAATCACGTTTCTGCCTGGGCACCAAAGCTGTAGTCATACTTCCTCTCATACTGTTTTCCCCAAAATAGCTAAGCTTCTCCAGAGGAGTTAGGGGGTGGTATCCCTTCCCTCACATCTTTATGCCATACCATGAAGCCTAGTAGTTAGGGTACTTTCCAAGGACATGGAAATACTGTTTTGAAATCCCTTCAAGCAGGGCAAGAAGTCATCTTCCTAAAAAAAATGCTTCAAGCACTTGACTGATACACTAAGCACGAATAATTGACACACATAAGCTTTTCCTCTTCAGAAGAGGGAATTAGCTATCTGTAGTCCAGGTTTTGAAGCCCCAGTGCTCAAAGAAACCCTAACCTTGCTAACCTGAAATTTAGCACTCCTCTATTAATTATTTCTGTGTGGAAATATACTGTCCGTGCTGGCATGAAGGGAACCCCTGTTCAGCTATTTCTGTCATGATGATGATGATGATGATGATGAAGAAGAAAAAGTCATCCATTCCTAAATAGTCTAGCTAGCACTGAAGACAGACCTTTTAAGCTCTCAGCTAACACAGATCTTCCAATAGATTCCCCTTAAATCTTTAGCTCAGGACCTGACAGGAAGAAAAGGAAAGTAAGGTTCAACTTACTGCAATTAAAGGATCTTACTTCCCTGCTGCATGGAATGGGAAGTGAATCTAAAGGAAAGCATTATTCAAAGTAGCTGAGGCACTTAGGACTCCCAGAAAAATATAAAAACCATCTCCTTATCACAAGCTGCTTAGTCTTCGAGAAAGAAATGGGTAGAGGTGCACATGCAAGCTAAAACCAGGACGGGTGAGGATAAGGGTAACGTTCAACAGGTGAAAGAACTGAAGATGGAACAAGGCTCTGCATTGTGCAGGGCAGTGTGACCAAGCCAGGCAGCTCACAGGTGAATTAAATGAATAAAAGTGTGCTCTAATTAAGTCTACCCTTCACAGTTGGTTTTTTTCCAAAATTTTTCAAAAATTGCTGTTCTTTTGCTTGACATGAAAAAGAGGTAAGAAACATAGGCCGTAGTTTGTGAAATTTGATAGTAAGCAGTTTGCTAGATTTGTACACATGCTGAAATCACTTTAAGCTGGTTTATCTGCACATTTGCTAGCTTACAGAATTTGCACTTGCAAAACCAGCTATTGCTCCTGTCTTGTAATGGGATCTGTGCAGTGGGCTCTCCTGCAAAGCATCTTACTAAAACATAATTTCTGTGTAAGCAGATCTTTTTGCCTGAATAGTCTTCATGTTTATAAGCTGTGCAAGGGAAAAAGCATCTGTGGATAAAGGAAGTTGAAAATTCTTCTGGAAAATTCAGAAGATACTGTAAACTGTCCAAGCCAATTATCTCTCGTTTGCTTCCTAACAAAACAGCACAGGATGTTGAATTCAGCACAAGCATGGAAAGAACAGACAGACAGATCATCCATTTACTGATGATATCAACGGTCTCTGATTCAGCCCCACATTGCTTAACAAGAACATCCGCTTTGTAGCAATTCAATTCGATATAGAGACATGGATTCTAGAAATCCTAATGGTTAACAGTATGTTTAATTTAAGCCAAATAGAAGTAAATATTTCTGGCTGATAAAGACTGAATGAAGGTTTGTATGCTCAACCTTGTATGCAACCAAAATGACCAAGTCACACTCGTGTTGTTTGTGAATGTGAAAAAAAATACAGAAATGCTAAAATATCAAAGATAAATTTGAAAATTGTATGCAATTTCTGCTTTTGTTTTTTCAGTCACTTTAAACCCAGTAGTTCTGTTTACGGCTTCCAAGGAAAAATAAATGCCATATACAATAGCATTAGCTAGGATTAGCGAGATTATTGAGAGAAAACTGCAGAACAATAGCAAGGGGAAAAGGGGATGGAGTCATAACCTTACAGGGGCTGAGAAATAAAACTCATAAGGTGGAATGAATCGGAAATGTTTGAGACTGTATCTAGAAAACCAAGCAGGCAGAAGCACAGAGATAACTGGAGCTGAACAAAACAGCATATCTAAATTGAAAAAGTTGCTGTTCCTGTCACTGGAGCTAGCAGCCTAATGCCATCCTAATTCATGTATTAATTTACCTTTTGTTATATTAAACTCATATCTTATTTAAAAGCTCTGAATCAGACCTCTTTAATCATCTTGGCATCTACGTAGTTCCAAGAGTAGACAAAGAAACAGGTGAGTGTAAGGAAAGGAAGTGAGCTACAAAATATTCCCAATCTGAGGATTCCAGCACAGGTCTAATTTTCCAGATATCTATCAGACAAATAAAACAAATTCAGACAAAAATTTCTACCTGCTTATTGAGAAAGCTGAGCTACAGGAAAGGAGGAGAAAGAAGTGTTAGCTGTTTTTTAAATACTTCTGGTTTTATCTAAGCTTACAGTTTCATAAGACTGTCAGCCATCAGATTTATAGAATATGGCCCTTCTAGAAAACAGAATTTGTGGGTTTCAAATGACAAACCAAAAGGAGATATATCTCTTAAAAAATATTTTTTTTTAGCAAAAAATATTAACAGCAGAGCCCGTTACTTATGTAAATAGGAATAGAAGTTTAGATCTTATCCAAAATTGAGATAAATTTGTCTCTACAAAGAGCTGGAAAACAAATCAGTTCTAAATTGTTAGTGCCAGTATTCATTAACTAGCATTATTAGAGATATGACTGCCAAATATGTTATATCCTTCATAAAATTTATATGACAATGAAGTAGACCAAGAAAATTATGCTAGATTACACATCACAGAAGACAGATGTTTACTTAAACATTTTTCCTGAGAGCAGGCCTTCAAGCACACCTCAATAAGTGCAGGGTATCCACTATTTAATGGTCTTGTGGCAAACAGTATCATCTATTAAAAGATGCTTAGGAAAGCTGAAGAATATTTGTAAATTGTAAGGTAGCACCTTGGAAACGGGAGTTGTCGCTTGATGAAGTATTGCTTAGCAAAAAGTTTTGAAGATTACTATAATAATACAAGCACAGATGATAAAAGAAACGAGGATATTGTGGATTCATACAAACACTAGAGAGAGAAAATAGAACATGTACTGAAAAAAATAAACAGGATTTAAAAGCTAAGTAGCTACAAGGCATCATTTGCAGTTATGCGAGCATGAAAAACATTGCTTTTAGGGTAACTCTGCTCAATTCTATGAAGTTATTACTGAAGAAAAGTAAAAAATAAGAGAAATATATTCTACTGTCCACTTCCCCATACACAGGAAGGAAAAGATGCAAAACCAGAGGGAGGACCAAACCAAGCAAAGAACTGAACTGAAAAAAACAACACATGCTATAAAACCCCAGGAGATACGTGCTGGCCCTAACCTTATAACCCAATATCTAGATATTGTTCCCCTGGGCTTTCTTCAATTATGTGCATTTGTATACTGAAGAGAAACTAAAGAAAACAGACTGCATAGACTAGCCTTACAACAACGCTAAAATCTTTCTGTACATTTTTTATTTTCATCCAATCTCCAACTATACTTCAAAGGTAAACTGGAAGATCCCCATAGCCCACTCTAGATTTTAACATGCTGGCATGTGTTGGGATTTCTTTAAGCACATCTGGAGAGTCAAATGAAATATGTGTTCTGAGTACAACCTCACTGAGATGCCACTTGCTTCCTAATGTTATGCATTTTTCATAAGCATAGGCATTTTTAAATGACCACTAGCACAGCAGTCAGAACAATTTCTTTTCTTTTTAAGAAAAATTGCCTTTAAAAATGAAGTAAAAAATTAGAAATAACTTTATATTTAAGCCCCAAAGAACAATTAGCATGTTCTTAAAGAAGAATAGCCAGATATATTTCTTAAACAGCTGACACACATTTCCTCAGAGGTATTTCTGATGCATAAGGGCAATAATTAGATGCCACTTTAAAAAAGCGTTATGTTAAACACAAACTAATGAATGCATCTTTACGTCAAGTAGATTAACCTTAATATGCTTCATCTTTATGCAAAAATCACAATGAGTATCTGGAGGTTCATAATTTCCTCTGATGCATAAAACTGCATGAAAGCAGTGTGTCTCAAGTCTGATTACATAAAGAAAAAGAGCAGCTGCCACTATGTAGGATATTAGCAAACCTCATATACAGGTGGAGTTTCTCCTAGTTATTTATTATCTACATTGCTATCTATATGTATACATGTGCACATAGAAAAACTTACTTTTATACATTACTGAGGACATTAACTGCACGAGAGTCAGGAATTGTCAAATTACATGTCAGTGTTATCAATCCAGATTAAACTCATCTTTAAATGGTAAACCTTGCAGGTGTTTGAAGTGACCTCAAGTTTTCTGAAGCTTTGAGCTATAGGATAACTGTCATATATATAAAGGAACTAGTAATTTTTTCTGCAACCCAAATAACTAAACGTAGATTTTTTAAAATGACTTGTGAGTCTATCTAGAATTGGCTGAAAAAAGTAGAAAATTTTAAATTTCTTTCATTGTGATGTGGACAGAAAACCCTACACAAAAGAAAAATTAATTATATGACAAGATTAAAACCTGTTATGTTATAATACTTGCTTATCTGATATTTGTTCATATAAGAACATTGAGATATCTTTCAGAATAGCAGAATATTATTTTCTGTAAAAGTAATGGTACATTTTGGTCTTCTCAAAATAATTTCATTCAAGATTTTATGAAAGGGAATTCAGTTTTACCACAAATTCCCAAAATATAGATTCTTACTTGTTTAAGGAACAATTGTTTTTATTATTTAAAGTTAACTGGTAATAAAAGGTGACGTGGAATGTTTACACTAAAGGTCTTCTGAGAATATTAATATCACTGACAAAGTTTCTTAGCACACTTTGACTCAATTACAACATCTTTCTACTGGGAAAAAAAATAATAATGCAAGAAGCTCTAGATATAGCAAGTTCAAAAAGAAATATTCTGCCTGTAATCTGCTACAAATCATAAGCTATCAGGGAAAGTTAAGCAATCAGATCTCTCTGGCTTTATGCATTGTCTTCTAGATAAAAGTAGGTTCAAGTGATCTGCTGAATTACCATTTCTGGAAGTCCACTTGCCTCATGTAATTTCATTAGGAAAATACACACGAATATCAGATCAGTTCAGCTACACATATAGGAAAGTGTAAGAATGCCCTGTCCTTTCTCCAGTACACAGCTGAGAGCAGTTCTGCTTCCTGCCCTATGTGGGCAACCTTGGCAGCAGCCATCCCACAACAGGGAGCACTAGAGGTTTCCCACATCACAAAGGGACACTTTTTCTGCTTTCCATCCTTACCTCTTCCGTTTATGTTTGCTAATTATGCAAAGCAGGAAAAAGAACAAAAAAAAACCTGTTTCTCCTGCCAAAAATGCGGAGTAATGTGAGCTTTGTAGTAGACAAAACAATCTGCTGTACCCACTTGCTGACAAGGCTCTCATAAAAACACAATAACTGCTAGCAGTAACTCACTCGGTGTCAAACCATGTCATTATCTCCAAAGTGGAGTAGATATGCTGCTCTTTTGCAACAGGGACTTTTGCTGTAAAAAAATAGTTAATATTTCTATATACCTGCTATTGGGCTGATGCCAACAGGCATAGAATTATATAGTGAGAACATGTTTGAATTAAAATATGCCAAAGGAAAGTAAAACATCTTCATCCACTAGAAGCATACAGCTACTTCAGGCAAAATGGAAAAAAAAAAGTCTTAAAAATCTTTTATTAAGCACAGTCTCTTTAATCTTATTCCTGCTCAAACTGTGAATATAAAGTACAGCAAATTATTCTTCCATGTTCCTCTATATGGAATTTGTTACTCAATTTTTCTCATATTCATTTTTATTTAACCTTTTGATCAGAACTTTGATGAGGAAAAGAAAACACATACAAAGGCATTAGAGAAGGTATACAGTAAGGAGTAATAGAGGAAAGAGGAGTTGCAGCTAGAGGTCCCAAACATGATCAGGGTTCAGTTGTGCTCCTTGTTTTACAAACATAAAATAAGGAGCAGCCTTGAAAATCTTATAAGTCATAGAGAAAACTAGATCACAGGTGACAGAAAATAAATATTACCATAGTTTTATAGATGGGAAACAAACAAAAAGTCACACCAGAGTTTTGCATCAGAGTTAGAATATGACCCCAAATCCCCAGTGTCTATCCCAGTGGCTCCACATAAAATGGAATACTCAAATAAATGCCAGAAGAAATGCCATTTTTGTTCTGCAGGAAGAAACCTCTTTTTAGGATTTGACAGTTTTGTTTAAATATGTTTGCATTACCATGCAGCTCACAGATACCTATGTTCTATGAAGAAAACACTTTTATAAACAGTATACTTTGCCAGAGGTGGTATAAAATTCTCTCCCCAATTACAGACAATGCAAATTTTACGTAATATAAACCACACTGACTCTTCAGTAGTATGACGATCCTGAGATCTTTTATAGAAAACACAAAGCCATGTCTTAAAACAAATACATCTGGTTAGATATTGATCATGTAATCTCCATGTACAATAACTTGACTCAGGTTTTATTTTAGTAGTCTTGCCATAGCATCACATAATCATTATACCTTCCAGTAAGTGTTTCATCCTTTCCCTCAATTATAGCATTTCTTTGAGGCTATATCCACATTTTTAAAAGCAAACAAAGCTAAATATTACAGATGGCAGAGAAAGACTGTTTTCATTCTTTTCTAAGAACTCTGTATCTTCTTTATATTTCTCCATTGTAGTAGCCTGATCATTTGTCAGAAGTAATTGGTATGAGAGGACTCACCTATAGAACAAAATGAGAAATACTTTTCCCTCAAAAATCCTGAAATATTCCCTGCAAATAACTTAGGAGAATAAGAAACAATTTAAACTGCTGTTCCATAAGTATTGTGCTAATAAGAATGCCATCAACAATGTAACATTTTCACAGTTTGATTACTTATGTAAAATGTGGCATCACAGGTTACTTGAAACTTTCTACCACATCATCAAAGATACATTGATTAGACAATTAGCTGTGTGTATAAGTCACAGCTTCCAACACAAGTACCCACTCTAACTCCAGTAGCAAAGATCAGGTTGGTAGCAGCTAAGATGCCTTGTAGCCAATGAAATGGAATATGCAGCCTTCTCCTGGGTTGATGACAGAGCAGAGCTCATTATCTATGCAAGCTGGCATCAAAAATATTCTATGTTTCTACCGTTTAGATCACAACAGAGAAGGGGAGGAAGACAAATGGCGGAGAACAATGGAAACAGTGATTGCAGGCACATCGGTACCCAGTCATCTCTTTGGTGCGTATATATTTATACAGTTAGTTTAAAGCTAGTTTGGTCTTTCCTACTACATCAAAATCAGAAAGGTAGTCTGACATGGTAATAAGAGAATGCAGATGAATGTGATATTTATGGAAGAAACTGCAGAGGAGAGAAGATAGTTACAAGCTTAAATTTGTCACAGGGACTTGTGAGGACTTCTGTCCTCCCTACCCTGTGGCAAGTCTCACTAGTGCCTTCCTGCTATCTAGCGCTCAGTTCCTTCAAAGCCAGGGAGATGCCTCACATGCAGCAGCTGGAAGCACCAGCGTGTCACCTTTCCAGCCATCCCTCCATTAGAGACCCAATGTTGTCAAACATTCAATATATGGGTATGGTCCAACAGGAGGGAGTATACACATCATCTCCACAAACACACAGAATAAACCAAAGCTCTACGGAAAGTAGCTTGCAGTAAAATAAGGAATATTCCATTGAACCACAACTTTCTGTGCTAGAAATGAGTAAATTTCTTGACAAAAAAAATCAGCTGAAAGTCAGAATGCTGTGCATGAGAAATGCAGAGAGAATACATCCTAAAGAGCAATTATTGGACTACATTTTGAAAACTGCAGAGCTCTTGCAGTAATCCTAATAAGGAGAAATATCATTCTTTGTTTTGCACTTTACAAAATGTGACTATAAATTTTCTTCTTATTAGGAAATTGTTCTGTATAGCATCACATTCTCTCAAAGTTAATTCTCAGTCTGTATCTCCCACTACAAGTGCTGTATGAGGTATGAAAAAGACCCTGAGTTTTCAAATTAGATTTTCAATGGCTAAGAATCAATATGAAAATTAGAAACTCTATTTGCTTAACCAATCCACATTCTTTTGCCAGGAATTTGCAAGCCAACCAATGTCCTAAATTGGATTTTGTTTAAATTGGATGTATAAAATTGGATTTTAAGGAAATCAAAAAAGACAAACCTTAATTGGTTTAAGCTGGATCATTTTCTTCTCAGATGCATAAAGCTGAAACATTATTTCTTTAAAGAGGAAACATTAGATATATGGTTATTGTATTGTGCGGTCACTTAAAGTGTAAACTAATTGGATAGTGTTACACATTTAACTATTACTGTGTTTTAAGCTGAAAGTACTACAAACTAAACAGTATTTCAAGATTTATAACAGACAAACATATAGTTCATAGCATTTTTCTTGTTCTGAATCAAAAATATAAAAACAGCCTAATATAAACTGTGATTCATGAACCTAGAGGGTGCTTTATTAAAGTCAGTAGAAAAGTAAAGATACTAAAACACAAAGAGTAAGTCATTAAATATATTAAAAAAAAGGTCCTTTGTCAGTTTATAGCATCTTAGAAGAATCCAAGAGATCACTGAAGAAAATGACAGGAAATGCCGGAGTGATGAACATCATGAAATCAAACTATTAAAGAGAAAGTAACAATTGGCAAGCAGCAGAAAATAAAAGCCTAAAGAATATGCTGGTGCTAGGTATTTCTTACTCAATTACACATTCAGTGACTTCATCTAAATGGTCCTGGCACTGTAGGATTCACAGTTTGTTTATGCCATCCTCCTACCATGAGAAGTGCAAGATAATGTTTTTACTGCTGCTTGCTAGATGTAATTGTTACCTGTAGGCAAATTGGTTATAAAGCGATCCCAGGTTAATATAGGGTCTGTCCTTGACTCACTGTCTTGCCTTAGCTGAGTCACTTCACATATCTCGGTTATCAGGTATATAAAAGAGAGCTTATCTGTCTCATCTTTGTCCTTCACAGACTTGTCATCAACACAAATCTGAAATTGAAATTCATAATACTACACTAAGATATTATTATTGTTGTTGTTGTTATCAAAAAATAAGCATTCACTTTATAAAGACCTGTAGTTTGTCTGTAGCTGTTTAAGTCTTCCTACAAACACTTTATTTAAAAAGACTCCTCTGTTTCCATGCGAGGTATCATCTTCCTACCAAATCATACTTTCAATACATAGTAAGTAGACCTATGTGTATAATATTGCATCTGAAATTAGTATTCTAAGTAAATGTTCTCCAGAAAATTTTTGAAGTACTTCAACAAAGCAGCTAAGAAATGTACACTTAGAACTGGAACTTCTCAGCTGTTCATTATGCTGTAAAAAGATGGAGAATGCTTCAAGAGGTAGCTATCTTACCTGATTTAGGAGTAAATCCTCTGCCTAGTTCAACAGCTGAGCAGAAATCATCACAATGTGCTCAATATCAAATCCCTTCACCAATAACATCCACATGCAAATATTTAAAAAGCAGATGATCTCAGCTCATTCTCTCTCCCAGCTGGTCTTTTTTTTCTTTTCCCTCCAAAGTTAAGCTTCATGAAAATTTCTGACATTTCAAAAATATTCCATTTTATATCTGAACACCCTCAAGCAAAACCTTTTCATACGTTCACCTGTCCAAGATATTCTGTAACTTTTTTCCAGTGGATAGATACTTTTTTATATAAAGCATAGCAGGTCTGACATGACCTCTCCTGTCAAAAATAGTCAATAAACACTCACCAGAAGTAGCCAATAACTGATAGTTGGACCACATTCCAGAAAGCTAACATTCAGGTCCCATCACTAAACAATACAGATCAGGGATTTGAATTTGGTTCTTGCTTCAAAAAGATGAACATTACAAAATTTTATTATTTCAGGGTGCATCTTTTTCTTCCCTTAGTTCATTTCTGAGACAGAATCTTTTCTCATTTTAAGATATCTTCCTTTATTGAATTTTTTGTCAAAATTTATTCTTATTAAAACTCCAGGTGACAATAGATAAATATTTTTTAAAGCTAAACAGTGTCATAAAATACACAATTAGCTCTAATGAGTATCAGTTTTCCCAAATGTCTCCCAGGTCAAGCTACAGGATTTTTCCTCTTCTGCTCACAGCAGATTGTCCACAAATATGCTAAGAATGGCCTGAAGTATCTTCACAGCCAGTGTAGTTATGAGAAGTGGTTATATGCAGCATAATACAGATACTGAGTCATGTGATGTGTCTCTGACAATTATATTCAAAGGCGGCTCCAATTTTATTCAGAAGCTCTAGTCATAGAAATGGTTACATTATCGTAAAATAAAATGGTGGGGTTTGGTAGACTTGTTTAGTGAGACGAGAAACACAGCTTTTCGGTATATATGCACACGGACATTATCCCAGAAGGGAATCTAAAATTAACCATGTATAAGGGGAAACAATCCTAGCATCCATTGCTAACTTTATCCAGTTTTATCAGGGTTAGTATTTATACAATACATATAGAAAGAATCACTATGAATCTAATACAATGGCAATGTATGTAATGTTTCTCATAGTATGTGTAATTTTGCTAATGCACATTTAGAAGGCTGTTACAGCAGAAATTACCCTGAAGGACAAAGTGTACTAATTAAGGTATGAAATAGAAATTTTAGTCAAGAGATTTTAATAAGGAGGAAGGAAAGAAATGACCTAGTCCCTGCATTGCCCTGTGGGGTCCCAGTGCACAGTCACAGAAAAGACAAGACAAGTTAAAAGTAGATGAGCAAGCAAGAAAGTAGTTTTCCCAGTTCTGGCCACGTGGTGCCAGAAGAGCTCTTGTAGATGCTAATTAATTAGCTATAATAACTACCTGAGGTGATAGAACAGAAAAAGGTCATTGTTTCAGTATGTGCATCCTGCTTTTCGCTGTTTTGTCTCTTTGTATAACATTGTTTGCTTATTGCAAATCCATGGGTTTTTAAAAAAACACTTTGCTCCTTAACTCTTTACCTCGTTATAAAACTAGTTTTTTGAGTGAGCTGACAGCCAGCAAAGTACTGCATCTTCACAGAACTCATCACCCTAGTATTATTCCCCCAGGTATCCAGAGACTGGCAGGCTCCTGACAACTGCATGAGCTGACTTAAGAACCAGTAATACAGGCACCTTCGAGGGCAGTGCTAGTCCTGAGGGCAGGGCAGTTTGGATTGTTGGACAGAGGATCCAGTGGGAATACGCAGGTCAGAGAGGAAGCTGCAGAAACCAGAGGAGCCAGTGACTGCAAGCAGGGTATGTCCAGAACTCATAAAAGCTTTAGTGCTTGTAGCTCTACCAGAATAAACCCATAACTTCTAAGCCCAGCAAGAATTCTACTTAATGAGCAAATGCAGTGTGTGAGGGGTTATTGGAGATGAACCTCCGCTGGTTATAGATTATTCTCTCCTGGCAGTTAGATCAAACAAACAGCTGAGCAATTCCCTCTTCTTGTCCTTTTTAGCATACAAGTGGCAGGTGAAGCTTCCTGCTTTGTTCTCTCCCTGCTATTCTAGGCTTAATTTACCTGCCCTTAACATGTAATTTCTACTTATGGCTAACAGGTATCAATCTAGGTGAAAGTTTGACACAAAAATCTACAAGTGTTTTGCCATCTATAATTTTGTAAAATGTTTAAAGCCTCTGAAGAAATACTTATCTCAGTGAACCTCTCGACTTTTAAGTCTTCTGTTCAGTGATAATTTTCCCATTTCAAAAAAGATTTGTCTGGATTTATGGTAATAATACCTAATCCAAGATGAGGCAGTATAGATTCATAGAAATCCTGACGTGCAACTGAAGTAGTTCCCTCTTTACACATCAATGCTTGGTTCAAGATGCCCACAAATTGGTTGGATAACCTCCCCAATATGACAAAAAAGTCAGGATGTGGGAGCTGAGTGTGACTATTCCCCTCAATGCTCTAAATCACTTCTGGGCAAAGGAAGTTATTTACTGTGTCTTACAAACTAGAAGCTTGATACAACTGTAAGGGCTGTGGTCCCAATGATTGCAGCACTGTTTTACTTTCAGAATCATATACTGCAGATAAATATAATTTACAAAATAGAAATAGTGGCAGGTCAAATACAGAGTAAATTAAAAGTAGAAAATGAAAAATGAAAGTCTGGTACAAATCTAAAAAGAAGGGATTGTGCAACCAATGTGACAGAGGAGAGATTATGAAAAACAGTATTTTCTATACTCTAGTGGCTGAAACACGTGAACATGAGAATGATATCTCTTCAGAAGCAACAAACAACTTCTCATAATATAAATACAAGCCAATAACATAGCATCTGAGTTTGGACCGAATTTTTTTTTAGACATAAATATCCAGACTTTTTAGATGGGTAAATAAGGCATCTGCTGATATATGTATGGTGTTTCATACTACAAAAAAACATATATTTTAATTTAAGACCTATTGTAATTACTTTAGTACTACGCAAACACCACCACTGTATTTCCTTCATCACTACAAAAAGCATATAAAAGATCATAGAGGTCAAAAAGGGGAGCTCTTTGTATCATATAAATGTAGGCATATGAGTGGCTAGTTCCCTTAAGGTCAGTATATAATCAAAGTGAAATACGTTCTTCTAACAGATGATTCAGAACAGTTATCTTAGGTTCTCCAATTCATTGTTTCACTGACAATAGAAGAACCCTGTGGAGACTGGACTTTTAATTTAAGCTATAAACTTTCAAATTAACATCAGATAAGACAAATGTCTCATTCTCCTACTTCCAAAGCGAAATAAGAATGTAGTTTTTACCACAGAATCTCACATTACTTTTTTCAATACATTTCAGTTCCAAGGAATAATGAAGACCAGAGCAGCAGTAAAAGAATAATGTACTGGGTTCACTTCACCTCAGAATAAAATAGCCATTCCAGTGGTTCAGTTGTATACATAGGCATAATTTGGAAGGATGAAATCAGATAACTAAATCATAGAATTAGAGAATAATTTAGGTTGAACAGGACCTTTGGTCATCAGCTGGTCACACTTCTATTCAGAGCAGGACCAAGTTAAATCTGGTTGTTCAGCACCACGTCAAACCAAGTTTTGACTACCAAGGTTGAATAGTCAAGCCTCCCTGGCCTACATCTTCCAATGTCTCATCATCCTCATGATGAAAAATATTTCCATATATCTAACCAGAATTTGTTATCCAGTAGTTATTCAGACTTGCTATCCAGTAGAAGCCCCAGGACTTTTTCTGCTGACCTATTTTCTAGTCAGTTGGTCCTCTACCTGTACTCATACACAGGGCTGGTTTGTACCAACAGTAGGAATTTTGCTTTCTCTCACTTCTTTCTTAACAAAATTTGGCCCATTATCTACTTACATGAACTAATATTCAGCTTTCCAAATTATTTTCCCACTTGTCCACTCAGACAAAGATTTCTCTTTTCTCCTGAACAGATGGCGAGTACTTCACTAACTGCTCGTTATAATCTGAAAGTAAACATTGGCTGGGGATCAAACAAGCTCTCAGTATAACCTCTGAGGCATATGGCTGATTGAACCATTATAAAGACAATTAAATACTTCGAATGTTAAATTACGTAAGAAAGAGTGTATTAAGCATGAACAAATACAGCCTGCTTCTCCACCTACAGAGATAATTGTAGCCTACAGAAAGCTCAAGAAATCTGTGCAAACATTCTCCAAGTATTTTTCCCAATATCAGTGTTCAGGGCAGCTCTCAACCAAGAAAATCTGAAAATTATTAATCCTGTATACAACTGTGAGGTTTTTTAGAGCTGTGTATGACCATGAAGTCATTGACAAAGAAAGAAATATTCAAGACCTGTATCTGACGCTGCATAAGCGCTGTTGAGTCTGTGACTGGGAACTTGCAAAAAAACCAATTATGATGCATTGTTATAAAATAACCTAAGTTTCCTTAGAGGAGACATCTGTGCTGAAGGAGTTGTCCTGTCATGTGATATAAATGCCTTTGAGACTAGAAAAAAAATTGTTTAGAGACTTTCTATATGCTTGATCAGAACGCATGAGCTGCCAGGTGTATAGATTGCACAAAATGTATGCACATGATAGAAGACTCAACTGCTTCTCTAGCAGTAGGCATAGCATGTTACAATGGCATTGGCTTGAAGGAGACATTTTGCAACCAGATTACTCATTTTTTGTTGTTCTCTTTCTCTTTAAAAAGGGAAATGTGAGTTAAAGCTTCATTCAACATATTGATGCAGTTCTTGGTTCTCACAGGAAGCTTATATAAATGTTTAAGATGCAATTAATCTTGCTTTATGGTTTTGGCATAATAAGAACAGATGTTCCTAATTGTGTTTTTTTTATCTGAACCTGATTAGATTAAACACTTTACCAAAACAATTAATAAAGTCAACATGCATTATTCTGATACTAAAACTTCAGTGTTTATTCTGTTCCCATTGTTATACTGTACATCTGTATTATTTATTTGCCCTGTTAGAAAATATTCAAGTATTCATGAAGATTCTGCTTCATTTTCCTCCCTCTATTTTGAGAACCACAGTATATTAAAATGAAAGTGTTATTACATCAACTACTTCATATTTATTTTTAGGAAATTGGGTAATAACTATGACTAATATTTTCATTAAAATATGATGCTATATGCACCTTTATATTCATACTTCAAAAATTTCTTAGCTTTTCCTTATATTTACTATGAAATTGATAAAAATTACAAGCATGATAAATAACAATAATAACATTAAACTTTTAGAGAACCATCTGGATTACTTGGTTAGCAGAATGCAGTATAATGTGTAAAATCAGCAGAGCCAAATACCAGATCATATATTTGGGAGTTAAAAGTATACACTTATGGTTAAGACCATAAAATTTTTCCTCTGAAAATAAACCCTACCTCATAGATTTGGATAGACTTCATTCTAAAAGTCAAGGCACTCCATCCCCTATTTGCTTTTCAGCCAGAGACAAATATTGAAGCAGCAGAGAATTCATCTTAATTGAGAGATAACTTCAAAGTGTAAAGATATTTCCAAAACAGAAATGCTGCACTCTCATCTAAGGTAATTATAGTGCAGAGTCACAGTTAATGTTCTACAGAAGTAATTCCATCCTTAGCACTATTTTCACCACCTTTTAGTTTTGAAAAGATCCCTGTCGGGCTGAAATTTCTTATAGTTAGTCTCAGACCAAAGGGTTATTTTAAAGTTTAAATTAAAATTTTAAGTAAATTGAGTAACTAACTAAATGAATTTTTGCACTATGAAAAATGTTCTCATTTCTAGTCTGCTAAAACTGTTGCTACAACTCAGAATAATTTGTTTTACTTCCTACACTGACATGAAGTTGACTGCTGAATAAAGCTTCTCAGCATGGACTCTGACTTCAGCTTAGTTTGTACATGATATGCCAAGACCCCTGTATGCTGTATAATAAATATTAGCCTGGGATAGAAAAGTTGAGAATGTCACTTCTAGTCACTGTTGTCTGAATTATTTGCCTTAAAGTCAAACCAGGTGGCACTTTTTGGGTGAGGGAAGAGAACAAGGGAGAATGTGGGGCTAAAGCAATTAACAGTTCCATGCTAAAGTCAGGAGACATTTAGTATGTCCTTGTGGTGACACTGTGTCTGGCACTGGCTTAAATGAGATGCTCAAGAAAGACGATAGAAAGGAGATGGTCACTAGCTATGTAATAACTACACACGTAATGGTCACACACGTAATGGAGGCTGTCCCACAACTTACATCATCCAAAACGTACACACTTCTCATAACCAATTTTAAGAGGATCTTGCAAGACGAAAATGTGTGTTGATGTGATGCTTCAAAAGGGAACTGGGATTTTAACAAAAAGAATACTCCGTTGCTAAGTTAGAATTCAATCCTATGACTTTTTATTCAGCTTTTCATTTGAATTAAATACTTGCAAAGGTATCCCTTAAATATTATTTCCACAGTTGAGTGAGTAATGGTAGAAATATTTTTGCTTAACCATTATGAATTCATTTTTCTTAGACAGCTTCAGTGTCCTTCCTTACCTCTCACACATGTAGTTGCTAAGCCTGTTCCAAAGAACTTGACATTTTTAGTACAGCCAGGTGAAAAGCGTCTGAGAACAGCTGCAGCCTAACCAGTGCACCTTTTGATTTTGTTTTAACAAAGGTTTTATTCTTATGACATAGTTCTCACCTTTTAGCAGAGCCTTAAGCATGGCTTTCAACCTGGTTTTAGAGCTTGAATGATATTTATTTGGTGTAGAAACATTCTGTGGGCCTCTGGAGCACAGGAGATGTTTTTTCAAGAATTTAGTTCAGCATTTGGAGTACCCTATAGAAATAGCATATTTTTCATGGAATACAATAGCTCTGGAAAAACCATAGGATGAGTCTTAAAGTCTGAATCATGACTTCTCTATAAAACCAACCACACTCGTACCCTTTTGCTTTGTGTGCCAACAGCATTGCCATGGCAGTAACAGAAAATCAGAGAACACTGATTTCATACTCCTTCCAGAAGATCAAATACTTCCTGATAACTGGAGAGAATGTAGATGTTTTACACCTACCCAGGCTCACTGTGTCCCAACACAGATTAAAATCCCACTTCAGGATTAAGTATTTTAGAAGACTTCCTAACATTGTCATTTGCTTCTTTTTACGGGACTGTTTGGCAGCTTACTAAATATAAAGGTTCACCCACTGGTTAATCCAGACCATCATTCTTCAAGCAAGTAACAAGAAGTTTAAAATAGCTCAAGATATCTTTCAGAAAGATGTCCAAACAAAGAGATGAAGAGTCCACCATATCTTGTACAAATTACTCCAATAGTTCATCATTCTTCCTAGAGAAAAAGACACATTAACCTGAATTTGCATGGGTGTCATTACAAGTCATTAGACAATGTTATGTCTCTATCTGATATATAGCTCTCTAGTATCAGAAATCTGGTTCCTGTGAAAGTACTTTCAGATGCTAATCAGACATTTTGAAACATCTCTCTTAAATGGAATACATTGAACTTCCTTAACCAGGTATGCACAGAGACATAGAAACAGATCATGTTTGACACATAGGTCAAAAATGAGATAATTTCTGTGCAGCCAAAAGGCTTGTGAATTAAATTGAAAATAAAATTTAAAAACAAACAAACAAACAAAACCCAGAGCTTTGTTTAACTGGGTCACTTCTTATCTGAATTATCTTTTTTTAAAACAAAGATAGAACTTCAAGTGTAAATAGCAACCAGTGGAGATGGTTTTATTTAAAATCTGTTTTAAGGTGGCTACTTGACTTCAGAGAAGGAGAAGCTACTGCTCCTAAGCATATCAATGGTGTGAAAGCAGCTTACAATCAATGTTACAATAAGAAGGGGCAGGGAGAAGAGCGAGCATTAAGTATGGAATATTGTAAAGCACAGACCTTGGTGAAGGAGGAAATGGAAACAAGATTTTAAATGTAATCAAGAGTCAAAGATATGCAGATCCATAAAGATGAGCACAAGTATTTTGAAATTTTCTGTGAAATATGGAATTATTAACTATGCAGTGGAATAGCTTACCTGTTATATGAGAGATACTCAAACCTAACTTAAAGCAAGAACTCAGATGTCATCAGTAACTCGTATTTCTCATCCCAACACATGTTGAATATTTATTGTAGTCAAGGGGATGTTAAATTTGTAATATTTACTTAGCATGATACACCATTTTTAAAATTCTCTCATTTTATGGAGCCGTGTAAAAACATTCTGCCTTGATTAAAGTAAAAGAGGGTATATTTGTATGTGATCTTTTTAAAGACAGCAGACACACATTTGTCTCAATTGCATGACATTTTTTTATGATTCATTTCCCTGCTAGACATCTATCAGAGACAACTTCACCTGCATCTACTTAATTCACTGGAAATGTAACTTCATCAGTGACTAAAAGTAATAAGAACAGGTTTTGGTATTCTTTCTCACAACAATCTTCAAGAGTGATGGAGATTGTCACTGAAGAGTGTAGCACAGCTCTGGCCTTTGGCAACAAACCTGGAAGATGAGATTGTCAACTCAAATTCATGAACAAACCTTAAAAAAAAAAAAAAAAAAAAAGTGTTGCTTTTGTTATTACTGGTCTGATAGCTCCCACACCTTGGGAAATCAGCTTCACTCACCAGCTGAACCAAAAGTTTTTTGTGACCCATTGAGATGAAGGACAAACTCTTGAAAAACTAGTACTGGCACCCCTTCGCTACAATGTTTGTTCATTCCAAGGTACATACAGTAGAACAGTCATTAAGAGCAGGACTACTCTGCTTTTATTCATACCCATCACACGGAAATTCACATATCTCTAAACCAAAGGTGGATAAGTATATTTATAAACTGCAGCTTTGCATTAGTGAGGATCAGGACCTACAAGTTTACAGAGTGCAAGACAACATTTAGCTTCTGATATGAAAGAAGGGTAATGGGCTTGCTTCATTCCAAGGAATATGCTGACTTTGCTATCTATGAGGTCTTCCAGACTAGGAAGGTGAAGTGAAACAGGCAATCAAAGCATATACATGCAATGAAGAATACTAGAGCTATGAAATGTGAGACTCTCAGCAGTCGACTGCAGAATATCATCATCAGAATATAATCATGACACCCATACAGATTGTATAGCTTTTAAGAAAGCTTGGAATAGTTTACCAAGAGCTCTCTTTTGGATGGCTATAACATAAAGCATCCTCAATTTAAATTAACATTCCCAATTTACATTAATAATATGGCACATCCATAAGTTGCAGTTATAGTGAGGGAGTGAAAGCCCTGCCCCATTTCATGTCAGTGTAAGATTAAAGGTTTTATTGCTTAAAGAAGCTATGAAAATACAAAGGAATTGTTATAATCACATTACATTATAGAAGGCATTAAAATTAGCTGAGTCACAATTCAGTATGTGGATGATTTGATCATCGTAGGAGAATGATAAGAGTGTGGTTGGAAATCTGAAGTAAATGGAAAGAATATAGGGCTTAAAATTAACAATGTTAAAACCAAATAGAAGACAAAAAGTCATTAAAAAAATTAGTACCAAGATATCCAGTGTATGAATATGTCACTCAGTTAAGACATCTGGGAGGATTCATGGTTACTACAGTATATGACATGGCAGAAAATCAAGGTGGGTCAATATGTAGGAATGCTTGATACTTTTCCCTAGAGATAGTTTGCAGCTCTAAATAATGCTAAAAAACCCTTACAGTTATACAAGGTCATTAAAAAGTATGTTATTTTATCCAAATACATACTAACAACAAATAAATTCTGTAAATAAGTACTGATATGAATTTTGAAGCTATTAAGGATGAATATAAAGGAAGAGAAATCACATGAGGTCTACTTCAGGAAATGCAGCGTAATTCTGGTGTCTGCAGTGACGGCTACATGCTTAGTATCTCTTGCAAGTTCCATCTCATGCTGTCCAGGGTTGTAGCCAACCAAGGGGAAAAATGAAGGCTCAGTGTTCAAAAATGTCTAAAAGTTTTGAATGTGAATTATAAACAAATGCAAAATACACCTTCAACAGAAAAGGGGGATACGCCAGGGATTTCTGGTGACTACAGCCAAGGAATGAAGAAGGAAAGCATATAATACTCAACAGGACAGGAGCCTGAAACAATTACAGGTTATTATTTGTACATTTTTAGGACTTCAAGATGTTAAGTGCTCCTCATTAATAACAAAATAAGAACAATCACCTCAGGCAAAATCTTAGGTGGTCTGACAGGCCTCTCATCTTTGTAACTCCACAAATGGCAATTTATCTGTGTCATGTTCAGCACAGTATGACCCGGATACACTCAGAAAAATAGACTGTAACTAACTTACTACTTCTTTTTCCAAATCTGAGTTTTTCTGTTTACTTCAATATGAATTGTGTGTTTATTAAAGTTTTCTGCTAAACGCAACTTGCAGATGCTGATGCAGAAGTGATTAGCACATCACGATCTCTGGCCTTGCAAATATGCTGCAGAAATTTTTGGCTTTCATTCACATAAAAAAGTGCTTATAAGCTATTTCCAATACATGGAGTCCCCAGATGTCAAAGATCAAAGACTCATTAAAATATATTAAATTACAGCTGCAGAATGAGCTATTAGAATGCTATTTGTGCATGCACAGTACTGGAAAATGAAGAACACTTCTTTAATGTATCTTCACTCTGATTTTTATTTAGTGAACTCAGCATTTATAAAGCCAAAGAATTCCACATTATCAAATATCATTAAAGTTCTACCAGGTCTGCCTTAAGGGTAAAAATACACTTGGGGTCACTTACTGTGAAACTAATTTGGGTTTTTTGTAATGAACTTTTATTTGAATTTGCTACCATGAAATAAAAAGCACTGAAAATATCAACAGTGATTCCCAGAACTTCTCTCACAGAAAAGGTTCTTTTCAAACTATGCTTATGCAGCCAAGCCTCATTTGATCATCTGTTAATTTTCTCCTAATTAGCACAAACCATTCATTTCTTATTTATATTATGAGTTATTTTTGCAGAATCAATGTCTTGCTGACCAACATTTCCAGTTGGTGCAAGGTCATATTACTATAAAGGCCATAACAGTATACCTAATATCCGTTTTAAAATTAAATAAAATGCCATTTTTTTCAATCTGACTGAAAAACATTGGATTTCAAAGTGTACATTTAGAAGGAATATATTTGCTGATCTCTTCAGTTCCATTGACCCTCAAAATGAACGTACATGTTGAATTTTAAAGTCCAATACAACTTTTCTTATAAAACTAAAGTTAAAAAATCACAGAACAGTTTAAGTTAACTTCAGCAGTTCTATCAAGTTGCAGTTAGGTTTAGGATGGCTTGATAAAATGAAATAGGTAGGACCCAAGTTTATGGACTGCTATTGGATGTTCATATGAAATGCAATTTGTTTCATGCTGGGTTCTTGCAGTCTCATGCATCATCATCTCTCATAAAGGTGTTGCAGGGCAAATTAGGCTCTCAGTTAAGCTTGAAAGTTTGTAATAGCCCTAGCCAGGATATTTAGACTTTACAATAAATGGGCAACCTTGAGTAGCAGATGAAGCAAGAGATAGAAAAATTATTATGATATACCTGAGTAATCCCATCTTGTGTGGTACCATTAGATGGGTTTGCTCATTTGCAGTGTGAGGTCAGCAAGTAAAAAGCAGCCACCTTCAAGCCAAGTGCTTAATGGAAAAGCCTTGGTTTCCTTCATATCTACTTATGATTCATGCGTATCGGAGGCCTCTCTTTTGCCTGGTCCTCTGAGATTCAGCCACCAGTGCCTTCTGTCCTCCATCTGCACTTTCTGGGCTCTGCCTTTCCACCTAGGTTCTGTCTTTCCATCCTGTCTTATCGCTAGACCTGTTCTCATGTTGTCTGTGGTCCTTATCTTATCCAACAAATTCTTATGGGTATGTTTCTATTCACTTTCAGTGACTTCATCTTATTTACATTATTTACTCATTTTGATGAAATACCAGAGTAGTAAGTTGCTTTCTTCAGAAATCTTGACATCTCTGTGCTTATAAGAGGCAGAGGAAATGGAGACAAAAAGTGATTGTGACTATCAGTAAGTGCCAGAGGCTGCTATAGTTAGCAGTAGCTCTATCTTCCCCTGTAATTTATTATCAGGATCTGTAAGCCAAGTAACAGCACAGTTCCCAGTGCTTCAAGAATGTGGCAGGTCAGCACGGGCTTCCAGCATAAACCAGATTTCCAACTGGAGAAGTAAACTGCATGTTATTCAATTCCCTGCACCGGCATCTTGGTGAACATTAATTAGTATTTTGTATCTGTTATCACAGCTTGTGCACAGTACATGCATTTTCATCCCCACATAACTGTCTTTCCCTATCATTATGATAGCATTTTTTTTTCACTGAGTAACAAAGGCATGTCTCTGTGATAGTGTAACTTGCTTTCTGATTCAAAAAAGCGTTTTAAATGACGCTGTGTCCACACAAAATGCACTCTGGCTCATTCAAAACCTTAGACCAATATCTAAGTTCTTGCTCTCTACAAATACCAGGCCAACAAAGCCTTAACACTTCAGGTTGCAGATGTAAAAAACAGCAAGGTCTCAAGTGCTAATCCTGCTTTGCTCCTGTAAAAATCACTCAGGAAAATAGCTGCTGTCATTCTGTTTCTCACAGACAAACTGTTTGCAAACGACAATCCCCAGATCCCACAGTCCCACCCTCCCTGACCTTCAGCTGCATGGACCAGCACAAGCACTGATTTACAATTCTTATACGTGTTATTCTCCAGATCATTCTTCCCAGTTGGTTGTCCTGATACAGGCAGTTAAGTAAAATCACAGAACTGCAAATAGCACAAATCCACACCAGTTTCAGAGTACTTTTAAAAGGCCTTGTTACATTTAAATATTAATATATCTTATACATTTTTAAAGTGTCAGGCAGGTTTGCCAGTAGTTTGTGGTAGAGACAACAGAAGGAAAGAGACAAGCTTATTAATATTAGCTTATTAATTCCCATTGGGACATGCTAACAAATAAGATAAAATTTTAGTGCAGATTAGTAAAGTCTGATCCCAGAATCCTGTTCCAGAATCTAAAGGTATGTCCATACAGCCAAAAAAGTCTTAAAAAGCCTTGAACCTTCCCCCAGAAGTATCTGAAAGCACTGCTTGCCAATACCTGAGTAGCTATTTTTCATTTGCACTAACTACAGAAAACGTTGAGTGTATTGGCATGCATCAGAAGGACAGAGCACTTTAAACTGCTTGCCACACGCTGGTTGGGCTGACTCATGTTCTTGTAAGGAAGTCTTCCAGTGAAATTAAGTAAGGAAACTTCACATGGAGATACATATATATGAGGTCTTGGTCCTGTGTCCAAAACTCAGTGAGAATAACTTTTATAAATGTTGTAAACCCTTTTACAACATTGAGACAAAGGTGGGGTTTTTTCTTCTTTACTCATATGTTAGGGTCAGAACCATAAAAAGGCATATAGAACTGTTGTACCGGCTAGCTCACAGTAAGCTCAAGTAGCGTAGGAGCTGTGAAACTGCAGGAAGCAGGCTTACCTGAATACAGACAGAGGGAAGACACGCTGTATGTAAAAGTTTATGAGCAAATGACTCCCTGGGCTGGAGCCCACAACAGTTACAGGGTTCGAAACTTAGCCCGTTTCTGAGGCTTGGTTCAATGCTCAAAGTGAATGCAAAGGCTAGCACAAAATCCTCAGGGGTTTTCTATAAGGATTGTTCATTTTGCTTTCCTTCTGTAAGGACGTGTTTATACCTCAAGTATTTTAACAAGCCTGCTGCATAACTGTAAGTCAGCAAACCACAACTCCATTTATTTATTTTTTAGGACTCCAATCAAGCTGGAATTTTCAAACCGACATGGGCAGAGTTTTACCAGCAGGAATCAGAAAATGCAGCGTATCTTCCTGAGAAGATCAAAAGAAGAGTTACCTGAGGGCACTGCATAGCTGGGTTTAAACCTTTGTTGCCTCCATCCATAAGAACATTTTTTTTCCTTCCTCTATGATTTATAGTGGTCTCTTCATGGTCTTCATGGATCATTAAAAAGTGCAATAGCATTTGGTGAATGTTTTGTTATAAAGAAGATTGATATCTAAAATAGTCCAACCATTTTTATGATACATTCTTAGGATCCCAAAATAAACATAGTCTTAGGCACATGGGGTTTTTTAAAAAGGTAATTAAAAAAACCTCAGTCAATCCCAAGTGAAGCAGTAAGTTAAAATTTTACATTATCTTTACTGCAATGATATACCTTAAGAACTAAGCTTAATACTAAAATAAAGTAGAACCACTTATTCTATAAATGTCAAAAATCACTTTCCTCCAGGGTCCATTCTGCATTCCCAGATTTCCAGCAATTATTCCTTTCCTTAAGCCCTTAATCACTTGGACTTAATATTGTAGACCTTGTCTAGTTATATTTAATAGTAATATGCAAGCATTCTATCTACCCTTTGCTCAATACAAAGGAAAAGAAAGAGCAAAATCATGGTGACTACTCTTTTCACAAAGACAGAAAAAAAGACATATTTGCATGTTTACAAGTACAATACCTGTCGTTTTGGAAAGCGTATTGGAACATACCCACATATATGAGGACAGGTGTTGGAGAAATTTAATGGATGAAAGGAAGAAAACTGAACATTATTCACAAAAAATAAAAGCTTCTGAAGGAAAGACATGCAAATGAACAGCATCTGAGCCTCTTTATTAGTGTACTCATTGACTAATATTTAGAAGGTATATTGATGGTAGGACATACAGTATTAGTGCTAATTATTTAGTATGGTGTAAAATTCTTCATCTTCCTGAAAAACTAGACCAATAGCAGTGGTTTTAAAAGCAGAAATGTTCATGGATTATATAAAAAAAAAGTGATTTGAAGAAAATGAGTTCTTTCATCAGACCTCAGCCATTTTAGTATGAGATGCAACTCCAGCTCATGAATCAATCTTGTGAAAATTTGTAGTCTATGATGTTGAATTCTGCACTGGTTCTGAAAAAAAAGAGTCAATAAGAATAGACTGGGAATTAATCATAGTTTATCAGTAAACCCCTTAGTATTCTTAAGAGCTCCTTACTGTTATATGAAGTCTGAAAACCTGCAAACAGGGCTATGTTCCATTTAATTTGTCCTCAGAGTGCCAGGCATATATTTACTAAGTTTGGAAAAATATGGGAAATTCAAGATTGGCTAAGAACCCGACAGAGACTCTGCATCAGAAGAAGCTGCATTTTTTAAATGTTTATTAGTGTCAACCATGACAGAAAAGACAAACGTGTCAAACTATGCTGCCTGTGGTTTTAAATTTTAAAAAAATAATTAAAATTTGACGATAACACTGGCATATGACCCTTGCAAATGTAAGAAAACAAACAATAAAAATTTTATAAAGAAGGCCTACAGAATGTCACACATTTTGAAGAACTCACATAGACTTTGGGTGTATGGATGGGGAGGAAAACCTTGAGGAATACACTGGGCACTGTGGAAACTACTGCTGATGAGCATACCAACGTACCTGAAAATATAAGAAATGAGCTGGCTTTGAGCTTGTAAGAAAGCAGGAAAAGTAATAAATATATCCACAGGGAAATGTGACAGGGTAAATCACTGCTAATGTAAAAGTTTTGCATTTGCAGCTCTTTAAAAACAGGACAGTCAGACAGATCATCAAGTCAGCCCATTCCTGTGCATCAGTGCTTCCTCACTCATGATTCCCTTCAGTCCTAGCGAACCAATATGAGTAAACAGGGCTCTGGCATTTGACTTGGTGTGAATCTTCCCCGGGTTTTAGTGAAGCAAAGAAAGAGAGGGAGGGTTGGGAAGTTCTTCTGTTACCTGAAAACCAACAGGCTTGGGAGAGCAAAGATCATCCATGGCACAGCTAAGGCAATAGGGTAAGTGCGACTGAGCAAAGAGACTGAGACAAAGACGACAAACCTAGGGAAAGCTGGGAAAAGGACATGAGAAAAGCAGGCTGAGGATCCCTACAGGGATAACTGGAGTCAGCTGCTAAAAAAAAAAACAGAGAGAAAAGCAGGGCCATGGGCAAAGCATTGGGTCAGCAAAACAAGATTAGCTGTGGAAAGAATCTGGGGCTGCTGGCAGGAAAAGAGATGAAATCAAGGATGTGGGAAAGGCTTTAGACTAAAGTTGCTAAGCAGTCTTGTACTAAGAAAGCCTGGAGCATGAGAGCAGTAAGGGACTGGAAAAGAAGGACTGAACAAATCTGCCCCTCCTGGATGGAAAAAAAAAAAATGAAGAGTCCATCCTCTCCAGAGCTTATTCTATTCCTAAGCTTGGAGAGAACCCTGAATTCCTGAACTTCCTGTTTCTCTGTGGATATAGTACATTTCTCAGCCTATCCAGTGTGCAGTTTTGTAGCAAAAGACAACCTAGTTCTAAGGACCTGTCCTAGTGTGACAGTAGTTCAGTAGTAATTCAGTAGTTAGTAGTTTATACAGAACCAAGATACTAAAGAGACACTTTGCTGAAAAAATTGGAGTACATAACCTGAATTTTCTCCTCCTTCCCACACTCATGGAACAGACCACAGGAATTATGGTATATCACTTACAGGATCACATATTGTCCTATCTCACTGAATACACGAGTGAAATCAGCAGCTGTTTACTACTTAGCTTCATGCCTGTGGGCTCAACATATTGTTCCACGCAACCCCTGCTCTGAAATCAGTAATTCATTTTTCTTTTCTTTTTTTCTGGAATTATCATCATTATTGCACCTGAGCTTCTCACAAATATTAACCTTTAAAATACCTGTGAGAGCTAATTAGGTGAATATATTGCTGGTTTACAGATTGGAAACTGAGGCTAGGAGAGTCAAAATCATCCACTCATTTCACACTTTTTAACTCACCTTTTGCACAAAATTACAGTTCATATTCGTCACCCTCTTTGGAGGAAACACCATGCACCATTTTATTTTAGAACGAAGCAGATTTGAGAGTACATTCTGTACAATGCATTTTTATCAATTTTTAGGCAGAGTAGAACAAAGTTTTTCAGCCTTTCTCAGTCTTTACATTACATTCAAGTGATGGAGTGTGGAGATTATGTCACAGACATAGCAATGGAAGTTATGGCAAAGCACAAAGTGCCACATTTGGCATGTCAAGATAGACTTGGAAAGCAGGATTTGATTGCTTTATGGGACAGGATAAGGAAGAAAGGAAAGAGGAATAGGCAGCATTTCTGTTTCAGCAGTTTTTAACCTTGTCAGCAGCAAATATGTTTCAGGAGAAGATTTGTACACAACAGAATAATAATCCATTAATTCTCTCTCTCTCTTTCTCCTTCAGTAGGATTTTGAACAGAACAGGAGTCCTGCTCCACAAGTTTTAAAAAAGCATCCCAGCTTCAAGGGAATTGAAGACATACCACAAACAATTCTGCTTCAAGTAAAAAGCAAAACAGTAGGAACCAACAATCCTGCAGAACTTTAAATCAGAGTGAATCTAAATTGAAAAGAAACATTGAAAAAGACTGAGGCAGACTTCCACTGGTTTCAAGAAGCTTTGGATTTAGATCTTTAAATACTAGACAATCCAAACTGAATGAAATAAGTAAAAATTAAGGAACTAGATTCTCAATTTAGAAAGCAAACCTGTGATCATTCTAACTTTGAGCTTAGGCTGAATTATTTTTCACAATGCACACAATATGATTTTATCTGAGTATCTAGTACATTTTGTCACTGTCTAGACTGAGAGTATAATTATTGATTACCTTGCCAGAAACATCAAGCTAACGAAAATTAAAATTCTCATATACCAAACCCATCCAAATTAACCTGTTCAATGAGACCCAACATCGAGATCATGGTCTGCAAAAGACAGAAACTTCCCTTTGAAGTGTCATAAACCAAATAGTTGCACAGCATACCTCCTGTGCTCTTTCTGAGGCAGAAGTCAAAGGCCAATACTAAAAAACAACAGACATCTCTTGAATTCACTAGAGGTAGGAATAAGCTCTTAAAAAGTGATGCTGTATCCTTTGAGGCAAAAGGGTTATTAACTAGAGAGGATGGCTCCTCTTTTTGTAAATAAGATTAAAGTGTTTCTCTCCAGGGTTCCAAATAAAGTGTCAAATTATTATTTCTTTGAAATATTTCTCTTTGGTAATCAACTCACTATAAAAAACTAAACTATCAAAGAAAAATTACTATTAATTTATTTGGGGCTGCAGAGAGCTACAGAGAACATGTAGAAAGTACATCACTGTTTCCCCTTCCTATGCAAGTATCACTGAATCCAACAACAGGACTGTTGTTAGACACAATCAGAAATACAGTCCAAGATGTTTAATTCAGAGAGGAACCAAAGAAATATTTGCAGATACGCTGTGACAAAAAAAAAAAAACCAAAGCAACCCCACAGTCATAGGGCAAAATGAAATAAAACACAAAATAAACCATCACAGGAAAGTAGTTTGAAGCCCAAGCAACAGATTTTTTTCTTATAGCCAAAAGAATTGGGGTATTGTGTGCCAGGAATGCACTCTTTCCCTCTTTTCTCTTTTTTGACTCCGCATCCAGCTACTGGTTCAAGTATCATACAAATTTCAACCAAAGCACCTCTCTGTTAAGATTATCAATATTGCATATGGACTATATTTACACCACCCATAATCTTGCTTATTAACATGATATCGCAGCTTTTTTTATCAAAGTCACATTTATGCCTCATTGAATATTCTTAACTACTGCCAAATACCAAAAGACAATGCAGAAGACCACACGGGCAGGAACCATCAATGCTCACGATCTCTTAAAAGCTTTACAGCCGCACACTTTCCATACATCCACCTTCACTGCATAAGCAAGTAACAAAAAGTTATGAATTGGCTTAAAAGGAAAAATGTCTCTTCACAATTATCATTTAATTATTGTGCAGGTATTATGAGTAACCACTTTATAGTCTGTATAGCTGTACATACAGGCATTTGTGGTGACCAAATGCTTTTCAGTATCAGTAACTGTTTCTGTATGTGATTACATTTTAAGAGATAACAGTGTAGAATGAAGACATAAAAATATAATGAAATCTAGGTTAGGAAGCATGTCTGATGTTTGATATTATCATTAAGGCCTTTTAGCTCTTTAATTGTTAAAGTTAAAAAGCAAAAAATAAACTTCTCTATTTCCTTTCCTCAGTTAAAAAAATCTTCAAAACTGGTTTGCTCATAGCATCAGAGGCACATCTAAATATTTCAGGCATTTGGCAAATAAGAAATGTGAGTCAATCTAAATTTTGCATTATAGTCAGTTGTTTAATCATGGCTAGGGAAAGAGTATGAAAATTAGAATGATACATCCATATCTGTCACTATTTACGAGAAATGGTGTTACTACTTGGCAACTTGAACTTATATCAAGTATTATCCAAAAAAAGTCAGTTCTAAGAGATGGAGATTTTTAAAAGCAATATCTGTTGCCTATATGTAAGTACATTTCATCAGACCTGTAATTAATAAATATAAACTGATATACAATTACCCATTCAGGTTGACTGAAATATCATAAGTAACAGTTATAAAGGAAGATTAATGAAGGGAGTATAAATGTTTATCCCCATTGTTTACACACCACAGACACTTTGCATTCAAATATATGTACCTAGTGTCAGATATGGACACAACACATTTACAAGGGGATGCAATGACCATTTGCATAACAAAATTGTGAATATATTGAACTCTATGGAAGTCAAGAGCAAATATGTCACCAGGTCAAAGGAATTTGTCCCTCTGATGAATAGTACCATACTCTGATGTTAGCAATTAATTTCTAAGCAACTAAACGCTTAACTAAAAGCTGTAGAATAGATCAAGAAAAAATAATTTGGAAAATAGGGCAGGAAATCAGTACTCTGCCAGTGATATGAAAAAGTAGACAAGTATAGTTCTCCTGATCATTAACCTTTCCGTTTTCTTGGGCTTGTATTTCATAAAAGCAGTACATACACGTTTCAAAAAGAAACGTCGTCAAATTCTGAAAGCATATATTGGTTATGCCTGTATACTATTGAAGAAAACATCTGTTATGTGTATGTAGAGGGTCACACATGCACACTAATCAAGCTGTTTTCTGTAGTACTACATGTTTGGGAGTTTTCCATTTCAGTGCTACCAGTTACCCACAGCAACACAATGAAAGGCCTCCTATTTAAATGCAAGCAGCAGACTAAGTTTCTTCCCATATTACAGGTAAATTGATCCATTAAAAACTTGAGGAAGGCCTTCCCTGGGTTTTATACTAAGGCCATCAAAAAATAAGTGCAAAGCCTCAAAGAAGTGTCTGTTCCTTCTTTTCATACATATACTCCTGATTCTAAATACTATCTTTTTATATGAGGTTTTGATTTTGAGTCACTGCATTGTCATTGATGTTATTTTGTTTGACTGCTAAGGAGATGGTCTGTGCTAAAGTTCAGCCACCTTTAACTCCAGAATCTTCACTTGGGATTGCCACTGACCAAGTCCCTACACTTCAGATGTTATTCAGTAGAATTGCTAGGCATTAGTTAAGGCAACAGTTGAGAATCCTGCCTGGCAGCTGCTTGTTTTCATAATGCCAGAAGAAATACCCAGTTTGTCACTGGATCTAAAATGAAGAAAATTTGATTTTGCTCTTGAGCTTAAACAGTTCTAAAAAAAAAAAAAAAAAAAAAAATAGTTAAAATCTCTAGGCAACATTACCCTTTCTGTAGAGCCTTGCATACTTACAGCAGAGCAAATGAGTGTTCATTTCTGAATGCTCTCTCCAGAAGACTGCCACCAACAGGGAGGGGGTTTAGAGTGGCAGGTCAAGTGAGTGGATAAAGAAATACCCAGAGAAGCTTCCTGGCTGTAGAAAATGTCAAAATACGTACATACATACCCTTACAGCATAACAGTAAACATAAGGGTAAACACCAGTTTCTAAAAGGATATTCAGAAGCTGGAAAAGAAGTCAATGGGGAATGTAGCTGAATCTGGAGTCCATTAAAATGACTATTAAAATAAATTCCTGTAACGTTTCAATCACTTCAATATATATCTCTTCAAGACTCCATTAAATACATGGTGAGAAAATTTTGAAATTTAATCTTAGCACTGGCTAAACATTCTTCATCTCCATTTTAAAAGTAACCAGAGAAGTACAAAATGAAAAGGGGATTAAATTGTTCAAAGGCACTTAGGTCCAGACCTGTGAACATTTGGGAACTCTAATGGCACAGAAAAATGACAGGTGCCCCTGAAATCAGTGGGAGAATAGTCTACTGCCTATATTTCAGTTTGGAATCACAAGGATTTGTCAAACAGAATGCAGGATCTCAATTTTATACATCTCATCCGAGTTACACACAGTGCCTGTATCAGCACATTGCCTCTGTACACCATTATTTATTATTAATTAAGTACTGACATGTGTGCCATGTCATTAACCAGATTCAGGCACCATGTCAACACGCAGGGAGACTGATTCAATATTGATTCAGCTGGACACATTTTCATATACCGAATCACCAAAGATACATTTGCTTGGAAAAGACTAATGACTGATGGAGAGAACTGCTAGTAAAAAGAGAAGACATGAGCTGTTAATGCAGTTGGTCATTCATTCTTCTGGAAATGCTGTAGGAAAACTAAAAGAAATATAAGAAAAAACAAACCAGAAAATAAAAAAAAACCAAAAATGAAATTAAATAAATGTGATTAAAATTATATTTTTTTTTACTGAAATTGGAAAACAATGTGATGTTTTTCTTCCACCAAAAGTAGTGTCTTACTATCCTTATGGTGCTATCCATTTCATATACATCATGGCAGTGCCATTACAATGATTTGTACAGAAAGAGATAAATATATTGCCAGAACTCTCATTTTTGTACTCTAGAATGTGTCACTCCTTAAATTATATTTCTCTATACCAATTTACAAAATTAATATGGAGTCCATTATATAAGTATAAAAACTCTGAGGTCACATCACTTATAATGCAGCCAAGATTTAGCTTATAATTCTTGAAGCATCACTATGCCACCAGGTAGTCATTAAAGATTTTGGTTTTTTTTTAAAATCATACCTGTGTTCAAATAATTTTGTTGTTACATTATTTCTAGTGGTATTGCTGTTTTCTCAGTGGCCAGGATCTCTTATTTGAAGACATAAGTGTCACAAGTCCTCCAGCTGAAGCAGTTGTTAATGTTCTTTCTCTCACAGCTTTTAGAGTTCAAAATAGTACTATTTTCTTTACACGTACCTTCCTGTTTCTGTTTTAAAAGAAAAGATGCCTGCCTATCTGAAAAAGATGAATAGTCTGTGGCTTTTTTCTTGTGCAGGGTACTTGGCCCTCACTTTTTCCTTACCTTTACTTTCCGCCATCACCTCTAATGAATTTCCCTGAACTAAACAAGAGCTCAGTTCCTCTGTGAGGGACTCCTAGATTTCCAATAAACTCATGCCTGTTCACCTCTGCACTGAACTCCACTCATTATGATTGCCTCTTATCTGCTGCCAGACCCTCTTCCATCACAGTTCCTTCCTGCTTCTGGCCACAACTTCTGGTGTGATCAGACTCCTCCTGCCCCTTTTATGATATCCTTATTAAAAAATCACTCAAATAATGGCAGAAGTCATGCTGAAAATGGAAGATGAAAAAGTATCTGATAGCTAGAAGCAAGGTCAGCAAGAATTGCTTCTCTAATGTTTTAATTGGGTCCTCCCCTAGCAGACAGAAGTACTCAGTCCTTATCAACAAAACTACCAACAGAACTCTATTAAAAGGTTTTCTTGTATTTATCTGGGAAATATTTTAGCTCTATGAATTACATTTCTAGCTCCTCAATCTACACCCTATGTCTCTTACAGTAAAACACAGTACATTGAAAACACTAGCACTGAAGTTAGCTGTCAAGTCCATTTTTGGATGAAGTCAGGTTTTTCCCCCTGTTCCTTAGTTATAATTGTGTCTTAGGTACTGGTTTTTAAAAGTTATTCCAAGACATAGCATACAAGTGCAAGCACTTGAATAAGCTGTAAAGAAGTATAGATTCATAAATTCCTATAACTTCTTCTAAAGGTAAAATCTGGTCTAATGCAGACACTCTATGTACCCTGCAGGGCTTCAGAGTGAGGTTTGAATGTCATGCACTGTTGATGATTTCCATGCACATTTCATGTCACTTCTTTTAAGCACATTATACAACTATGTGTTCTTCTATAATCACATAATAATCTATATGTTAGGTTGGTTTGAGTATAAAAATGACTTTTGTCATTTAAATGATTGTATAATTCCAAAAAAAGATTCTGGTTGGGAATTATCCCATGCATCTTTCACATAAAGGGAATATTTATTCCTCTGATTTTATACCCTGAACAATGGAGAATGTGAAATCCACTATCATTTTTTTGCAATGTGTTTTCTTTAGTCTGCTATATTAAGCCACAACCACATGATGTATAAACAAAAAATAAATGCAGTTATTGGAACATGAAAATAAAGTAACAGCCTAAACCGTAAATGTTCTTTTGCACTTACAGTATAGAAGTCATGCAAACTACACAAGCACACAGCAGCTAAAGAGCTATAAAAGAGAAGCCACTAAAAAATTTACTTCAAACTTTGGCCCATTTCTTGTCTCAGCCACATGGACCCTAGTTTTCCACAGAAGATGGAGTCAGCTAATTAAATCATTGTCTGGTGCAATACTGCTATATTGCTATTATCTGTTGTTCTTTGAGGATAACTTGACTACTATAAAGGTATAGGCAGGATTAGTTCCTATTTTGTCTGAAACTACTTGTACTTAACTCAGCAGGCAGGCTGAACAGAAGACTTTGATTTTGTTTGTCTTTTGTAGCTTTTAAGACTGATGGAAAAAAGCTATGGGGCACTGAGTGCTACAGTTGCTATTTTTAGAGAACTACCAGCTTGATAGATCCGTTCTTTCTTAAGGCTTTGCTGTTGCTGTTGTTGCATTCTTCTGCTCTGTCTGAATTGTTGCAAGTTTGGTCTTAACGCACTTTTTAAAATTCAGAACTTAGCTGAAGGTTATTTTCATATCACATCACTGAAGCTCTGCATCACTTTTTGTCTATTCGGAAGGTTCTGAAATCTTCCTTGGTATCACTGGGTAAATCCCACTTTAGCATTTCAGATTCCAAGAACAGACTTCCTCAACAGCTCCTACAATTATTTTAGTTTCAGCTGAAAAGAAATACTACAAATGGTAACATTTTGTCCTTAAATGAGCCTGTGATGAATATCACTTATTGCAGGCGGATGCTCCCAAAGTGAAAATTGCAGAGCTTAGATCAAACCTGAAGGGGATGCTAAAGGGCAGTACCAGCTTCTTTTGGCATTTTTTTCAGGGTACTGCCAAATCCAGCATTAAGATTCCAGTGCAGTGTTTTGATTAAAGCAGAATGTGTGTTTAGGAGCATGCTTTTTTTTGCATTCTTTCTAGTCCTTTCAGCCTCAAGTACAGGCACTACGACTGTGCGGAGACACTGACTACAGCCATTACAAAGAGGTATTACTGTCACTTTGTTGTTTGTCTGCCAGTGCTCTAGCAACCATTACAGTCATCATGAATTTGTTCTGACCACATGTTCTGCCGCAAGAAAAACTACTGCTTCATTTCCTTTCACCTGAGAAATAACTATATTCTATTTCTAGTCTCCTTCCTTTTTCTCTCCTTATCTTATTTTTTTTAATAGATGCAAGTTAGTATAGCTTTGTATTGCTTGGTATTTAAGGGAGATGAAAGACTGCCCAAAAAACAGCACTTCCCTTCCAAAGATGTAATCATCTCCACCACTAGTGTTGTCTTTCTTTTTTTGCTCACTCTCTCCTCATAAAATCAACTTTGTTCCCCACAGATGTATTTAACTCCCAAATATCTCCCAAAACTCGCAAAAACCAACAAAACGTGCACTGCAAAGGTTTCCCAGTTTCCATAACACAACACTCTCAGAGGAATACAGCATGAAGCAGTGAATGATCTTTTGCTGTTTGGAACAAAAATGAAAACCTTACAGTTATCCACAAGTAGTGATTTTGCCCCAGTGTTTTTCCATGACTTCAGATTTTTAGAAGGTGAAAATCTTTAGTCAAGGCTAAATTTTGGTATCTCTCTTAAGATTCACCACCATCACACTGATTTTGAATGGGCTTTTCAGAAATGACAACTTTCAAACTGGCTGAGCAAATCAGCTCCATATGAATACTGCATTGCCTGCAGACCATTTTGAACAATTAAGTGACGGGACTAGATTCAGCTAAAAATTAAAGCTTGTGGAAGAAAGAACTTTTATGGCAGCTGCCACTGAACTCTTCACTATGTTGACTCTCTCCAAAAGCGAAAGATACTGAAAGGAGGCTGTTGACTCAGTCTTTAAACTGTTTGACTTTTCTGTGCAAGGACTATGCTTTTCATGCAGCCGCTAATTCTGTACAGAAGAGAACAAGAACTGTATGTTTCGCTCAGATCAACAGAAGTCAGTCTTCTTCTTGCACACACTGAATTGTTAAACGCAAAGCATCAGTGATCTGACCGCTACTTTAAACAGAGATTTCAGAAACAGGACTACAGACTTCAGCATTTCTTAAGGAGAAAAATAACTTAAAAGTGCTTTGGGGAAAACGAAAACCTTCGGAAGATAGAGCAAGGGTTCCCCCTAATGGAGAAAATGCAGACTTTCCACAGACTCCTGTTTTGGCTTTAGAGGCAAGCCAGTGTGATGACAGGGAATGTTAGTGATATTTTTAATGTATGATGAGTAGTTGTGGTCTTACTAGTATTGTTAAGGGCTGCTGGAAATAGGAATTACTAAACTCGAAGGGAAGTGACTACAGAAAAATTATAAAGCAGAAAAAATGTAGAATGTTTTAGATGTCACAAAGACAGACAGAAAAATCAAAAGCTGTGTTGTTTAAATTAAGAATAGCCTATGGCAAAGCATTAGACCTGCTCTCTTGGCCTCATATTACTTATTATTACAGTCAGTGGAGAACTTGGTAAAGACCTACCGGAGATGACTTTGGATTTCATAACCTGGCACTGAGCAAGGTGAGTACTAGCTCATACTAGCTTGTTCTGCTGTGCAGGTCGGTCAGTTTGCTACCATCATTCTGTTATCCCATAAGACAGTTCTAACTAGCAAACTAGAATCCAGATAAGATCTTCAGAGTTTAAATTGTATATGTTACCAAATATGAACACTCCTCATTTTTGTGCTTCAGTTTCGTATTCTGTTTACATGTGGCTGTTTTTTAAACTCTCTTCTTAATAACATTATTGAAAATTCATAGCCGAACCACTGATTGCTTTGGAGTAAAGAACAATTTACACTTCATGGTGACAAGCTGTTTGCTAACGTACTTACATAAAATATCTCGTCGATTCTATATGAAAGGTTTTAACTACGTAGACTTTCTTGGAAACAATTATACCTAGAGAACAATTCCCATTAGTAGTATCAGGTTATCCTGTGTCACTGTGTAAGGTCAAGTTCAGATGAGAATGATAAAAGAACTGCATCTGTCAGGGTTTTCAGAGTATGACCAGAATAAAAGTTTTTCAGACTTACTTCCCTAAATGAAACTGCAAATTTTAGACACTGTTCATCTTGGTCTATCACCTAACACAATCACAGTCCATTAAGACAGCACAAACATTTTTATGAAGAAAAATATAGTCCCAGAAACAAAAAAACTCTTATTACTTCAGTCAGTAAGGCATCATTTATTTTTTTGTGGAAATGGCATTTACTAACCATAGCTAAGTTTTTCTCTATCATTTGTGTCTGTATAGAAAAAAAAGGGTGTTTTAATTAAAAACAGCTACTTGAAGGGATTTTTTTTCTTCCCATGAATGAAAAACTTGATTCCTTCAAGTAAAAGAGTAAGGGCAATGGGAAGCCAGCTGATATAATGGCCACATGAGACCCTGTGTGATTCACACTTTGTTCAAAAGCATGCAAAAACAATAAAAAAAGCTAAGTTTTACTGACCTAAACTTAAAAGCTATGGATTTAATATCCAGTTACACTGAAAATAACAAGCTTACTCCTTAAAATCTGACAACTTGACTCACAGATTTGCCATTTTTTCCCTAGCCATTCTTTTTATTTTAAAATATAAAATAAATGTAAGAAAAATTTTCCAAGGTTCTCATGCTTTGCAGGAACATGCTACTCAAGGCGCATCCTTGCCCAGAATGTTAAAGACATTTCAAAGGAGTACATATAAACCAGGGAAACTCTTAAGCCTATACAGCTATAGAAGGACCTGTTTAGTCAGAGATGCTAAGAGTCTTAGGAGAGACAAATTTATTTGCCTTGTTCCCCAAATATTTGTCCTTGATGCCAAGCCTGGGAGGCAACAACAGCTATCGAATGCCCCTAACAGTTCCTTATTAACTTCTACTGAAGAAAATTATACTTTGACTTTGCTTCTTCACCGATCAGTGACAGGGATTGATGCAAGCTGCAAAGCCAAGCAGATGTAGTTGCAGTAATGGCCACTCAGACAAATCACAGTCTGATGGACTCCACAGATTTACATTTCACATGCAAAAGTCAAACAATGCCTGCAGGCAGGTATATGGAAGTATATAAATACAGCTTCAAGGAAAAGATAATTCAGTATGAGACAGGCTGATTTTAAAATCTTTATCTCAAGTACACCTGTAATCTGAAGAATGTTTACTTTTGGATTCTGATTCATGGCATGGACAGTTATGATATTATTTTCTTCACAGATTTTTATGGAAGGAACATCATCCTCTGCTGTTTCCTCTCACTGCAGAAAGTAATAATCCGAGAAACTGTATGTAAAGTGGGGAATCTATAAAACCATCAGAAACAAATTTCTGTAGTCCATGAAATTTCTGAATAGCAGGGCAGGTGGAGGAAGATAAAAATGAACTATCTTTGTCAGCTTATGATTATTGCATTGGTTCATGGTTATAAAGTTTTTTCTGAAAGAATACTGACTAACTAATCAAAAGTATAAAGAAGAAATCATACTAAATATCTATGAAAAAACAAAACAGCATTAAAGACATACAGGAAAAAACAGAGGAAAATCAGAGCAATTATTATGCTATATTGTTTTGCTCTGACATCAAAAAACCTGCTTAATAAATGTAATGGTTCACCAAAGCAGAGAAGATCATAACATTCACATTTGTATTCTCATTTAGCCTTGTTATTTTGCAGATAAAAAGGGTTGAAAGATTAGAATACTGGAAAGTCAGCTTTCTCTGTAAATGTGAATTCATCATCCAGTATTATGCTTATGGATTATTATTCAATTGCATGATTCAAGGCTAAAGTTGACATCAGTTTTCATTTTCACATCCTATGTAATTTTGTCCTGGAAAACTAATTTACCTGAAATTGACTCATTTGATCTGAGGCAAAACAATAGAGATGAGACCCCTCTATTGGCCTTTGGAGTCCATTCTCGCAGCACAAGGTTGTAGAGACATCCTACCTGATATGGCGAGGTGGCCAGGAAGTTTGCCTTTGTAGCAGTTGATGCTCAAACTCCTAGGTCTTCCATATTAGTCCTCCTCTGATAGTCTCACCTCTTAATCTTTGAGGTGCCTTCTTATCCTTTTAAATCACCGTGATCTGTGGCCTTTGGTACTTTCTCATTCTCTCCAGGCTGTCTGTTCTCGGTGAGTCAGTTCCAGAACCGACCCAGAGATAACTGCTCACTTTGTGCTTGCTCTTCAGCCATCTTAACTGCAATGTTGTCACATTATTTACCTTATGGCCTGCTAAAAGTTAAATCAGCAATTTGCTAAATATGCTTATACTAAATCCATGTAACCACAAGGCAGTAATTAAACTGCTGATTTAGCAATTCAACTAGTCCCTGTCTTGCCACTAGAAATGCTAAACATATCCGTGTGAGGTTGGCAGTTCAGGCAATTTGTCTCAGCTCAAGAGTCCCTTTCCCTTAGCACTAATCCACGACCCTCTGCTACCTTCAGATTTTCTCATACAAATGCATGTTTGCAGATACTGAGAACCTGAACAGGAGTCTATCTGAGCGTGGCCCATTTGAAGTGCCTTCTTACTTTTTGTTTCTGTTTTTGTTTTTGAATCATATTTCATAAAAACACAAACGTAGAAGCCAAACTCCTGAAGACAGTCAACTTTGCATTGAAGAGGGTGAAATGTTTATAACCCATAGATCCATTATTTTATACAAAACGACATGCAGTCATTTTAATTCTTCTCAATCTGAACACAGAAGAAATGGGCAGCTGGCAGAAAGAGCAGGAGCACTGGCTGCAAGATCTGCAGGAGGAACAACAGCAACAAAAAGTAACAGAACAGAAGGAGCAAACGGGGTGAGAAAGGATTGTGAATTCTGGGAGAAGAGGAGGGTGAGTATGCATAGATAAGGTTCCTAAAAGGCCACTTAGGAGTGTATCTGAGGAATACTGAGGACAACAGGTCAATTCAAGACAGCCTGTAAATAACCAGAAAGTCATTTTCTATAGTGTGTTTGAAGAAAAACAAGAGTCTTAAATTCAGAATATTACGGAACTGTTTTGTTTGGAAGATTCTTTAAAAGAATTAAAAAGGACAAAAGTGAGTGAGTCAGAAGGCAAGAAATGTTTTAAATCATGTTGGCCATCACCATGTTTCAAAATACTGTTTCTATAATTAGGATTATTTTATAATGTTTCCAGAATCACATCAGAACCTTAGCTTTCCTGTAAGTCTGTATTTCTCCTGCTTGCAGGAAAATGGAATGAAGGCGCAAACTATGCAAGTTCAAAATAGTCAAAATATGCTTGCTTGCTTACTATAATTAATAACTGAGTTGTTACACAAGGCAATTTCTTGAGATGTTTTAATACATCAGATAGTACTACAGGCTATCAGTTCTGAAGTAGACCTTCCTGCCAGAATAGCTGCATCAGCTGATTTTCTTGAACGATTCCATCTGTGTTTTTCCATCTGTACAAGCCTGCCGTATGTTTCCCCTCCTGCTCGCTTTGGCCTCACATTCCACTGCGGCACTTGAATCTAATGAACAGCTTCAGAAGGTTTAAATTGCCAATATAACCAGTTGCTTAAAGCTCCACCATTGCCTTTACTTACGCTCTGGAGTACATTATTAATATATCAACATCAGCAACCAGTTCATTAGGCTTTACTTAGCTAATGAACAATTATTTATTATTTATCTTCTTTTATCTACTCTCTACATCTTTACTGAAATTGCCTAAAATTTTTTATGCATTCCAAGAACTGCTTTTTCATAGCTTTAAAAAGGCCAAGCACTAAGGGAACAAAAAATACTAAAGCCAAATATACATTTTAATATTCATCTTGGTTTAAAGGCAGAATTGATTTTTCATGTTTGTTATTCTACAAGCAAGCTTACAATTTAAATTGCAACAATGATATATCCATCATCTCCCCCTACTGACTCCCAGTTCCGAGAATATCTGTCATACCTTCCAATGCAGTAAAAACACCTAAGATGTGGAAGTGACAGAATTTAAATGTAAAGCCAGTGAAGGAGGTTTGGGTGTCTCACTCCAGGGCTAGATTTAAAGTTCCTTTCTGGAACTCGAAGGTTTCCACACCTTCTTGCAGCGGCCTGTTCTCTCGTTGTACTTTCTAAGCCATTGCACCCTTTTTACTCCCCAATGAAATCCCTTGTAATCCTTCTTTGTCTTCCTAGGAAAATGTTCTTTTCACCATGAAACTGAAGTCTGTTCCTTGCTGAGTGAATATCAACTGGACTCAACTGGAGCTAAGCATCAGCCAGTCTAGCATTCATGAACACTAAAGTAAAAGAGGTAAGCTTAATGGCAGCCTTGTTTCTGAAGGTTTGATAAAGGATGTCATTATATCATTTGCTTAACACCTTCTCCTTCATTCTCTGCATTCCTCAAATTTTAAATACAAAAAAAAATTACTTTAAAGACGAGAAAAATCTGACCAGACTGACAAAGCAGCGACAGACTCACCTTATGTTTTGTGCCCCCTTTGGAAACAAGGATTTTGTTTCATCTGGCAATCTGTATTTCGGTCTGTAGAGGGAGTCTTTTATTCAGTGGAGCCACATTCATTTACTCTCAAGCCTGATGTCCGGGGATAATTGATTCAAAGGTCAAGGCCAGCAAACCAAAAAAGGATATCAAGCAGAATGTTTTCTCTTTCTTTTTATTCAGGAGGGATGGAGAACTAAGATCTTTTGCCATCTAATTGTCACTAATGTTTTCTTCCAAAAAGAACAAAAATGTTAATCCACTCTTATCTTTCCTCAATCTCAGCATTGGTTTGCAAAGGCCTTGAATGTTTTCAACAAGCAGTAGTAAAGATTTGGCTGCAGAAGACAGGATTTTTTTTTTTTTTTCAGGACATGAAACAGTGCGTCTTGCAAATAATGGCTATTTCCCCCCAACTCTTTGCACTGTTGCCTCCATCTATGTACTGTTGCCATTAGTATTGAGAGAGCCATTGTTCATTGTAAGAAAATATAAAAGAACATCATTATAAGTTCAGATTTCTACAGTGGCTTTCTGGAGGGGTTTTGATCAATGCAGAAGGGGTGCCTGAAACGAGAAACATTTTCCAAGAGAATGTATTACACAGAAAAAGAATGCCCTGACACTGAAAGAAACTGGGAAAAAAACCATACCTACCAGTAGGCTAGACAAAGGGCACAGGTCGAGGCCTTTTCTTTGAAAGCAATGATTAATGTGAGGTCCTGTTACCTGCTATAATCATCGTTTTGTTCCGAGTGAAAGGTTTTCTACATTCCTAATTTGTCTTAGGGATGGTAAAAGAGAAAAAACTGTCTACCTCGGTCCAAGGGTGAGACAGTTTCATTTTGCATTCAGTACAAAGTGATGGATACAAAGGATGCAGGTTGTCATACAAATGCTAACTGAGTGATTCCCTGGAACAGCAGCCCCTGCAGCTCACATCACTCAACTATTTATCTTGATGAGGAGGGGCATTTATATTGCTTCTTAAATAAAATGTTACTGTGGTAAAGTTAGCAAGAACTGTTAAATTCTGACAGAGAAAATTCTCCATTTATATGCACATGCGTACTCTTGTATTAAGGAAAGACTAGATGTTTACACAAATTAAGTCTTTGTACTTGATTTTTCACTGTGAAATGTAAAACATGCAGGCAATTCCTGCTTTCTTAAAACTGGTAATCTAGGTATATACGGGTCCTGATTCTGTTTTCACTGAAGCCCGTAAGAGATGTCCAGTTGATTAAAATGGGATGTACACAGACATTTGGGGCGGGAAGAGGAGTTCAGCACCTTTTTCTAATGATAGAATAGCAAAAGGGAGCCCAGGACAGACAGACTGCTAAGACTCAGTTAAGTGCCTAAACTAATGCAGGTTAAGTGCCTAAACTAATGCAGGTTAAGTGCCTAAACTAATGCAGGTTAAGAGTCACAGGATATAGAAAGTAAATAACAGCAAAAGGCTCCAATAGCTACAGTTGTAGACAGAGTAAAATCAATACTCAGATTTTGCCCATTCCAACAGCAAAAAGGAACAGTTTAACTACTTCTAATATAAGGTGTCACTCACACTAGGGATGTGTCCTGTCTAGGGTAGGAAACTTTGGAGCTAACACCACCAACAACATAATGACTTTCCCTATAATCAGCAGACATTTTGCCCCAAACAGTTTGGTTCCATGAAGGTGTGATGTCCCATGTCACACAACCTCTTTGTTTCTGAGAAGTCTGCCCAAAAAATTGGAGCCCTGCTTTTTCTATTCTGCCAGAATATTCTGTCAACTAGCTAAATGCTGGAACTCCGAGACCATGTGGAGCAATTGACTTCTGTGCTGTAGTAAAGCATGGAAATTGTATTACTCACAAAGCATGTACACCATCTGCCACCTGATGTAAGCATACAACAAACCCATTGATTTTCTGAAAAGTTATTTTAGTTTAACACTACAGGAAGAGTCAAGAAGGAATACTGTCTCGGATACAGTTCACAGGTTGCGAGACCATTCGTCCCTGAAACTGGTATTGCCAGGGCTGAAGGGAAAATGTGAAAGTCCCTTCACAAATCCTTGGCAGATGACAGTGAAAGAAAGAAACTTCCATCTCCACCCTTACTTCTCCTAGCAAATGCTATGAATATCATTATTAATTGGAAAGGTATATAACATTTTGACTGTGAACTAGCAACCTAGGCAGAACTCAAGAGAATTAGGAGACTTGAAACAAATAAATACAGTCTAGTATGTTTTGCCTTTTAGAGTCAACTTCACCTGCCCTCCTCGAGCAGCTGCCCTCCTCCTTCACCTGCCCTCCTCCTCCTTCTAGTCATTGTGCATTTCTGATGGTGAGCAGTACTGATCAAATAAAAAAAACAAGCTCTGTAATTTATAGCAATGGTAAAAATCAAAACTCCCAAAGGCCAAACCCTCAACAAGCACCTCCAGTACCAAGTGCAATGCAAATTGTATGCTAAAGATAGACCCTGTTCTTCACCTTACATCTCAAGTTACTGGTTAAGATAAGATTACTAACCATTTATTGATCTGATAAATCAGGTGAAGTATTGTTGATGTTTTATGCAATATTTCAACTTTTCTCTATTGCCCTTTTAAACTAAGATATAAAGCGTGGGCAGCCATTCTTGAGTATGAAATGAGCTTTTAAGCTAAAATGGCATTTTCAAAATGTTAGGCATTGCCTTATACAACTCAATGCTTGGCCACCATTTGGTGCTTTGGACATTCCCCAAACAATTTATGATAAACAGTGACATATAGTAAAGATTAAATAATATTTGCCATTTTAAGTCCCTTAAACATTTGAGCAAATGCCACCTGTGCCTGCCTCAGGATGGGTACTTTTGTAAAACTTCAGCTATATCAGTTAAAGCCATCCAACCACGGCAACATAACAATGCTTTCTTTCCTTCTCTTTCTCTCTCTCCACATACACAGGTGTATATAAAGACCTTTACATGTCTTTCTCCATGCTTAAAAATATCACATATGACATATTGTTTGGATATTCTATCACCTCTGGACTTTGTCACAAACTTTATAAACTTGCATGGAAGACCCCCTTATGTCTCTTAAATCTCTGTACTCATCTCAGTGAAAACTCACCCACACGTTGCCAGCTTACAAGACCAGAGAAATCATTTTGGTCATCCACAACACACCTTGTTCACATTCAGCTACTACCGACAGTACCAGAAAGCTATGCAAGAGAGCTAAATAAGCCAGCTTACATACAACAAAGTAGCATTGAATCAGCTAAGTATCCCATTCTTGCTAACTATGAAGTGGAGACAAATGAAAAATGAGACTGAGGAGGTGAAACAAAGATGTCTTCTCTGTACTGAACAAGGTAGAAGTCCCCATAAGAACTACCCCACACTCACAGTAGGAGACATAGATTTTGGGTTGTCTTTTTCTGCACTTCACATTTGTGATCTCATGTCAGAATATTGCAACTTAATCACTCTTTTTAAAATTAACGACAGGCTTAAAACAGGGCAGCAATACGTTAGAAAAAGATTGCCTGTGCAACCTGATATTACTGGCACACATAGGAAACATGAAACTTCATTTGGTGCATCCTGCAAATTATATATTTTTTTCATTGATTTTAAGCTTGTGCATGAACTTTCTATTTGATCAAAGAAATTATTTTCTAATAAAAGCAGATGCTATTTTTAGGTAAACCAATTTAATTCATTGATCTATATTAATTGCAGTGTAGTATATCACAGGAAAACAGATATAAATCCCACGACTTACTAGGTCTGTTGTATCCGTGACTAGCCCTGACATAAGACATTTCCTCAAGATGTGTAGACAGCTCCTGACTTTTAAGGGGAAGACACCCTTCAACAAGGCAAGATCGAGTCACAAGAATGTGACTACAGCTATCTGCAAACCTAAATGTCATTTTCTATCCTTTCATTTTCACTGAAGCTTTGAAGTAAATACGAAAGGAGCCAGAACTGAGCAAATTACCTGAGGACTGAAACATTTTTGACATAAGTCTCAAATGCAGTTCAAGTCTTTTATAGTTCTTCTTCGTTGTTCTAGTCTTGTTTCATCTCAGAATGTGAGTGACAGTAGTGATGATGGAAAGATTGGATAGCTGGCCTCAATTCCCCATGTTGGATACAGATAGAAACACTGTGAGATGCCCTCTTTCAGGAGCCTCAGAGCCTGTGCAGCAGAAACATTTAACTATTTCTTGCTGAAGGAATTGTGCAACAGGAAGGATCCATTTCACATCCACTACTTCAGCAGGTCCTGTATGCTAAAAGATCTCCTCTCCAAGAGGAAAGGCTGTAATTTCAAACCCATTTGCAACTAATGTGCTGAATTTGTTGTGCCAGCATGAAAAATTCTCAAATCTCCTTACTGCCATAAGGCCTAGTAAGAAGTTGTTGAGCAGTCCCTACTTTGATCCATCCACCAAACACAGGAAGAAAGCTTACAAATCTTTAAATACAACCAAGTCTCCAACAATGAAATCAGCATGAAATCTGACTTAGAAATCAAAGCAATTACTTATTCCAAGTATTATCCTCTAGAAGACAGTTTTTAACTAATTCTGTTCCTCTCTACCCAAATGATAATTGCCCCTATTAAACTACTTTACCAGTCTGTGTTTTGCTTCAATTACCATCCACCGCAGGTCCCAAGGTGTAAGAGTAAGGGCTCCACCACAATGTGAAGGAATGGAACTGAGACCGGACTCTCATATTTTCTGCCTTGGTGCCTTTAAAATATGTAGGGAAAGGAAGCCAATTTATATTTCCCCCTACCAGCAGGTCAGTTCTCAGGCAGGTAACTGTAGGCAATTTTAGCTTCCTCTGTGCTACTTACAGCTTGAAGTGAGTAAGAGGGTCTATCCACACTCTTGCTGGCATAGGCAAAATAGGGGAAATATACAAGTTTTGATGCATACAGGCTTCTAATTGAGGGCTTGTATGCTGAAAATTTTTCACAAATTTTTCCTAAAGCCTTGACTCATACACTTAAATCATCACAGATTTAAGGTTTTTTTATATCATCTATGAAATATTAGCAAATGTGCAACATTTCAGGGGTAGGGGAATGTTTCTACAACACTCTTACCTTTTTGTTACATATCGTTCTGGATTAATAAAATATAATTATTAGATACTTTATTGTCTGTCATGCTAGACATAGCAAGAATGGGGCTTCCGCAAGGTAAGGTCACCAGGGGTGACCCCAGAAGAAAGCAGGTCAGCACCCTCACTGGCAGGACACAGTCCCAGGGGTGTGTAATCATCAAATACAGGCAAGGTGACAAGTCAGGTCTGAGGTCAGCCCAGAAAGTCCAGTCAGGACCAGCAGGGAGAGGACAAGACACAGGCCTGCCCACAGCTCCGTTCAGGCAAAGGCAGAGGCCCAAGCTCACCTGGAGCCCCAGTCCCATGGGTCCGCGGGTTCAGGTTGGGGCTGGGCAGTGCAACTAAGGGCTGTTCCCCAAAAACATCAATGGTGCCAATTAGAGCACTGTCTGCACTAATACTTAATGCTTCATAGAAGGCCAAAAAAATTCACAGGTGGAAATCAAACACTGATAGGTGACAGACATGTTGAGTTTAAAAGAAAACAGCAAAAAATGAGACTGACAAAGGAGAAAAAAACAACTGCAGGACTGTCAAAACACCACACAGGAGAGACCCTACACATACTGTCCAGGGCAGTCTCCTCCTCCTTTTCTCATTCAAATAATATTGGATAATAAGAACTCTCAAAAAAAAAAAAAACCACAAAACATCAACTGTGATTTATTATAATTCAGATAGAAATGTTAGTAAGTCACTGTGACATCTTTTTCATCTGTCTCCTTTTTTTAATGTGGCTTCTGAAGCCAAAAGGGCAGGTGCATTGTATTTAGCCTCATAGTGCATTAGCAAACAAGATCCAGAGTATGTGAACAGATACTGTAAGTCAGCACTGACAGACAGAAACTTAAAAGGAAACAGGATAGAAATCATTACTACTCACAGAGGCCTTTTGCACAGCCGGCATCTAAGAACCAGACTCATACACTTTGATAGAGTCAAGAATGCAACCTGAATTCTTTCATTTCTCTGTGATGCCAACACCTGACATGGCAGGCTTTCTGTGATTGTGATCAGCTCTTTTCTTCTAGCAAAGTATTAATCTTACTTCAAAAAAGGTGTGACTTTTTTTTTTTTAAATATATGTGGACAATTGAATACTTACACTCTATCGACAAAATATCAGTAACTTCCTGTGGGAAGAATGCATGTGCAATGTGTTCTTATTTATTTTGAATTACCATCACATCTATGACGTCCTAGAAACCTTTATACTATCATAATATAGAAGTAAAAGATTTTTAAAAAAAAGATTTTATAAGCCCTGCTCCAAGAAATGTATTGTCTCTATAGAAGAGTGGGGACAACGACTGACAGCAGATGGGTGATTTGCCAGAATAGAGGAGAGATCTTTATCACTTGAAGAATCAGACTAGGGGAGATCTCGAGGCAGGAGAGGTTACGTACTGCCCATACCAGGTCCCCTGTAACATCCGACTTGCATTATGGGATCTCACTTGAATTTTATTTTATTACTGTAAATCATAACTGTAGTTACTTGATAATCTCTTCTTAGTCTGTCATTTCTAACTGGTGTTTCCATTGCAAAATATCAAAGCAGACTATTCTATTATTAATTTTTATAACATTTGCATTTGTAGCTACATAAAGTGTCAGAGAGCTTTACCGAATTAAGCTTAGTTTACCTGTAGTATCTGAAGCATACACAGGTTAAATCATAGAATTACAGAATCATAGAGTAGTTGGGGTTGGAAGGGACCTTTAAAGGTCAGCTAGTCCAACCCCCGTGCAATGACCAGGGTCATCTTCAACTCGATCAGGTTGCTCAGAGCCCCTTCTACCTGACCTTGAATGTTTCCAGGGATGGGGCATCTACCATCTCTCGGGGCAACCTGTTCCACTGTCTCACCACCCTCATCATAAAAAATTTCTTCCCTACATCTAGTCTGACTCTACCTTCTTTTAGTTTAAAATCATTACCCCTTGTCCTATCACAACAGGCCTTGCTAAAATGTTTGTCCCCATCTTTCTTATAAGCCTCCTTTAAGTGCTGAAAGGCTGCAATAAGGTCTCCCCAGAGCCTTCTCTTCTTCAGGCTGAACAACCCCAACTCTCTCAGCCTGTCTTCACAGCAGAGGTGTTTCATCCCCCTGATCACCTTTGTGGCCCTGCTCTGGACCAGCTCCAACAGGTCCACGTCTTTCCTGTGCTGGAGTCCCCAGAGCTGGATGCAGTACTACAGGTGGGGTCTCACCAGAGCAGAGCAAAGGAGCAGAATCACCTCCTTCAACTTGCTGGCCACGCTTCTTTTGACGCAGCCCGGCGTACGGTTGGCTTTCTGGGCTGCGAGTGCACATTGTCAGCTCATGTCCAGCTTTTCATCCACAGCACCCCCAAGTCCGTCTCTGCAGGGCTGCTCTCAGTAATAATTTCTTGAGTGCTATACAGTGGATATTAGAAACCAGATTTCCTAACTTTTGATCCTAGGCTTTCAGTTCAAAAGAAGACAACTCTGAACAGGCAGGATTTGGAAAAATTAATAGGACAAATAATGTAAGGTCTCTTGAAGTTTGGACTTGAGAACATTGTTCAGGAGACAATACTGGATGCTGTTTTCTCCATAGTGCTCATGAAGAACCATGGCCAGATACCACACTTTATTTAGTTACTTACATGCAAAAAAAAGGCCTTCAGATTATTTTTTTTTCATGTTTCTTGTAGCAAATGGGGAAATATTCTGTCATATCTTCAAGAGAGCTATGGATGCCTCCATTTCCCAGACATTGCATCCCCTGTTTATGTTAAAGTCTCAGCATAAGAGAAAAGGCAAGAGAATCTTATCAGATCCAATTGACTAGAGTAAAATGGACTTTCAAAAATTGCATGGAAAAATAATCACACAAAAACCCTTTCTAGAGATGTGGGAGTTTCAGCTACTGGGTGCTAAATTTTATCAACTCAGAGCCAAGTAAGTAGAATCTGTTTACAAGAAGCCATACAGGACAGAGGAAAAAGAAAAGGAAGGAAAAGGAAGGAAAAAAAGGACAGAGACTCACTGGTACCGTGTTGTGGGAAGCAGAAATGCTCTGCTGATTTCAGAAAGGCAGGTGGCCAGATGTTCAGATGAAGATTTGGCTAAGTTTGCATTTTTAACTCAAGAACTTTGTTTCATCATTAGATGCCTGGTACACAAGGCACACAAGGAGCAGAACAGAATGGATAGTGATTCCCAGACAAGTGCTTTTTGTCACTGTTCAGGATGGAGGTCAAATAACTTAAAAGTGTGTAGATACAGATCTTTCTCCCTTTCCTTCATCTCCACCAACAGCTCTGTGCCTTCCTGCAAATGCAAACACACCTACCAGAGAGCAGAAACCACTAGCAACAACTGATCCCTCATGGCTTTGCCATATCTCCTCTGTGTCACTGCATAGACCCAGGAGAAAGACATGAAGACCGTAACCCAGGCCAAAAGGCAGGAGGAGAAACAAAACACTGTATCTACGTGCTACGGCATCTTACAGCACATACTTGAGACTTTCGTAAGAAGCCTAAAATAGAAAATGAACAGTGTCATAGGAGTTCCTTTCCATCTGGTCTATGAAATATAGCAGTTTACTTATGCTATGAATTCTAGCTGAGTTTTGATTTATTCAATTGGTGGCACAGTCGGTTCACTAATGCCTGGCAAGCAACTTATCATTTCATGTACTTAGAGAACAGGATACAGAAAAGTATAGGTTTATCATGCAGCTTATACGAAAACAGAGCAAAGCCAGCTCCAAAACATTTCTCCATATGGAGTGGTCTTAATTTTATATGTATAAAAATAGTAAGTTTTAAGTTCAAATGTGTCTTTGAAGAGATCATATGTGGAATACAAAAGAAGTAATGAAGGACCTTAAAAATTATTTTATGAATTGTGGATCTATTCCAGACAGCTATAACTGCTGTTAGTCCACAGACATTTTGTGTAGAATAAAATATTTAAGATGGAGATGATCTATTCTTGAAGGTTTGTATCAATAGACAGCAATCTAATATGAAACCCAGATAATTTTCAATCATTTTTTAATGCCAGATGCCCACTGAAAATAGCTATGTTAGTATCTTGGGCAGATTTACATTTGTCCCAGTTTTTACACCCAGTTTTTTTCAACTAACATTTTAGTGGAGATTAAATCACTGACAGCGCTGTCCTTTCTTTCACTTCGAGTTCAAACTTACCTGGCAATAAACTCAACCTCTTAGCTTCTTTTTCCTTGCTTCATTATTGTGCACAAGTCTACTCCCCATTCCTTATGCCCTCAAGAATTAAGTCATTTTAGCTGCCTGCTTTTGGTGACTTGATTTCACTTCATATCTTTATTTTCTGCCTTATCAGATTATTCCTATCATTCAGTGTTGCTTACTGTGATACAATGTCTAGTAACAAAATATTTAACTAAAACAGATTGAGAAATAGATAATGCTATATTCCTGACCTAATGCAATTTTTAAATTATATGTATTATCGAAGCGTTTACTGATGGCTTGCAGTAGAGGACCACAGAAAATACAGGTAGGTCTTTATTCACTCATGAAAAACTCTTAGCATTTCTTATGGAAATTGTACTATATAAATCATAGATCGCATTTTATCAGCTAAGGATCGTCTGTCCAATACTTTCCATACCACATATTGCCAATGTTCAGCAAGTGCTGAAGATGGCCAGAATGGCTAATCATAACTGCTAGTACAGACAAAAAAAATTAAGCAGGCTATTTGTTGCTCCAAATTCTCAGCGCATTCTCTTTTTTCTTGTCATGCCGTAACACTTCTGTTTGTGTAGTCTCGTAGACCTCTAAAGCTAAAATGCTGAAGTTGGTAGCATAATAAAGTTGAATAATTGCAGCCTATAGTCTTTTTCTAAGTTACTTGAAAGATGATGGTTGTGAAATAGATTGACTCCCGGTAAACGATATATTTTAAAGAGTGTGCCATGGAACAGATGGGTCTGGCTGGCACAAAGTTACAATAAGTGGCAGTGAAGTGTATGATAAGTTACTCAAACTGAAGCAACTCAAAACAGTTCATTCAATTGCCAAGGCCCTGTTAAGCCTTTTCAGGCTCAAATTAGTATTGCTGGCATTGCCATTATCATTTGTAGCTAAATGTCAGATCTGCTATTACTTTTTCATGCCCTTGAAAGTAAGACTGCATCAATGGCCAAAGCTCTGAATGTGAATTTAAACAAGGATTTGCTCAATTAGTAGCTCTAACTTGAAAATAAACACCTACCTTCCAAGCTCTATCTTGAACCAAGTGAGCTCCAACCTACAAGTTCCTGTTAAACTGACTCTATGTTTCTGAGAATTGAAACACAGGATGGGTAATCACCTTTATTTTAATGGATAACGCTTATTTGAAACCTGATGTTTACTGAATAAGGATTTACTTAAAATAGGTTAGTGTATTTATCAAGCAAAGACATGTAAATACTTTTGCTATTACTCCCTGTTCAGCTTTAGCTGTCTCCTTTCAGTCTGTGACCAGAAGGTGTGGAGTGCCCTCTGCAATGCCCATGCACGCATATTCTTGCTGCTGTCCTTGTGACAGTACATAGCAATCAAGCAATATGTGTCAGGTCATCTCACTGATTCATCTGAAAATCAATCTTGAAACAGCAATAACAAAAAAAAGAAAAAAAACAGTTTTCAGACATCCTCTAACTGCAAGTAGGAAGTGACAGGCATGTGCAGCTTAAAGTAGGGAGAACAGCAGGACACTTCATTTCAATGACAGCCTGAAATGTGCCAGCTGAAGCCGTATCTCAAGATATAGCTGTATGCATAGGATTTTAATACCAAGATTAAGTCAGTCTTAAGTGCTGACCTCTAAAATTGTTACGTCCTATCTTTTTACACCCATGTCGTATTGCTTATTGAAACACACTTAGTAACCGTAATTAAAACCTTACTTGGATCATAGCTATTAAAAATTAACAAGAGATTTCCTTAAAAGTACAATCTGAATTTTGTTTCCAAAAAGATTCAAAAATTTTATGCTTACATTTGAAATATATAGAAACAAATCAAGGAAGTATCAGGTATCTAAAGATTCCTAAAGAAAAAAAATCCGTTTGACTTCTTTAGTATACATCATCCTGGTTTTGTCAGTATTTCAGCTATACAATCAGATAAATTAATTACATTTCTTCTTGCACTATCTTATTTCATGACAACTGACCTCACTCTCCTGTCCTTAATGCACGCTGTCATTGCTGTTGGTTTTACGTACATAGGAAACAGGTAAATCATCTATTAACCTCTCCCTTTTGCTTCCACACTTAATAGGAAGCTGAGGTACCAGCTCTTGTCCTCCATGCAACACCCCAGCTTGATGTTTAGACTGCTCTAACTTCTGGATTCCCTTCTAGGGCAGGGTAACTATTGTTAGTTAGGTTTTGCAGGTGGAAAAGCCAAAGTCTCTGATTGTCTGTTGCCTTTGTCTTGCTCTGTAGGGTATATGTTGCTACAACAGCACCTTGGATTACCTGATCAGTAAACAGCTTAACCTAACAGGTGCAAGACTGAATGGTTCAAATTTTCAATAGGAGATTCTAGTTAAACAGATTCTAGTTAAATTTATGAGTGTCAGCACTATTCAGGGTTTTTTAGCATTATCATTCCTTTTGCTTCAGTACAAATGATAACAAAGTCCAGGACAAGAAAGAATCTGTCCCAGAAAACAGCTGCTATGTGTGCAAAGAGAACAAAACCATCCAAAACTCAGGATCATCTGAGTCAAACCTCTTTCTCTAATGTCACACTCTCTAAAAGTATGTAAATATAAAAAAAATATATATTAAGGTAGACAGTGTACTTGCTATATCTTAGAAGAGTTTTTTATCACCGTGCACTCCATAATGTGAAGCAAGAGCACCAGTATAATTTCACTGCAGAGGAGGGTAATTTTGCCACCATGCTTGAGGAATTGCGGCTCAGTTGAGGAACGATACACATTGACCCATTGATTAAATAAATATTCTCATCTCAGAAGAATTCCAAATATAACCTGGAAGGTCTGCCTGTTTTTAAAATGCTAGCTGCATTTCTGAAGAAAAATAAGAAGCAAAAGCTTTGGAACTGTGCTAAAATGGAGTCATATTATGATGAGTACTGCATTATATTAGAGTGAGTGTTACGTTGACTACTGAATTCCCTCTCTCTAAAATGAAATTAATTTAACTCTAGCTTCAAATGCACAAAAGGGGTCTCATACATCTTAGAGCTGAAGTCCAAATATTGAAGAACAGGGTTCCTTTCAGTGGCTTGTATTGCCATACCTACATTAAATTTCATTTCAGGAGTTGCCAACAGAAAAATATTACCTCTTTCTCCCTCAGGTGTTTTGCAGTAGTTCTTAAATACAGAAACATATCCATCTGTAATCTATTAATTCTACTGACATGATGGGGAAATCTGAAAATGGATGAGTATATACCAGGCTGAAGGAAAGAGTTTTTATTTATAGCTTCCTAATAATTCTTCTGTGTGAGTGGTAACACCCTTTGGTCCTGATTTACTGAATACTACCCAAAGGAATCGCTGCAAATAAAATAAAGTCTTTAGGAAAGACATTTACTGTAAAAGCTGCTTATCATTCATTTCCCTGTTAATTTTTTTTTTGCATTCTTATGTTCACATGCATACAGGTGTATCTGATCTGTACAAATTTTGACTTGCAAATATTGTATATAAGAGACTTCATAAAATAAGTTGTACAAGTACAGGATATGCTCTTGCAGAAGTCCAATTTACAGAATTGAAGCTTTCAATGAATGTCTATATGTAGAAAGAGAGAGAAATTAAAACACAGAAAATCCACTGGACAGAGAATGTATTCAGTTTTGATCAATTCCAAAAGAATATGAGAATGTAAAGGTTCAGAAAAGGAAGAAAAAATATGAATGCAAGTAGATAAATACCTTTATAATGTAATACAGTATAATAGGGGCATTCTGGCACAAGAACATTCTAAAAATAGGAAGATTACTTTAGAAGAGCTAAATCTGCACATAAACTAGAAGAAAAAAAAAAATCAGGAATTTACTCTAGCATCAGAAAACTGGTCACATTAGGAAAGTTGGAAACTAAGACCCACAAAGCAAACATTTTGCAATTCTGCACCTACAAAATCTGCCTTGACTAGGAAAAAAAATAATAAACATGAGCATGGTGAAGACAGATGCACATTCACTGGAGTCTGCAAAGAGTATAAAAAATATTTGGAAAGGTGTGAATTGCTCCATTCATCCAATATGATAACTCCAAAACCTATCTGTAGTAATCTAAAGATACTATCCTGAAACTGATACCTTACATAAAGCTCAATATCATTAAATTTCCTTGCAAGAGAGGTGGCCTGAATACAAAAACTATTAACTGAGTATTATTTTAACAGAATTCTAGGTTTAATTAATTTATTTTGAAATCCTAAATGCTAGTCAGAAATCACCCATGGTTTTTTTCCCCAAGCTTACAAAACCTTATAACTGTTACAACTAACTTTTTGTCAGATAAAATTATTTTAATACCTGACAATTTAGAATGAGAGGCACAAGGTAAAATAAACAAAAATAAAACTAAATAGTATAAGGGCTACTCCAAAAAATGTTCTTTTTCATGTTTCATTTTAAAATGTCTGTTTTCCCCTATTTTTCTGAAATTGATGTAAAATACCCAGATTTGTTATAGTACATAGTTATAGTTAAAGCCATGGGCCTAATCACAGAAGTAAATCCATTCACAAAGAATATGCGTGCCTTTTCTTACCACTGACCAATGTTAACTCTGCAACATTAACAACAATACTAATTTCTGTTCTTTGTCTTACAAGGTATAAGTCTGAAAATAATGCTGTAGAAATAAGAATGAGACTAATAATGCTCTTGGGCTTCATCACAGACAATGAACAGTATTGCAAACGTGCAGGTTTACTGTAAAGTTCTGGCTTTAAATCTTGGAGAGAATTACTTTGTCTTTAAGAATGTTGCAACAAATTGGCATTTTGTTCACTTAGTAACTAAACTTAACACTGCAGGGAACTATTAACAGCTAAGGAGGAACTGACATATCCAATAGGTTCATTAAATCTGAAGTGCTGGGACTTGTTATTTCAAAGAATCAACAAAAGCAAGGTCCTGAGAAGGAAACTTTGCCAGTAACTGGCTAAACAACATTACCTGGCATGAGGGGAAATCAGTACGTGGCAAGAAGCCAACTTCTAAAGCTTTCATCAGCTGTTTTAATCACCAAAGATTATTATTCCAGCTTTAAGAAGCTTATGTGATTTATCTTCATGGGTTTGACAAAAGAAAGTCAGCAGTCATTCTAAGAGAGGCACTACTATTGTGCTCTGTGATATTTTAGACTGTCAGGAAGTAGTACAATGTACATGATATACTCTGTGTAATCCTTACATTCCTGATTGTATAAGCCGCAACAGAAGAGCTCTATGTGATGACGACCACATACTTAAGTGTGAAATTGGACATAATGCAGGACCAGTGTTCCTCTTTTCTTTCCTCCATAATGTAATTACATGTTATGGAAATGTAGAATAATCTGTTACTGAAAGAGAAAGGTTTATTCTTCCTCTTAGAAAGGTTACAAGAAAGTCATGCTTTCTTGGTAGACCATTTATTCCTGTTTTGAAAGGCCTAATGTAAAGAAGTAATGTCTTAAGAAGCTTGTAACACAGAAATAATTGATGGACTTTTGCCACAAACTACATTAGATTATGTGAAATACATTTATCATGACAGAGACCACATGTCAACCACAGAACAGACACTGCACAGATCTGAAGATACAGGATGATCACAATTCCCTAAGCAACTGGCTCCAACCCTGCCCTGACAGGCATTCCTGCTTCCAACCCCCAGGACTCCTGGAGAGATGAGAGCGCCTTCTCCTGAGATAGCAAGTCTTCTCCTTGCCCCAGTGAAATGGTACTAACCACAGTGATAAAGCCACTGACTCACAGGACGTGGCAGTAGCCTTCACTTGTTATCACTTCTGTTCTCAAGGCAAGAAGTAATCTCCCTAGTCTATTAGATAATAAATTCCCTGGGATACTAGATTTTCCGTAATATGCATAATACACTTTACAAGTCGAAAGCAAGTGAAAAAGGAAGTACCCCACTTAAAGCTTAGTCTCCTTATCAAATTTATAGTCCTACAATATTACATTTTGATAGCACTGAACTCCATGGAAAAAAAATATATTGACTTCATGGCAGTCAAGAAGTGTCCCTGGGAGATCTCCTTGGGTTTCTCTTTCTGAGCCATTAAACCTAGCCCATTAATTTCCAGCAATTTAGATGATGAACTTGTCCAAATTCATATGCAAACAACAGTACTGATTTAAAAAGGTAATCTGATGGAGGTTTCAGAGAAACACTCTGGTCTTGAATAGGATCATTTCAAAGTTTCAGTTTTGGAAAGATTTTTGGGATCCTTGGTAAGATAGGTCATATCAATGTTAAATATTAGAACAAAACTTATCCTGAAGGGTTTTTTTAAATGGTAGAGTATTTAATACCATCTAATATCTGGTTTGACTTAAAATTTTGAACCATTGGATTCACATTCAGACTGACCCAAGATCTTAAAGGAAATGGAAAGTGGATAAAATAAGCACTTTTATTCAAGAAGGTAGATGCCTTGGCCTTCCATATGAACCATCCCTATGTCAAAAGCTTACTTACTATTATGTCATTAGAGACCAAGAATGGTCTTTGACTTCATTAAAAGGTGCATCACCTACGCTATTTATCAAGATGGCAATTGTCAAGAAGATGCCTTCTCATGCTGTTCACTTACTATTAATAGAAGATGTAGGGGCAGACATTTTTGACACCCTCACAGAAGATATGTTTAGGTCACAAAAATAGATCACAAGAGAAGTACTAATGAGTTTCTTGTCCTTTTTGTTCCTGCACATGAAACATCACTGGTAAGCAGTGATGTAAGATTTAAAGTTGTATTTATAAATAGCAGAATAAGGAAATTGCTGAAACTAGCTAAAAAGGCCTTAATTTCTTCAGACTCCTTCTTACTTCCATAACATATTGCAGTTTTGTCATAGGTATTTTATGGTATCCCTTTTCGTAAAGAAGTTACCAGTTCTACACATACAAAAAAAACCCAAAATGTTACCAGTTACAGACTAGTTCTATGAAACAGTAAGTTACTAAGTTTTATGGAAGTACATTTTTCTGTCTCTCACTAGCCCGTAATTATATTTCTTGTCTGGGTCTACAGGCAGAAGACATTGATAATTTTTTGATCAGGACAAGATTTACAGCTTCTAATGAGACAGTTAACGAACTAACAAAGAAAGGTTGAAGTCTGAAAAACCACTGTACTGCAGAGTAAAGCTGCTATGGAAACATGTCTAGAAGAAGAAAGTCTTGTGGTCTTTCTGTCAGTTTTCACTCCTTTCCCCATTTTTATAGAATGTATTTTGATAAATGTATGGAACAAAAACCATAGACATAACTTTCAAGTACTTTGTAAATGCATTAACTCAATGAGCATGCAAAGCCATCTGGCCATTCCCACCTCCTTCTTACATGCCTACCAATAAAATACAGACTTTAGTAGTAATGTCCCTTAAGGTCCAGGTCTACCAGCCCTGGGAACACCCCGTCCTCCTTCACAGCCTAGAAAACAGGCAAATCTTGCATCATGCCTTGCCAGATCAAATAGCCAACTGAACACCAGAGCAAGAGGACCACACACATAGAGCAGCCTGCCAATACCTTACCCCTTTAAAGCTGAAGTGTCTGCAGATAAACCTCCTCTGTCAGTCATAACTGAGGAAACAGCACACAGTAAAAATAAAAAAAAAAAAAAACACATCAGACTGTTGTGACTCAGGCTGTTTAAGAGAGTAACAGGATGAACAAGAACAGCTTAACTGGGACTACATGACAGTCAGAGGACTATCTGCAGTTTGGACTGGACTTTTACTCAATATTTGGTCTCTCCCTCTTTAACAGTCTCTTCTTTTCAACTTCACACTTTTTCACTTTCTCTTGCCCTACTCTGTTTCCTTCCATTGCACACTCATTTTTTCACATTTATTTTACTTCAATACTTAACCTCCCACAAAAAAAATTCTGACTCCAAGCTGAAGTTTCCTACCATCATACTGTTCCTTCTGTTAATCCATTATCACTCATTCTACCTCAGTCTTAAACTGCATAAATCTTAACGATCTAGTTTACAATTTCCTTGAAATTGACATTGCCTTTACTATTTTACATTTGTCAGGTGCCTGCCAGAAAAGGCAATACTAGAAAAGTCATAATTAAGAGCAGGGTATTATGGACTTAAAATTAATAACATGCATTATCTTTAAGAATCGCAAAATTCCCAGTTTAGCCCATATGCAACAAAACAATGAGCAAACAGAAACTCTAAAACACTGGCCTCAAAAAAAATCATTATTATATGGACTGAAGTATTTTGAGATGCTTCA
>JAVKLA010000053.1:14653258-14686023 GCA_034782735.1 Sagittarius serpentarius | reverse complement strand
GATATGCTTCAGTTTCACAGGTAATACAGAGGCCTGGTAGCACCTAGTGTATATACTGTGACTCACAGGAGGCATCTACAAGCACAGGTAGCCTGTTCCTGACTGTCTGCCGTTGTTGCTGTGGCTCTTTTGCCCATTACTGGGTGATAATGTTTTGAATTCTGTACATACCATCATTCAGACAGATGGTGATATTATATATATTGTAATTTAAGGACATTTCCCATGGGCAGCAGAGACAGATAGGATTCATAAGGAAATGTAAACAAATACATATAAAATATAAGTATTCAGAATTACTGTATGTTAAAATCATCACTAAATTTAAAAATTCATCATTCAATACAAGTTCTTCAGTACCTAGAGTCCTTTGCATATCATGCAATGTGACATTTTATGATTATTACAATCATTTTTTGCATTCAAATATGCACTAAAGCTCTCACCAGGAAAAAAAAAAAAAGAATTAACGACAGTCCCTTCTCTAAGGAATTGACAATATGGGACTGTTGCAACTTAGAAGAAATGATGAAGCACAAAGGATTGCTGAAGGAAACTATAAGACAATCACAGTTTTGTAGTAAATATCATAGAATCATAGAACGGCTTGGGCTGGAAGGGACCATCAAAGGCCATCTAGTCCAACCCAGCTGTGGTGAGCAGGGACACCTTCAACTCGATCAGGTTGCTCAAAGCCCCGTCCAGCCTGGCCTTGAATGTTCCTGGGGGCAACCTGTGACAGTGTTTCACCACCCTCACTGTGAGACATTTCTTCCTTCTATCTAGTCTAAATCTACCCTCTTTTAGTTTAATGCCATTTCCCCTAGTCCTGTCATCATCATCATTGTTCTATCAGAAACTATAGCACAGTGAAAGTAGGTGGGAACAACATGGATTTAGGTGTTTTGAATTTGAAGAACACTGCTGCAATTCATGTAAACTGTACAGATTTAGTCTTGCCTGCCTTTGGGGCTGTTGAAATATTTCATGTCTTCTCCTCTGCCCATTCCCTCCGCCAGTTTAATCCCCTTTGACGAGGTGTCGCAACACTGCTGGTACACAGGAAGCCCAGCTCCCTGGTGACAGCTGCAAAGCGGATAGCTCTTCCATGTTCCACCTGTTTTATACACATGTAAACAACTCCTTTTGCAACAATTACAGTCTAAAGCGAAACAGTGTGTACAAAAATGTGCCCACACCAAGGGGCAGGAACTGAGAGGGTGAGTGTGACTTCTGCTTTTGAACTGTTCGGCACAGATATTGTGACTATTATAGTCACCTATCATAGAACCTCTATACATACACCTTAGAAAACATGAAAAACAGGAATGCAAATTTGTGAGTCTGATTTCTAAATCTCTTTGGGTTTAGCCAGTGAAAGAAAAAGCTTTAAATGAGGATGTACATCCTATTCATAGCTAAATCTGTGTAAATCTAACATAAAACCACTGCCTTAAAGAAATTAAGAATTTACAGAACCTGTCATAATCAGTTGTTATGCATTTTCCTGAAAAAACTTCCTGCAGGCTCAAACTTCAGCTTCAAATTACAATCAAAAACTCCTTGAAAAAAAAATGATATAACTGAGCAGGAATAACCCTCAGTATTTTTTACACAGTCATTATAGTTACCACAAAGTTTGCGTGACTCGTGGACATGGGGAGAGCAAAACAATGGCAAACCTGCCTACATCTGTGGTGAACAGCAGGTGCAAAAGCCAGGCCCCCACCTTTGAACACTCCTAGTATTGCAATTTAGTGCCTAGTTGTCATTCACCATCCCTTTATGTCACCTTCTTCCACCACAACTGTCAGGAAGCTTGAAATACAGTTACAGTCTAATAATATATTTCTGATAAAAAAAAATTATTGGCTTCCATTTGGCATGAGAGTGTGAATGTAAACTTCAGTCAATTAACAACATTTATCCTAAAGTCTTGTTTTTAAATTATATAAGGTCTAGAACTAAGGAATTAAAATGTGTTGAAATGCTGTTAATATCTTTTGTTTAACAGAATTTGCTTGAGATAGTTTGTGGCAAAAAAGCACAAATTCACATACAAAGAGAATTATCATTTCTATTTTTTGTATATTAAAACTTGAAAGGTTTTCTCATGTACACCAATGTATGACACATTGTTTTCTCTACTTTTGCGTCTGATCTCTCACAACCATAATCATCTAGGATTACCATTAAACATGTACATGTTTTTAAAGGCGGCTAATCTTATTTCAGTTTGAAGTAGATAGGGTTAGACATTAAAGTCTGCATGAATAGTCCATTTCCTATTAGGACTCATGCAAGCTACCTGTCCTCTGAGGCTCTGATTTTGCAGCTGTCATCTTTCCCAGCGTTTGGGCAATGAAGGAACCTTTTGTTCTGCTGAAAAGTGGTGCATTGTTCCCTGCTCAGGTGCCCAGAACAAAACATATAAGGCAATACAATGAGCTTCTCTCCAGACTGGCTTAAGGGTGGTTTTTTTTTTCCTTTGTTGAAGATTTTTCACTGAATGAAACTTTCCTTGTGCAGGCTAAGAAAAACTGCAACTTTGTATTTAAGATCTTGAGATACATGATAAAGCTTTCAAAATATTTTTACATAGCATTAAGTGTCTAAACCAAATCTAGTCTCTTTACAAACCCAGTTATAACAGTAAATTGAATGCTTTTATTTTGCTTGAGCTATCCCCACAATTGGTTTATTTCAACAACAATATCCAGGTTATTTCCAGACATTTCCAAAACATTATTCAGCTGCTTTTATTTATTCTGGTTGCTAATGAGAAATCCCCACCACGTGAGTTTCCTTTGGCTTGATCCCCCCCCTCAACTGCTAGAGGGAAGCTCTTCAGAATTATTTTTGTCTATTATTCCATTTACTTTTTTAACCTATCCCAGTGCAGAAAAGGGCTGCCTCATCACCTCTAACTCACAGTAAGTTCATAAAAGCAGAAAGAATTACAAAGGCCAATCAATTGGCTGGGAAAAAAATTCTCTGTGAAGCACGTTGTCTGGGGTTTTTTTATATTCTCAGATATATGTTCAGCTCTCTACAAGATTTCACAAGTTAGGCAGAACCCTCTAGAAAGAGACAGAGATTTCTCTACTCAGAGGAGCAACTGTCTTCATTCCCAAGGGAGAGAAAATGTCAAGGCACAGGTGTAGTAGGTGAATAAATGAGAGTTAGATCAAGGAGGAAAGAACTCACAACTCATGCAAAAACTGACAGTGAGTCTGCATTAGCATTTTTGTTTGGATTGGGAATGCACTTTCCGTACAAATCTCCTAATATTCCTCAGTTAACATGCTTTGATTTGCACCACAGAGTTGTCTCAGACCACAAAAAACGGATCCCTTTTGATGAAACTAAGCCAGGAGATGTGCATCTTATTAATGCCAACATAAACCTGGGTTAGGGTGCTCCAAACACTAACTGGCATGCAGACCAGGGGACCAGATAAGAACTAGTCTGAAATAAAACCTCTAAAACATGCACAGCATGGGTTCTGGGTCCTCCGAATCAATTTGTTTTCTTTCCAGAACTGTTTATATTCTGCTTTGCTGCTTGTCATTACAGACATAGTGTGACAGAGTCAGACAACAAATAGGCCTTACTAGATCGAGGGTACTTGCTGGGCAGCAAAAGGTGTTGCATAACATTTGATGAAACCAAAAAGGCCACCAAACTGGCTGAAGCAAAAACCCATCACCTGTCAAAAATACAGTTATCAGGAGGAGAGTTAAGGATAAGCCACCTTTATTTCTATTTTCTCTGCCTGTCCCCTTCTACTGAAAGAATCAGCTGTTATTCTCATTTTAATAAAAACTGGCTCCTCTAAAGAAAACTCAAGAGGCTTTTAAAATCAGGAACTCACTATAAAGCAAAGATCTATGCACACCCACCTCAAAGTCCTGTCTGACCATGGGTCTCATTGCACAAGCATCGCTATGAGGTTGCTGTGCCAACCTGAGGCACAGCTCTCAAAAATCTAGGGACAGCCTCCATGCTGCAGGAACAAAGGATGAAGGTACACAAAGCACACAAATGAGAGGTATGCACAGTATAACACGCTGCTGATGCTCTGGAAGTATTCAGGCCATTGCCATTTTGCCAGAAGCCACATGGGCCAGGAACAGCTTATGATACGAAAGCGGCTTAAAGCTCTTTATCTCATTTACTGAGCTCCACCCATGCAGGTGTGTATGCTCTGAATTAAAGGGCATAGCATGCAAAAGCATTTGTGATATATATATAAGTTCTGGTTAAATATAAGCTATCAATCAGGCTCCTAAATAGGGTGAAATAAATCATGTTTAGTGAATATGCTCTTTCTTTACTGGAATAATGCAGTGAGGTGTTCTTAAAGGTTATTAAATGCATTTCTTAGCTGCAGGCTGATCATAAGGTCCTGCTTATCATTGCTTTACCCATTTTGTACCAGAAGATGGTACAATGCATGATGTGTAAAGTTACCAGTTCAGAACAGCAGTCTCTGAGTCTCTTGACCTCAGTCTCATGAAAAACAGAAAGGTAGGTACAGGTCATTAGGCAATTAAGCCCAGAGCTTACTGCTAGTAGCATTTAATATTTGATATATGTTCATCCTGACAAGCTAGAGAGGCTATAAAAAGTGGTTACTACATATGCGCCTTTGAAAGACGCTTTCTGAATTTATGATAATTATTTACCAGCAAATATAGATACAACTTATAAAACTTCCACAGTTCTATGAAGCGATAAATGGCTCTTGCATCTGCTATATTGATAAAAATGCTTAGAAAAGCAGTAGTTCCTCAAACCCTGCTAAGGAGTCCTCTGTGGTACATTCCAATAACATACAGTTTCAGTGAAGAACCTTCCTATGTTACCCTACTGTTATCATGTAATTACAGGTACAAGGTTTTTGCTTGCAGAATCTCTCTTTCCCATCTTTTCCCTGTCCTTTTCCCAAAAACTGATTACCTGTGCAAATGACAGCACGGTTTTCCTCCTTGGCTGCTGCTGTTCTGCCCCAGCTTGTAAAGTGCTTATTATAGAATTTCCTCACTTTTGATGTCTGACCTACAGGTGCTCGGAAGGTTTGCTATATCAATTAGTGGATTTATCTTTTAACTCATATAATACTAACATTAACTAACCCTTCTAATTAATTCCCACATTACATATTTCAGATCATTAATTTAGTAAGATTTATTAAAATATTGGAAACGTAGAGCTGGTAAGATTAGCCACAGTCACACATAGGAATGGTAAGTGGAAGAAAAATTCTCTTCCAGCTTTGCAGAAAGTCAATCATCTGCTAATAGAATTTAGGAGGAAACTTTCATTAAGCACAGGCTTTTCTGTAACCTTACCTGATAGTGTTTCATTTGTAATCTGCCATCTGAACGCATGAAAGAGCTCCTAATGGAAGAAGTGTCTTTCCTCTTTGTACTTGACTGTTACGTATCTGCAGGGTGAAAAACACACTGGTTAGACTGTCACCTCTGGAGTACACTATTTTCACTACCAGTCTGGTGAAGAAGATGTAGAAAGATAAATTTTTCTTCTGCTGATTAGGAGCAGCAAACTTAAATCTACGCTCAAAAGACTGCTGAACAAATCAACTCTGTGATGTGAGGTATGAGAGAGGCAATCGTTTTTCTTGTAATTTTGGCTGTCACAGAGTGCAGTTTCAGACTAGGTGAAATCCAGTCTAACAGCCACCAAAAGGGGCATCTCTGCTCATCATTTCTGCCTCCACTTGTGTGCTCTAGCCCATTCCTTTGTGTTAATGAATGTGTGGCTTCAGGGTGTCTCAGCTCAACCGACTGATCTGATAGAAAACTAAGCAACTGAAAAAAAAGATTGACTTTCTGTCAGATCAGCAAACTGAACTAATTCATCCTGTGAACATATGACTCCAATAAATTTATTAGTATTAATACAGACAGCAAACATCAAAGTTGTGCACTTTTCAAACTGCTGTAAAGAGTGAGGTGGGAACATGTAGCCAGCAGTAAGGAAAAGATAGAAACATTCTGTTTGGAAGATTAGCAGATAATAAATTGACATCTGGGGATTATTCAGGGTGTTTTTTAGTGAAAAGTTGCCATTACAATGAATTTATATTCTCAGTCTGCAAAGAAATGCAAATAAAACCTTCATTATCTTTCTATACTTGCTTAGATAATGGATTTCAGAATAAGTAGTAAGGCAATATAACAAAATGTTTTTAAAACTGTACTTCAATCACTGATGGTTATAAGAATTGCTCTTGTGATTTCCTAGGTTGCTTGTAACATGTTTGAATAAGTAAGGGACTGTTGACTGCAATGTTTGAAAGCAAGCTCTGTTCATCAAACCCGTTAATTATTCCAAGAAATTTAATGAGTGCTCCATACACACAGAAAAGTAGCTGATGTAAAGTTCAGGAAATTACCACAGTTTATTATTACAGAGACTGAGGGTGGGTATCTTTTTATTTTTCATTAATATTTTGCATTACTCTTGTCTTTCAACAACTGAATTCCCCAAAACAGATTCAATGCTTTGCACTTGTAAAACAAAGACACATTTCCAAACAAATTTTTCAGCTTGCTTTTTATCTCTTGACATGTTGAAATTATTTTTCAGTGCTATGCATTGATTATTATTAGTTATTTTCATTAATATTTTGGGGGGAGGATTGAGACATTTCTTTAAATTAAACTCACAGTCAGAGAAACTGTTGTTTGTATGCATAGCCCCAAAATAGTTTAGCTCTTATTCTGCAAAGGTTTGAATTACCAAAAAGTGACTAACTTTGTACAGGTAGACACAAATACCAGCTTTCAGTATGAAATCAAGTACAGTAGGAATGAGATGAGAAATATATGACACATACCAAATCTGTACTTGAATTAGTTCTTTTGCAAGAATCTGCATATATTTGCCACTAAGTCATTGCTGAAAGTTTTCCAAGGACAATTAGTACTCCTCAAGAACACTCTTTAGCAAAAGGACCAGAATTAGGGCATGTACTAGACAAATTTTCTGATTTTAGCAACATACTTTTTAAGCTTACTGATTTTCCACAGAAATTTATTCTTGTCCACTAACTGCTGCAAGTCCTCCCGATCCTGGTGCTCAGTAGCAATTAAAGGACACTGATGTCTGTGCAAACATTCAGCTATTTAGCTATTTCTCTGCAGTAGTCAAATACACTGAAAAAGTTTCTCCTGTGATAGTCTAGGCAACTGCATGACACAGGTCTGTATTTCTTTAAAAAAGCAAATAGATAACAAGAAATGCAAACAGATTAAATGGATTCTCTTTATAACACACAATATGCCAGGAATCAGGCAGCAAGTCAGCCATAAAATTTGCTCCATTACACACACCACCTAAACACATTTCCATTATGGCCTGTGATTTTTTTTCACCCTTCACACTGAAACTCAATTTAACATGATGGAGATTTTAAGTACTTTGAAACTGCACTTATGTTATCAGTAATATAGTATTTATACAGTCAAAATTTTGATAGCCTTACTGTTACCTCTATTCTCCATGATTTTTAACTCACATCTTTTGTGCTTTGCAAGTATTTCTCCTAGTAACATTCTTTTGTGATTCATCCTTATAGCCTAACATGACATTCAATGACATTTGATAAGATGGTTACCAAATACTTAAAGGTCAAGGCTAGGTACTTCATAATATTAATTTCCACTAGAAAATATGTGTATTTTTAAAATCAAAGTACAGTTTTTTTCAACTATAGTTTTTCTCTACTGAAGAAAAATATTTTCAAAGATGCTTACTTATATTTATTAAGAACCATAAACCCCGATTTCTATAGAAGGTAGAACATCTGTCATAGTAAGAATATAATTCCATGAATAACCCCCCTGGAGAGACAGTGACAACTTTTGCCTGCAATACTTGTGATTTTTGTCTATGAAGTTAAAACCAGAGAAAACAGGGACGTTGGAACTTGATCATTTATGCTCTGCAGGAATGCCACTTCCATTAGACTATTCTTACATCCTTAGAAGCTTTCAGTTATAAAAAGATCAGGAAAGGTAAATATTAGTATGACTTCAGTTTACAGAACAAAAATGTCACATTTCAGCCCAAGAAAGAAGTAAAAAGCAGAGAAGGGTTGGCTTCTGGCTATTTGTATCCTGACCACATTTTCTAGCTTTATCGCTGATCATTTGTGCTAAATCTGTACGTTGAGCATATTTCTGGTTAGATCCCTGGGCAAAAGCATGTTCCACTCATCTCTGGCACGGCCACATGAACATCATTCTGTATTTTGCAGCCTTCAGGTGATACACTTTGGCCTTCTAATCTAAAAGGCTCAGGAACATTCAGAGCTGTGTGCATCAATCTCTGTACCTTGGACTATAGGAGAAAGTCTTCATAGGAAAAGCTACATTTGCGTACTCAATACAGAGAGGAGACAACATATGCTGACCACTTAGTTTCTTTTATTCATTTTACTAACAAACCAGGCTTTTAAATCACATTGAATCTTCTGGACTAACCATTCACCTTATTTGCTTCTTCAGCTTGCATGAGCAATCACTTTTCTATGAGATGCGGCTTACAAGAAAGGGAAATACTGAAATGCCTAACATTTTGTTAAGCTTTAGTATTTCAGACCACCTTGCAGGCTGTCTTCCTTTGAAGAGAAATATATGTAAACCTATTGAAGATTTAAAATTGCCAGTAGAAGAGTTTTGAGGTTAACAAGTTTTTCTGTAACTCTATCAACTTGTAATTTGCCTCTGTTTCAAATGTTGGCAGGTAAATTTTGTGCACCTCAACAGTTTTGCACCGCCAGGGCTTTAGCTTAATCTGCTGTATTTTCTAACTGGCTAACCATCCTTCTTTGATCTCTGTGAGGCCCTGTCATGTGGAAGTCCTCTTAAATCCTTGAGTTCCTTTGGGCTCTGTTCGGCTTCAAAATAACATCCCCAGTAACTGTGCACACCCATAACCTTACTATTCTTTTTTTCAGAGAAATACCTGGAGAGTTAAAGGTCACATGGGTGTAGGTAAAAGGTAGCCAAACAGGTAGCATATGTCAAGATGTAATTTAACACTTGCCATAAAGAAAATATTAAGCCTTCTTGCAAAGTACAAAGATTCACAAACACTCAAAAAAATAGCATCACTTTTATTACTGTAGTAATAATATAAAGAAAGAAGCTTTGCTTTATTTTTCTAAGCTCGGGAAAGTCTACCAGAGAAGCCAACTAGAGTAACCCATTATACCGATCTGGGGAATTTTCAGCTTAAGATCTCTTACTTTATTTTTTGTGCAATAACTTTGCAGATGCAAGACAGCATTAAAGAATTTCTTTATTAACTTTAAGATTGTAGTTTGCAATCTACTGTATTATTGCCATTGGAAACTAACTTCCCCCCTAAGCTGTAGGAGGCTTTCTCATTCTCCCTGTTTTTTAATGATATTTTTACACATACTATTGCCACAAGGATAAGTATTTTTAGCTAGATTTCTGCAGTATATTTCTGCTTACCTGGACATCTTTGCATCACGTTCCATTTTGTAGTGTCAATGTGCTTTAACATTTTCTCACTTTTCCATTAACCTTCTCCAAGTTTGCACAATTCATTGAACAACAATAAATAGTAACAGATTCATACAGGACAGAAAAGAGATACTAGTATCGTCTCCAATTCATTTGAAGATGTTTCTCCACATTTTTGTTTTCAAAAGATACGGCCACACCAGATCAAACCCGAGGAACAATCTAATCTAATCTAATCCACTTTCCTCTCTAAAAGTGACCAGTAACAGCTGCTTAACAAGAATATAAAAGAGTGGATATTTACAGAACAACTTGTGCAGGGAAAATTTTCTCACCATGCCCCTCAATATGTATTGAAATCTACCTGGAGAGGTCTCTGGTTTACAAATTAGCGAATAGTTCAGATTTAGAGTAACAGACAATCCTTTTTCCAACATCTCGGAGATTAGCCTTCATTTGAATCAATAATTCTCCAGAGATCTATGAACAATCCAATTATTTTTCCTCTCTTTCCAAAGAACATGCCCATGAGAAGTATTTAGTGGTTCTTTAGCAGATTTTTAATTATGCAAGACAATATTTATGTAGAAAATTGAGTACTTCAATGACTGAATTTTCCCATGAGACTTGGATGAGGAGTGTACTGGGTCTGGCTTGGAAGAAGTTAATTTTCTTCATGGTAGCTCATATGGTGTTACATGTGTATTGATTACTACCTACCACACAGGATGTATTCTGATCATTCTGATCTCTATCAGTTTCAGTTTGCAGGTTGAGTTTTATAAAGTGGTATTTAAAACAAAGACATCATCATGGGAGTAGCTACAAAAATGCTACTTCACAAGCACTGTTCAGGACTGAACACTGTTCAGTTAACTTATTCTGACCTCTGATGAAGACGCTACATAAAAGGCAGTGGAAGATAATGCTGCCATCCTTGTGAGCCTGAGCTTTCATGCACTGGCAATGAATATTGGCATATGGTCGAAAGTACCAAAAAAAAAAAAAAAAGCAATGTTAATGCTGCAGTAAAAAGAAAAGCTACCTTTCTTTTATCAGCTAACGGTATTTCTACAGATTTCACATTACAACTTCATTTTCCTATCCCCAAGAAACATTCATGAACATAAACATACATGAAGAGGCTCCAAAGCTAATTGTCTACTTTCAGAGCTGTAATCTAATTCTCATTCAAACAAATTTAGTCTGTATTTTCCCTGTTCCTAAACCTCATGGACATTTTCACTAGTGTTGCCTGCCTAGTTCTGTTCACAGTACAGATTTCAGTTCGTAAAGTGATTCATCCTACTCTGTTATTCTACTGGTATTTACATATAGTTTTCACACACTTAAATGACCATAGTCTCTCTAATAATTGCAAATCAGAAACCGTTCCGCAAGCCAAGGCTTTACCTGCTCTTGCAGCGAGCGTGCTCCCTGCCCTTGCCCAGCCGCAGAGGCGGCCGGCTGGGGAGCTGGAGGCCACGCCGGTGCCAGTAACGCAAAAGAAAGGCATTATACCTGTAGGCGTTATGAGCTTCATGCCTGTACGCAGCTTTCCTTCTTCAGGTTACCGAGGAGCTGGAGCCAGCTGTGTTACCACAAGCGCTGCCAGGGCACAGCACCGGCTGGCTGCTGCCTCAGGGACAGGGAGCTGGGGCCCATCATGGTACCCGGCTGGCTGGGCAGGGCCTCACAGACCAGGCCTGTCCTGCTGCCGCAGGCAGGAGCAGGGGGGCTGGGGGTAGCCCCAGACCCGGGCATCCGGTACCTCAGATGGGGAGAAGCCAAGGCCGAGCCGGGATGTCAGCCCGTAGGTGGGCCCGACTCGGCAGGGCACATGGCTGCGCTGGGCAGGGCAGGGCAGGGCTGTAGGGAGCTGGAGACAGGGCCCTGACAAAACAGAGAGGCTGGAGATGTGGTTCTTCACCAAATCTAAAAGGCAGAGGAAATTTTCACGGTGCGAAATTGCAAATCATAGGATGAAATCCTCAGAAGAGAAGCAGGACAGCCCAGGCCCGCGGATACAGGCACATTGCCACCCGGTCCTCCACGTGGAGGTTGCCTCTACAGCCAAACCATGGGGGGACCTCTTCCTGCATACTGAAGTCAGTTGTTACAGTATAGTAGAATCACTTTTTCACTTAACATGGACTTTTTACTCTGTTAACCATATGTATTCTATTCTTTTATCTTAGTGACCCATCTGTCCAAACCTGACACAAAGGCAGCTTTCAAGGAATTTTCATTCTGGTGAGAGAACCAACTTAATGCTTCATTTGTAGAGATAAGAATATTTATACAGACATTAATTACTTTTTCTAATTTTACAGTGTGATATGATCTCATTACATCTTTCTATGCCTGTTACTTAGTCTGGGAAAATTTATACTGAAGGAATGTCAAAGATACTTCATTTTATTCAGTAGTTTCTGAAGGACAGAAAGTGACATTAAATCAGTGGCATGCCATTCAGTTTTAGAAAGAGTATGGAAACTGTGTAAACTAGTAAACACTGTGTTTAACAGAACAATAAAATAGAACTATACTTGGTCTCTCTTCAAACAAGCATCATTTGTACTGTCTCTGTCTCATATTGTGTATTTGACCCAGTTTCCTTTCACCAGAGACTGAGCAGTTTTCTCAAAGATCCTTTTTCTTTTGGAGAATAGGTTCATGGCTGCAGTTAATATTTTTTATTAGAGAAATAGGTTAAACAATGTATCAAGAAAAAGCTCAATTATTACGAAGATCTCGTTAACTCCACAAAAGTTCTAGAAGTTGCTTAGAGATTTTTACCAAGCTCTGTTATCTATTGTAAAAAAAGTGCTGCAATTCTCTATATGTCCTCCAGGTGTAGCATTTTCACAGTTCATAAGCAGCGTCTGACCATCACCACTGGTAACCCTACGCACAAAACTACATGCAGTTCAGGCTCCGTGCAACTTGCATCCAAACAGTCCCAGTGACTTCAAAAGATCTGTACAGGGTTTGTATCAACACGGAATCCGGCCCTACATCTATAAATAAACCACTCATTTCAAAGCAATTATCCTAGAGATAAATTTAACCAAAGCCTGTTTGGTGTCTTTTTTCACTTTAGAAAAATGATCTATCAAAGCAACCCCATCAAAGTACATTTATAGAATTTATACTACTCTTGTGAATATATTCCCGGTTCTTAATTTTTAAAAGTAATACTATAGTGGCTTTCTAATAATGTATTTATCACTGGTTTGCAAATGTACAGCATATCCTGCTGGAGAACCTCAAATTTTCTCCTGATGTTTCAGATCTTCATTATACAATACCTTAGGAGCCTGAGGAACAGAACAACCTAGCTTTACAGAGAGAGGAAATGAATCATGTAGGTTAAGGAACATACATATGTTTCAGGTGTCCTCTAATTCCACGTGACTGGGGGTTTGGATACCCAAATGAGACCCCTGCATACCCTTCTGTTCCAGTAATTTGATACATACACACAGAGCACTTTGCTAAATCAGACCTAAGAGTACTAAAACACACCTTTTTAACACACATTGTTTCCACTTTGGGGGAGCAGGGAGGCAGAATTGTAACCCTCCATTTTTTCCATTGAAATACTAGATGGAAAATATAAGCCCTCTGACAGACGTAAACTTATTTTTCTTAATCAATTTCATGGTTCCCCATGGTGCAGAAACAATAGTTTAAAAACTGTGAAGGAACAAAAACTCAAGCAATATGATAGGTACATTTCTGAGGGCTAATAATGGATTTGTTTTTTTGTCAATTAGTGATGGCAACCACTAAGAACAGGGTTATATTCTTTTTTTATTGATTGGTGACATTAATGAGAACAATTTAAAAAATCCCCCAATTATACTAGACTTCCTTTGAAAGAACTTGAGGATTACGTTACTCTTAGCCCATGCATACTATGTACCAGATTTTGAGAGAAAGAATATTTTTGTGATGTTTTATGCTAAAATACAGTTTCACAGGTGAGGTGACTTCTTGCCCACACACTAGCATTCAGATTTCCCAGTTTCCCTGATGAACTGGATCCTTTCAAAAATTAAACCAACATTCAGTGCTAGTACAGTCAGAATAATACTTTTATCCCAGGAAATGTCATGTCTAATTTTTATATTTGTCCATTAATATAACAACAAAGGACTGATAATCCTTATATAATTACTGATACAGATGGAACAAAGATGGATCATAACTGAACTGATGAAATATCCTTGGTAAAATTGTCTTTAAGTGACATTCAGATTCATGTAACAGAGATTAAACATAGCTGGCCTATGGAGTTCCCTGTGCGGCTCTGGAGAGTGCTATGCGAGCATATATATTCATTCCCACACATATTTGACTGATCATGCCAAAGAACAATCACAATATAATCCACAAGAAAGAAACATAGACTTACAGAATCATAACGGAGTAATTTTATGACCTTTCCATGGTAATATTATAGTTGTGTTACAGTTGTAATACAAATATAGTTTGTAAAGTAAAAGCAGATATTGTTCTCGGAGAGTCCAGTTAGAGCTTGCGAATTATTCTGGATAAACATAAGATACAGAAAGTTTTGTGCTTTGGATAAGTCTGTTTTGGTTTGTTTTCTTTTTTTTTTTTCAGTGGGGTGAAATTCAAGAAGCTTGACAAAGTTACTTTGTCCTAGGCATTATTACATCTTTTGAGAGACCCTTTAAAATCAGAGTTCTTAATTTTGTATTACCTAATATATGCACTCCTTAGTATGTCTCCTTTGCATTCTGTCTGTGTTCATATGTCATGGCTTAACCCCAGCTAGCAACTGAGCAGCTCTTGTGCCCCTCCAGCCTTCTTGCTGGCTGGGCATGAGAAGCTGAAAAATCCTTGACTTGGTCTAAACACAGCAGCAACTGAAAACAGCAGGGTGTTGTCAACATTCTTCACACACTAAACCCAAAACACAGCACTGTACCAGCTACTAGGAAGACAATTAACTCTATCCCAGCCGAAACCAGGACATCATAGAAAATACTGATTTGACTACAAGAGACAATTTACTGGAAAAGTGACCTCATGAAAGAGAAATGAAATGTGATATGTGTATATCAGTGAAGTCATGGTGGTGTTAATGAAGAAGAATCATAATCACAATTTCTAACTGTAATACTACTATTCAACTCATACAGCCATAAGTGAGGTATTTCTCTAGAACAGAACATGTATCATAATCAGATTCGTAAGAGTGGCATTACTGAGAATAATTCATCCCAGTAGTTTCCTGAGAATCCCATTTTTATTAACCTTGCGATTAAGAGATTTGTTTTTACCTACTTCAGAAGAGATGTTAGTTCTTCTGAGTGAGGAAAGTTTACTACAATTTCAAGGATGTCATTGGCAGGATGAGGAATGGGAAGAGAGGAGGGAAGGGGGAAAGAGAGAGAAATGTCATTTTAATGAGCAAGTGTACGGTAGCCTTTCCTAAGCATAAAACTGTGACTTTCCTCAATCATTTCCTGTGACTTCTGAGACAAAGGTAGAAATTAACTAAGAGACCTTTCATCTTTTTATTTGCACACTTTTGAATTAGGATATTTTTTTGTGATTTTTACATTAATTTTGTAGATATTTTAAATCCTTTCCCCTTGGGTCTGTTCTGTGAATGGTTGTAAAGGAAAACAAGACAGCCAGAGTTTCTATTCTTTTAATGTGAAATATGGCCCTGTGCTGTGCAGAAACTCTTGAGAGTAGAAACTAAAGACATCTGTGAAAAGAAAACAGCTGTGTTTCAGACCAGTTTATCTGATTAAGGAAAGAGAGGGCAGCTAACAGTCAGAAAGCCATTCCCCATCAAGGAACACCAGGTTCCCTAAAAAAGATACGGGCAGTTCTGCAGCTTAACATTAAAATCGTTGGGAACCAAAAGGGGTGTTTCAAGGGTCCTGACAGTGTTATTGATTCATGATGGTCGTTATTTTGTATTTTCTTGACAGCAGTTCCTGTGATATATAATAAACAAGCATCAGCTCAAGCCAACTGAAGCTGCCAGTTGCTGTATAAAATAGAGTTCGGATAACTCACCAAAACAGAAAAGCCAGCTTTGGAAAGCAGCAGAGTCTTTGTTAGCCAAAACACATGATAACTGGAACATAGATCTGTCTGGGTGGGGAAAGTATTGAGCACTGAGGTAAGCTAAGCTTCAGAATAAACATACAGATCCACATTCTTCTTCCAGGCTGAATCTTTACTTACATGTTGGGGCATGCTGCCATTTACCCTGCAGCTGTGACTCCCCAAATGTCCAGGTCAGACACTGGAGTATACTGCAGCTCCTGTCTGGAAGCATACTTGTGTTTTCTTTCATGAAATTCAGAAAGCAGGTAGTGTATCTATCTCATTTGAAGTTAAGGTGTGACCAATTTTCACATTAAAAAGAAGTACTAAGTTCTCAGAACTTACAAAAGATTAATTTCTAGTAGAAGACAATTCACAACCATAGCTGTTACATATAATAATTTTATTGCCTGTTGTTCACAGCTAAGCCTGAAAACAAAAAAAATCTACAATATTCTCCAATTTTCAATTCTCTTTACAGCACTATATGCAAATAATTTTATTGAAGGAGGGTATGCCAAAAATGTTCATTGAATGAATATAGTTTCAGTTTTTAAAAGACATGGAAAGAAATTGTTAGGTTTGGTTTTCAAGGCCATTCACACTAGACTGTACAACATATATAGAAATTCTAGTCAGCCAACCATACTTTGATTTTAGTGGCCATTTATTCTCATCATAATGTAAATATTCATGCTTTTAATGAATTAATTTCATATGTGAAAACCATACTAGCTTGAATATAGTATGCTAATGAAAATATCAAGTGAAATGTGATAGATACACAAAGTAACAGTGACTGGGTCAAGAAAGCAGTTGAACGCTGTCTGTAAATGGTACTCGTGTCTAAACAGGTTTGTTATACTATAACTAGAAAAGTGTTAAACACAGTTGTACTTAAACCAATACGTCTGTTTAGAGACAGGGTCTAATGTTTTTCCTTAATGATTTCAGGATTTAAAAGCTCTCTTTTTTCTTAATGACCTTAGGAAACTCAACCAAGGACCAGCAGTTCCACATTATAACATCTCTGGTTTACTTAAAGCCCAAACACTGTGCAGATAGCTGCAGTAATGGCTATATCAGCTGACCTACCAATAACCTCTGTTTTGACCTGTAGGAATCACACTCTCTAGAGGGCAAGAAGTTATTTCAATTACGGCGCTTGCCAGTTCATCTGTTTCAATAGAAAAGTTTTAGGTAGAAAACATTTCCAAGTCTTTCCTGGGCTTTTACAAGTGGAGTTTCTCTGAAGGTTTCATTATGATACTAGAAACAACCTTGATGATCCTTCCCTCAGAAAAAAAAAGATGGCAAAATTAATGTAATATTTCAAGCCATTTAACTTGAAAATTGATTTTTTCCGTGGTCAGAGGTAGAGGGGAATACAACTTCGATGCTTGTTATTCTTGCCCACAGAGCCCCACTAGCTGACTAGCTCAGGAAATCCTGTATCCTGTCATTTGCACTGCTATTTGCAGTATTCATTGTCACTATATTATTAAAGACCATATAAACATCTTTTTACAAAAGGCAGCAGATTCCTTACTGGGTCAAGAAGAACTTTCCCTTTTGCTGCACTGTCTTTTTAATCAAAACAAGTCCACAGACAACCAAGATTAATAATCTCATTAAGGTAAACATAACATATAAACATAGCTTAACAGGTGAAGGTACCAAAGGTACCAAAAAGTTATTACAGCATTTAGTTCCCACTGTTTCCAAAAGCAGTTATATTCCTAAGTATATTTATGGATCTGGCATCATTCCTTTCTCAGCAAGATGGCAAAGTTAATGAACTGATGCACACTCTTGCTGATACTGGATAGACCATAGTGTGGCAAGAATAAGAGGATTTTTTTCAAAGATAAATTTGGAGCACAGTGCGTCTGGCCCCTAAGAATTTGGCCTCTGAGGCTCAAAGGGGCAACGCATTTGTTAAACGTGTTTAAGAAAGTACTACTCTTACAGCACATACAGTGGAAGATGCTGTTTCTATATGCCTGAACAGTCTATATGAAAAACTGTGCATGATCTATGAAACTGAGATAAGAAAAGAATTTGATCCATCATTACAGACAGTTATCAATTTTTATATTGGAATACTTTGGAGAGCAGAGCACAGTATAACCCTAGCTAAGACTGAGTTCTATTGCAGTATAACAAACACATACTACTATCATGTCTTATCAGTACAAAACATATCTTTAGCAAACCATTTCTTACTCATTTAACCAAAATTTTGTAAAATATGAATTAGAAAACCAGTCATCATAACAAACAATACCAGCAGATCTTGCATTACACCTCTTGACATCTAACAATGCAATCTTTTTGGAAAATATGTTTTGCAAGCAAGAAATTAGTATATTAATCCACTATTTTAGGGGTACATACGCCTGCTTTGGGGATTATTAAAAAAGAAGTAGGTGCCCTTTAAAAAGGTACATTTTAAAAAAAAAATTACAGCTCATTGGTGGTTACTTAATAGGTGTTATGATGGTATCTTGGCAAAATATGATTCCTCTGTGGTTTTCCTTTCATGGCATTATTCATTTGGGCAATAGGAAGGAAGAAGCTGTTGAATATTAGGCATGTCGGCAGTTAGTGCACAGGCAGCTCTTTATGTTTACCTGGTATTTTCTACTTCTTAGTTCTTGAAGCTATGACTTCACTTTAAATTTATTTCATTTTTACCTACTAAAAACATCAGAACCTAGTCCTATTAGCAGTTCTGAAATAAGTCTGTTATGGAAGGAATCTATATATAGTTTTGATTACTTGGCTACTGAATGTGTTTAAAGAACAAGACATTAAACAGGGAACATAGCTCAGAGGATTAAAAAAAAATGTATTACTTTCAGGTCAGAGTCTCTTTCTCCTGAATGAACACTGACTGTCAATAATGTTGCTGTGTGAAGAGATGGGAAGTAAGTACCAGATGCAAACTGGAATTTATTACATAGGTATAAGAAGAAATAACTGGGGAAGCTATTTGTTTTTATCCAAATCAGTCAGAGAGTAAAGGGCAATTTTTTTCTGTTTTTCTTCTAAACATTAAATAACTATATGTAACACTGTGTTTTATAGTATTTAATTTATTTTATACTGAGGGGCATATTCTGCATATCAAGGTTAAGGCATTTTTTACATGTTTAATCATCAGCATAAAATACTTATAATATCGGAACACACCCTACTGTTTAACAGCTCTGAGTGTCTACCTACTCACAGTAAGAGTAATATCAGAGATTATCTCTGATATCCACGGAAGAATTCTGGTACTATAACTGATAAAACCAAACCTCATGCACTTGGCTGTGGGTGGTGCCTATCTTACCTGCTCCCTTTAGTATATGTAGAGGATATGGCAGGTGGCAGAGGTAAGGGTGCTGTGTAGGAAGGTAGGTGAGGCAGGCTGTAAAACTGCTGGTTTCTTGCAGCAGTTCTGTGCCTCTGCCAGAACAGCTGCATTTTAAAGTACCTTTGGACCCTGCCGAGTTTCAGTACCAAGACCAAGCTGCGCACGCTTCTTTGCTTCAAGGCCCTGTATACTACCCAAATACTTTGTTTACTGTTAATTAAAAGGTGGCATTTCCTCCTCATGTAGCACACACTTCTAGCATGCGATGAAGACTTCTCATTCCTTTATATTCCCAGTTCTACAAAGGACTGCTGTATGCAAAACTGTTACCTAACATGTACTTTTGAAGGAAGTTAATTTCTTTTGCACCAAAAACATGCCGGGTGACAAAAAGTAGGACAATTAGTTGACCTCTTCCCTGCCCCACAAATAAAGAACTAGCACAGTGCCATATGAACAGCTTGTCTTTCCTGTAGCAAACTGAGCACATATTCTTGCTTGTATTAAAAGAACATGACATGGGATCACTTTCTTCTCTCGATTTCTTTGACACTGTGATTATTAGGATAATTGATTATCCTAATGCAGGAGATGTTTTATACATGAATACAGCAGGTTTAACTTCTAGTTATAATTCAATCCTGAGATTCTGTTTTTCTCCTTTTCTGGGATTCAAAGGGATTTAGGGGACCTTTTTTATTGTTTCAAAAGGAGTAGACCATCACTAAACTGACCATGACTCCTGTCTTTCTTGCCCTCACCTGGACTCATTATTTATGTGATGAAATTTCCCATGTTTCCCACTATGTGGCATCAACTTTTTTTTAGTGCCTGAAACAATATGTGTAATAAACAGTCTTTGGAAAGCGTTTAACAGGAAACACATTTTAGGACAATTACATCTTTAAATCTACCCATCCTTCCCCAAATTTCTGTGGACCCTAGGAAATGGGAGACTCTAGGCAATTTCAAATACTCTTTAGGGAGTATTATTTTATGTTCGTTTGTTCTTAAGTCATGAGAACATGCAATGACAGCGTGCTTTTCATCTCTCTCCAGAGAGTCTTTTTGGAAATTTTATTCCTTCGTTATCTATGCTTCTGGTTCTGTTTCCAGCTGGGGCCTAAGCATTGTCCATGCTTTAACAGCTTCTGTTTTGTAAGAGGTGGTTGTCTACCACTATCACATTGCTCCATCAAGCTAACAAGAAATCAGTCCCAGTTTATTACCACACCACAGAGTCTCTGTATCACACTGCTCAAATCACATCAATATTCATAAAAGTCTTAGAGAGCAGTTTAATTAATGAAGATGGGGAATTTCACCATGCCAAACTGATGTATCACAAAGCATGTGAAATTATTTAGGTGCCTTGTTACATGTGTGGTCTACAGAAACAAAATTTAGACAGTAGCTTGCCTAGTAAAACAAAGTATTACTTTGATTACAAAAAATACCATAGTATATATGGTTTAATTTTTTCTAATATAAAAATTTTGGGCTTAATCTCTCTTCTAATAGTTCAGCAGCAGCAGCTTATGTGATCTTACTTGGATAAGAATTCTTTAGCTAACAGAACATGCCATACCATTTGTGATTTGAATAGAAAATCAATGCCAATACACATGGTATTTCATCCAGTAAACTGACGTTCCAGAATGTGAATATGAACAATATGGGTAAATTCCTGCTTTGAAGTCAGTGGTAATCTCCAATAGTCCTAAGCAGAGGCCACATTTCACCTGATGAGTTCTACAGTCTGTCTCTGAATATGGCTGTAAAAGCTGAAAGTGAATAATTGACAAGCCAGGTTAAGATGGAATGACATGACAAGTGTGAAAGTCATTAGAAATTCATATATCTGTCTGAATGTTTCCAGTGAACTTGTGTTTCATGACTGATTGACATTTAAACTGACTTAAAATAAATGTGAGCTCAACCATTATGAGAAAACAGAGAAGCCACATGGAGAGAGCATATATAATTTCATGGTCTGAAAAAGAAATATTCATGCCCTTTTAAACAGTAGATAATCCAGTCCTCAGTCAAAGTTACTCCCTCCCAAACAGATTTTTTGGTGTGTAATAAGTTAATACATCATAACTAATAAATTCTCAAGAAAGCAAGATGTTCACAGCCTTTCTCACTTTCTCATTCTCTTCCTACCTCTTTCCCTCTTTCCTTAACTCTGCCTCTCCTTCCCCCTTCCAATATAACTTCCTTAATGTCTATGAAGAGTATAGATCACTTTTTTTTTTTCTGTAGGAGGGGAATTAATGTAGCCTCTCCCTCTTCTGCCTGGTAACCTGTTCATGAAAATTCATAGATCTTTTACACCTCTATCCCAGTGTCAAATTTTCTCTGCAAATTGTTTTTTCTGTGGAAAAGATATCAGGGTCTTCCAATACACTTAATCGTATTTACCCACAAATACATACCTGTATTATGTTTGCAGTCATTTACGTAGCAAAGCAAGCTGAGAACAAATTGGATGATATTTTATTTTTTGATGTTATCACTTTATGTGGATATGTAAATCTCACTGAAGTGCCACAAAGAAATCCCAGGGGTCTTTTTGCATGTATAACAAAACGGCTGCCAAGAATAATCTGAAGTGATCAACCACAAAAACCACTAGTTAGAAATTAACAATGTAAAGTTAAATAACTTAGGCCTCTGCGTTCAGAATCGACAATACAAGAACATGAATGCTTACTCTATGTGGGCTGAAAAACTAACACTGAAAACTTACTGTATTGGGTCCTACATGTATCCCATAGATTCATAACACAAATGACTCTTTCCCCCTTCTCATAGCTTTTTCCTCCATATTTTCCTTCAGGTATTTGAGTGCTTAGACTCTACCAGCAGAGATTCTTCATAAAATTCACAACTGAGCTTCATAATAGCACTGATGATGCAAATTAAGGTGATAACAATAACATACGGTGATATTTAGGCATTTAGCATCATCTGAACTCAGAACAACTGCGCAGTTCATCCTTGCAAAACAAGTCTGAAACTATGATTATGAGCTTTGAAATTCACGACTGATTCTGCGTTTATAGTAATGTAAGAGTTCTCTGTACTCGTTCACCAGATGCTTTTAGCTTCGCATACATAGCAAATATTATAATTAAAAGTTAAGTACACAATTTCAATTTTTTACAAGGACTGCAGATGGATGGTTTCCACTCTTGAAAACGGTCATGATTCTGTGAGGAAACAAAAGTATGTTACTGAATTGCAGAACTAGGGCTGGTATTAGTATCATAAATTATACCTACACAAAATACTTCTCATATATAAATATCAGATATCTCACAGATACTGTATGTGTATATGCACATATGTGTGTCTTACAGTGCAAGGTAAATATCTGACTGTTTTGGGAAATTAGATATGTAATTTCAAAGTATTTGGTAAATAAATCATCGTGTTTTATAACTGCAAGTACATTGAATATATTTAGTATCTAGCTGTAGGAAATTTATAAGCAGAAACTGATTACTGATTGAAAGTTATTTGCTTAGCTTTGAGGATTACTATAAAAACTTAAAACTGGAGGCAGGTCCCTGTGCCACAGAAATAAACAGAAAAATATTGGTTTCATTTGGGTTAAAACTTCACCCTACTTTAGAGAAATTTGCATACGTAAGGACATAAAGAGTATCTATTGGACTGAAATATATGAAAAGATTTAAAAGATATAAGAACCAGAAACTTCTATTATAACACATTATTCAGATATGCACAAATAAAAACATTGTATTTCAAAGTATGTTTCAAAGTTCCCTGAATTCTGCCGTCTTGGCTATTTTGGCAGGTTTTTTTAAAGTTTAGCACAAAGTCAAAAACAAATTCTATAGATCTGGGGTCTATTTAGCTGCTTGCTGGAGTCTCATTGTAGGGCAAATATGCTCCAGGTGCGTCTGTTCTGCTCTCTGTCTACTCTCTGTTCCTAGAATGTGACTGAAGTGAGTAGCAGCATTTAAAGTCTTTAACCTTTAGACAGTCCTAAAAGCATTCCACATCCTCCTGAACATCACATAAGCCAATGTGGTGTTATATGTACTGGACCCACAGCCACATCTGATTTCCAAGATGCAAACCCTTACTTGGAGGCTTTGATAGACTGTTAGAAATGACAAGGAAAACAATATAAATGCTGCACACAGATTAGCAGATAATTATTAGCCCTTTGCACACTAAAAGCTGAAACCCCCTTGATCCTAGACTATAAAAAGCCTTCTGAAGCATTTTGAGCTTCTCTTTGATTCTTGGCCCAAGCTTTCATTTTCTCACAGTGCTGCAGCTCTGGGTTTCATTAGGGATATCATCTCAAATTCCTTTGTGCCTCTACTTGTTTGGAAGTGTTACTTCCATCCTCATGTATGCATGCTTCTCCACCTGTGTCAAAAGTTAACTGGTGATATCAAAATGCTTCAAACAATGCCTGTTAATGAGCATTGTTTATTTTTTGCATCTAATACAATTTGCTTTTAATATTCCCCTGTAGGATAAAAAATTATTAACTTCTGTCTCAAAACAATGGATTTATTATCACGTTGTTCTCAATTTCTGTCCAAGTATTTACATTTTGCTGCATTTTCAGCTAGTTCATTTCTTGCTGGAAGGTTATCTTCAGCTACATATTATTTTTTATTTATGTTGAGTGTGAACATCTTTTGTGCAACCAAAACCAGGAAGACTTGTACCCTGCAAAGGTACACTTATTACTCCAAAATATAATGCATTATAGTCTTAGCATCAGTGTGAATAAATACTTTCAGAGAAAGTCTGATTTGCGAACTATTATTTAGCTATTTCTTATAACCATATGATAAGCATGTAACACCACCAGTGTATATTGAGGGAAGGTCAAAAGTGGCCAAACACCAGAAATTCAAATTTTCAAAGCTACTTGATATTACTAGTAAAATGATTATGCAAATACTTTGATTTTGTTTGGCCTCTGCTCATCAGAACATCTATATGTCTATTAATTGACAGATTTCTGGAAGTTCAGTTTCTGACTTGTTCTACTACTTATCACCTCACCTAATCCTAGATATTAATTAAAATATAAATTACTTTTAGTGGTGGAAAGTACTAAGCATCCTTCCAAGATCTAGAAAGAGTCGGGGGGGAGGGAAAGAAAAAGACAAGAACATCAGAGTCAAAAGCAATAGCAAAGAGGGGGAAAGGCCATTCTGATGCCAAACTTGATTTTGAATGCCAAAGCCAGACAGAAGAGAAGAATTTATAATGATTGGAACAACGGAAGGAGAAAATGAAAAGTTCATTGTAATGATAATAATAATGAAATTACTGCTTGTTTGAGATAACTGTACTATGGATCTAAGAAACTAATTCAGTGAGATTTAGCCTTAGAAACATTTTTTACTTTATACTAGAAAAGTTTCTTGAATTCTTTGACTGCAAAGCTCCACAACTGCTTAAAATGTACGAGTTGCTCTGACCAGGACTAAGCATGTGTAATAGAAAAAAATGAATTATTTTTATAGTCTACTAGTGTCATAAAACTGTCATCTGAGGTATTGCTCACTGTTAGGTTTGGATTTGAAGCTACTTGATATCTCTTGTCAGACTTCCATTTGTCTTTCTCAGGATGAACTGTTTGAGGAAGATTTCAGCTACAACAGCACAGCCTTTTCCGAGAATGAGATTTTGGCACTTATCAGTCTTAAAAAATTCTTGCACTGAGAAGCTCCATGCTTGCATCTTCAAGAGCAGAAAATTAAAAATTGTTTAAGCCGTGGCCTCAATATGAGATCCCCTATTTTCTGTCTCTGAAAAATTCAGTTTATTGCCGTCGAATTACAAGCCTTTCAAAGGTTTGCACACCGTCAGTCAAGGTTTCCATGATTCCACCTGTACTGAGCATACTGTTGCCCAAAGATGCAAGGATGAAATAGGACTTCTTTGTGATTGCTCCAGCTAATTGCTAAATTATGTGACACAGGATCCTGGAACTGAAAGCAAAATGTTGGTTTCTCCTATTCTCCTATCCTTTCAGCTGGCTTCTGCACCGTGCAAAAGTAGAGGAACCTACCTATCTTGAATGCAGAAGAGTGACAAGCATGGAAAAGCAGGTTGCAAGTTTGAGAGTATTTGCAGAAAGAAAACTGAGAACGGAGTTGCAGAGTTAGGGAAATACAGAGGCTATAGAAGGGGCTATAGAAAACACAAATATCTGGAGCTCAGAAAGATGCAGAGGAGCCAGTGTGCTGGGAAAGATATACGGAGGAGGAAAATGGGGAAAAAATAATTTCTTTTAGAAATTATTAGAAAGTGAGAACTAAAAGACGTAGGATTTCAGTAAAAGAAAGAGCACTGATGACGTTGAATCCACTCAGGTTTTATAAGATGCAGTCACATACCCAATGAGACATCTAATATTTGTGAGAGATTGCAAATAAAATTAGTGAGCACTGCAATTTTGTACAAATTGCTTTCAAAAAATGAGGTATTCTTAAAAAAAAAAAATCATTCTTCATGTCTTGGCTTTAGCACCCAAAAAATGGACACTGTAAATTTGGCCTTAATCTCTTTACATTTGCAAAAATGGGACACTGATAATACACTTTCAAAGGGATAATAAAGATGGGTTTAGGAGCATGAAGCAATTAGCTGGTGTGATAAGAGAACCAGAGAAATTCCCAGGAAAAGAAATGAATAATTCTGCAGTCAGTCAAGGTTTTGGATGATGTACCATAAATAAAGCCTGAGGCTAAACCACATAGTGAACAGGATAAAAAGAAATATTGGATAACTGTTATTCACTCTGTAAGCCAGAGGTCTCCTGGGAGAAAAACTGTATGTGATTGTGTAATTAAAGATTATATCATAACACATATGCACAAGAGGATGAAATAAGGTTGAGTGGGAAATGTTCATTCCTGTCTCTCCTTCTTTTCTGACTTTTAAAGTTTCAGACCTACTACTTTAAATGTCATGTTAGACTAGAGAAGCATTTATGAGCTCTGCATAGGGATAGCAAATGGAAATAATTTTTTTAAAATTATTAAAAGTAATATTAGCATTGTAAGCAAAAACTATTTAGTTCTGCAGTTAAAAAGAAAATATTATTCCACACAAAAAAAACCAGTTCAGAACACTCATGTATCGCTGAAGTCACCTGTCACTGCTTCATTCATATTGTAATCACACTGCATGTGTTTCTCTTTTCCGCGATGTTTGATGAAGGAACTGCAAAACACAGCAGACGGTTAAGTCACTGGGAAACCTGCTGCTCACCAGCATTCTTAGACGGCTGAAATTCTATCAGATCCTCATTACCCTCCGTGTTTTCTTACCATTTTCTCTTTGATCTTCTCAGTCCAATGTAATCCAGAGAAACTTTCTGAGCTTTTTCTTGGCTTTGAAATACTTTGCCAGTGTCATCTTTATCATGAATATCAGAAGATACACAGGGAAGTGTGGAGTAAACTTTTTTTTCAGTCCGTCTGTACCACTTGATTACTGGCACTGAAGTAACTCTTGGGCCAAGACAGATACAATATAAACACATGCTGAAAATCCAACCACAGTTATTTGACTGATGTCAAGGAAACATACATATTGCACCTCGCTGTGCAAAAACTTAGTTAAAACGTTATTTCACTACATTCTTTTTAATTAACCAAAACTGGATTCCTTCTGAATATAAAGCTAAGCTTTATTCATGTTGAAAATAAGAAAAAAGAGACTATGAATTCTCTAATGAAGTCTAAAGCTAGCTATAATTCCCATCACTTTCACTAGCTTTCTTGTTTCAGTGGCAACTGGTGCACTACTACTTCTGTACACAGGGGATGAACTGTCCATCCTAAAAATAAGCCAGTTAGCTTCCTTTCTTGCTGAGGCACCTATTGGGTCAGATAACCCAGCAACTGTTTTAACCCTGGAGTTCAATGCAAATGTGAGTCCAGGTTTAGGACTCCATCAACAGAATCAGAAATGTTGTTGCTAACTTGTGACACAGAAGGCTGAAGCATGTCAGTTCATTCCCTCAGGCCGATTCTTTCGGAAGTGTGAATGGGTATATTTCTCCTGAGAGACTTTATGATGGACCAGGTATCAGATGCCTGTGTGCTTCTAACTGTAAGCCAAATCAAATATTTGCTATGTTGCAGCAATGTTAAGTACATAATGCCAACTGCATTGTATGCTCTGGCCAGTTTGACAAAATGGAATGATATTTCTACGCCTGAACCAAGTAAAACTTGGTTTAGTCAGATCATCTAGTGGGTTACAGATTTTATGTCAATGACCATGAAACCAGTACTTTGTCAGGAAGGCAGAATCATTCTCTGTCCTAGTAGCTCATCCATAGCTTTGGGAAAGCCAGTAACAGTCTTGCTTTAGCAAGCTGGATCAAAATAATGTGTTTGGGGGAATTTTTAAACAAAACCTATTTGTTGGGGTTTTTTTCATTAATCCTTTAGTTACTGTGCAGCTTTCCTCTACTTCTCCATTTCTTTCCTTCTTTTAATTAATTAACACTTCTTGTATGACCTGTAGCCATAAATAATAATATCTCACTGATTTGTATAACATCATGGCAGCCATCAGAAAAAGATTAGTGACTGTCTTTTGCAAAACCAGAAAACTGAGTTTTCCTATTTATAGAAATGTAGTCTGAAGCAAAGCTACACACATATAAGGGCAAACACCTTTTACAGCATGTTCTTGCTATTAGCTCTGTTAAACAGAAACCGCTTTTGCTTGATTTTCATGTTCTCAATTGATCTTGCTTCTAGGCAAACTGTAACGTGGAAAAACACTTGGCCACATTGAGTGTCCCTTTATTAGCTTAGCTTCAATGCAATACTTATCAAAAAACAGATTAATCCACCTCCATATCAAAAACCTCATGCTAGATTACAATTTACCAGATCACACAAGAATGTGGGGATGTACAAAATGTATATGCAAAGGTTTTTATGGCAGGAGCGATGGGTAGAGGGTAAGAGGGTCTCCTCTGCAGGTATTCACAGCTGGTTTATGCATCATCTTGAGTACTTGTACAAACAGTATTATATTCCCTGTTTTTTAAAAGAGAAATGTTTTACTGACAGCCTGAGAACAAACTGCAGCAGCCACCTTCATTTTTAGGCACAGTAACTAAAAGCATTAATCTGCTTTTTGGTTTTTTCCTCATCGCAAGCGAGATGAATTTGTATGGATTGTGAATAAAGTTGGTTTAGAACTTGTGACTGATTTCAGGATGCTGCTGAGGGACGTGGGAAGGAAGAAAGTAGATACTGGGGATTAGGGCATGATAACCATGCATTTGAATACCTCTGAGAGCCTTCCTATGTAGAACATTTCCCATTCTTTGAGACTTGCTTTTTATTATTTATTATTATTTTTATTATTATGCATTTGATAATATTTCTGTTTGAAGAAATAATGTTTAAAAATAATTATTGTTGTACTTTAGTACATTTATTTACAGTTTTCCTATATGGATAAGCTGTGGGTTGTATTAGTAGCCCTCAGACCACTTTAGAAACAACACAAGTTTTACTTTCTACTATTTCCCAATCCTGAATTTCCTATTATTTTCAAATACTGAATTTTCTCCAGTCTTTAAATCCCGAATGTCTTTCTTCTTAATTGCTTCTCAACTTCAGCAATTCAGAAAATATTCCTAAATGTTCATGACCAAAGTAATTAACAGAGTATTTTTATAATTTTTTTATCAAAGTAATCTTGAAAATAGTTAATTAATAGTCTAATAGAAATAGAAATATTGATGTCTATCAACAGAGAAACCAGGGCTACTCTAACAATAAGGTAAAACCGTACTCCCCTTTTGGCACCTGAGCTCAGTCTTAAATTTTTTCTAATGCACTTTACTGAAAGTTAATGAAGTCATTCTGTGTCAGTCATGTTCAGACATGAAAGTGATTCAAAGCACAACATTTGCAACTTTCAGTTTAGGTTTCACAGGGCAATAAAACAGTTTGCTAATATAGAACAATTGTTAAACTTGCCTGATTATCTGAGGAGAGGGAGGATTCCCAAATGGACTCCAATGGCAGACATTAAACTGACAGCTGGTGAGCATTACCAAAATGAATAATGAAGTACCAGTGACATCTGGATGGGTTCTAGGCAGGCTCTGATATATCAAGATAATTTCTCTGTTTTAAAGTGTGATCCTTTCAGTCTCATTGACCTGATGATAAAACGTATCTTCACTTAAGCTGTGAAGTGTGTTATGAAAACACAGAATTACAGTAACTGCTAAAAAGATTTAAACAGGGAAATGAATCATAAATAAAATTTCCTCTTTCCACGTCCAAGCCAAGTATTGGCACAATGAGATAATGCAGTAAACATCACAATAAAATGACAGAAAGTCAAGTTTAACCCCTCTAAGAGCTTTGAGCTTATGACACAGCTGATAAAATCTTCCATATACACAGTAACTTTTGGTGTGATGATTTATCAAGACCATAGAATTGTTTTCAAGTAGCAAATGTATTGCTTTATAGATTTCCAGTAAGATATATGACATAGTTTTCAATTCAGCTCAGTGACACAGAGAGGAAGTTCTAGAACATGACGTTGCATAAGAATATCTTCCTGTGTTTTGCAGTAACAGCTTAAAAATACACTGACATCACAAATTTCTGGTGTATTATTGTCAAATGCAGCAGTACTTTTGGAGCGTTATTTTTGCATGCATTTGAAACAGCATTTGGTAAGTTAAAAAGTAGCCAAAACCGGTTGTGTGGAATAGTTCCAAAACCTTGCGCTATACTATTACAAGCATTATTTGCATATTCAAGAAGGTGAATGTACCTGAGTGCTTAAGAACAGAATACCTGGCAGCAAAATATCACCACTCTCTTGCTGATAAAATATAGGACAGCGTAATTACTGCAGAACACTTTGAAAAACTGTTGGTGTATGTCTAAGGTCAAAGTTAATCAGCTATCTGGAACTCAGAAAAAGAGGATTCCCTAGTTATCACAGAGGAAGAATGACATCTTTACTGGAAGTGTCTGAGACAAAGTGAACCCGTTCCTTGCTTTTGATACTGCTGTGTCACCCAGGAATACCAGGATGCTCTCGCAAAAACCCTTTCCACCAACAAGCCCATAATTGCAATACAAATAAGAAAATTTTCATAGAAAGGGGTTTGAGAACAAATGGAAGGGATTGTATTTTCTTTTTAACAATTCTAATTATCAGACTAGTTCAAGCAATTTCAGGCGAATCCCTGAGGGAAAGTAAACATGTCATAAACTTACTTTAGGTTTCTGCCCTGCATGGTCTCCATGAAAAATAAAGTAGGTCATGAACAACCACTATACGAAAGACCAGCTGTTCAAAATTAGTTTCACACTCTTACCAGGAAGGGACTAAACCAGTGGCTGCATAAGTTTTATAATTATTCAGAAGGCCTTCATTGTACTTTTTTCACCACTTTACAGAAGACAGAGCAGAAAGAGGCAGGGGTAGGCTTTTGTATGTCTTAAGAGTTACTTAGATAGGAAAAAGAAATTACTGTGCAGATTCTATTGACATTGAAGGCATACAGCCTCTGCTGGTCTAAAGGAACAAGATCATTTGAATCTGCATATTTATATATAAAATGTCTTTTGCATATGTAAAGGATTTTAAAGTTACATGAGCTTTTTATATCTTTTACTGTTTATTCTTTAATACCACATACATAATTCAATTAAAAATGAATTTTTATCATAATGCAGGAATGTTCTCCATTTTGTCAGCACATCTACCAGATTTTTCAGCCAATTTTACACATAATTTTTATAAGCTCAGACAGGTACTGTAGGCATTAAATGCATACATTTTGTTTGTAAAATTTTTCTGATTATTTATCAGGAATTGCAGATTTCATTAATTGTCAGCTTGCTGTTCTTTACCTCTTAGTGGCTGTCGTTTTGTAGGGGAAGATCTACAGTCATATAAACTATCATCAAGTTAAAAAAACCCTCCATCTCTTAGACTGACAGACATAGCTCTGCTAGTCTTTTTAAACTTAAGACCAATAAGAAATAAATTCTGTTTTATCCTATTCAGCCAAAACAAGAAAGCAAGGGGGGTTTTCCTACAGATTTAGTGTAAAAGTCCCCAGATGACAAACACAAAAGCCTAGATATCAAACAGGATGAAAATGCTGATGTTCAACACCTGCACTGCGTGAGGGCCAAGAAGTAAGCTAAAGCCTTTGCTAACCAACACACCTGCTTGATAGTGCAGTTTTTAACCCTTTCCTCTTCCTTCTCAAATTCCTTACTTAAAATAGGAGAGGATTCTAATAGAATGATGGAATCAAGAGAGATGTTAAAGCAGTTTTAAAATAAAGACTACATTCTGCCTTCTTGTCAAAATGTATCAAATGGCTATTCTATTCATATTAAAAGGCTATTTAGCTTGACAGATTTTTAGTTTTTAGTAATACTGGAAAGGATTATTTATGGCTACAAAATTATGGAAAAAAAATTATACAGGCTGTGTGGAACTGTTTTCTGTGCCTATCAAAATGTTTGTGGCATCACGTTGGTTTATGTGACCAGGCATATTCTGCTAAAAAAACATGAGTGGTCTAACCTGTCTTTCTTCCTGCTTCTCAGAGGCTGCAGTGATATGATTAGAGGCCATCCAGCCAAAGCTGAGCCCAGGTATCTATCTGAATATTCATGCTGAAGTGCAGAGGGCTTATGTGTAATATCACAAATGCATGAACAGGGGCCCATGTTGCAGCAGTTCTTGCACTCTATCATTCTTTAGTCCTCCAAAAAGGAGAATATTTTACAATTTTTCTTCTGCCATAATTAATACTAAAAATGAGGGTCACGTTATTAGGTCCTCAGTCATTTTTAACATAATCCACAAAGGCTAATTGCCGCTGTAGATAAAAGCAGTTTGCCTAACTGTAAAAAGTTGTGCAACTGACAGCTAATACATAATTTTAAGTTGATGTTGCTTTCTGCTTCCTTCACTGTTCCATGTAGAAAACATCTTCTAGTGTCTTCCATGATTGCTTGGAAAGTTCTAAATAAATTTAAAACCCATAATTGTATACTGGAATAACACGAGGTATGGCATATGGGAGGTAGTTCTGCTTCTTACTCCACAAAGCAGGGTCAAGGTGAAAAGGGGACTCGATTCCATACATCTATAGCTGTGCAAACTGTGCATTTTCCTCACAACTCAACTATACCAGGGTACGATCACACAAATGAAGCAGGAGCTGTGATTTTGTTGGAAAGATTAGCAGAAATTGTTCATGTTTAAAAATAGGTGATCCCATCTAATACCGGGAACTCCACTTGGTTTGAATGTGAGGCTTATTTGCATTTTTTCATCTTTGCCTCCATATGAGAAAAAAATATACAGATCAACTCAGCAAGAGCTCTTAAACTTTTATTCATTCATATGACACCTCAGTTAGATGAAGAGCTGGCTGTCATTTAAGGTTACCTATTTTTCAAGCCTGGACCCCAGAGAGGAATAAAATAAGCAATGAATAGCCGGACAATCAGTTGTCATCACTTGATATGGCTCAGGAAGCCATTCACAGAAAGTCCTAAACACAGATGGATTCTTAACAGCAATTTGAGAAAGGCTGACTGTTACAGAAAAGAATCATAGAATCACAGAATTGCTTAGATTGGAAAAGACCTGTAAGACCATCTAGTCCAATCGTTTAACCTAGCACTGACAAGTCCCCCACTAAACCATGTCCCTAAGCACTACATCTACATGAC